>CM027404.1:4362256-4381837 GCA_015711505.1 Sylvilagus bachmani
GCGCACCGCGCTCATCCGATGGCAGGAGCCAGGAGCCAGGTGTTTTTCCTGGTCTCCCATGGGGTGCAGGGCCCAAGCACCTGGGCCATCCTCCACTGCACTCCTGGGCCACAGCAGAGGGCTGGCCTGGAAGAGGGGCAACCGGGACAGAATCCGGTGCCCCGACCGGGACTAGAACCCGGTGTGCCGGCACCGCAAGGCGGAGGATTAGCCTGTTGAGCCATGGCGCCGGCCGCCTTTGAAAAATTTTAACTTCTTTCATTTTTTAAAAACATTTTCATTAAGAACTAAGACACGTGGATATTAGCGAGGCCTGCAGGCCGTCACTTCATCAACAGTGTCTTCCCCCTCTGCATCTGTCCCAGGTGGGCCCCAGAGCGGTCAGTGCATGAAGCTTCGTCCTCTCCTGTGCCAGGCTCTTCTGAACACCTCCTAAGGGACTGCCCATGGCTGAGCTTGAAGAGGTCCCTCTGCAGAAGTATGTCCTGGTTAGTGCTCGGTTTGCTTCCTTCATTCATGTGGATTTGCTCGTACGCATCATTCCTCTCTGTTAGTGGAACCTTTCTGTGTGGTAGGTCCTCGTCTGCATACTTTCTAAGGAACTCTGCACTCTCTGAGAGCGTCTGCTAAATGTGGATTTTCGTGCAGGTTCTTCCTGCTGCAGCTGCCTTCTCTGGTGCCCCTTTTCAGGCAATAGGAATTTGTCAGCTGCCATGTATAATGTTATGGGATCACTGTCATGTATGCCTCTATCACTGAGTAAAACACTTGCCATTTGGCACTAAATGGTATTCTATTTGATACCTTTGAAAAATGTGAAATAATGAAAAAGTGAGGTTGATTTCAGCACATTGCAGTATCTGAGAGGAGAAAAATCCATAGTTTTTTCCCTGTTGTACTCCCACCTTCAACACTGCTTCCCATTCTTTCATTTGGCTGCTCTTTCATGAGTGTCTGCTGTGGCTGTCCAGCATGCAGGTCTCCAGGAAGGAGAGTCTCTGGTAGCCCCTTTGTTAGGGAGTTAAGGTTAGTAGAGATGGCCCATCAGAAAGTGGGCTCCTGGTTCACTGACTGGGCTGTCCTCTGGCCTGTGTACTCACCAGTTGCACAGATCAATTAATCACTTGTGTCACTTTCTTCCTTGTGAAAGTGCCTACCTAATATTGCATTAAATGGGGTAATGTGTGGATTAAATGATGCAATACATGTACAACATTTAACACTGATAGGAAAAGGAATGCACTGGCTCCCATCCCTAGCCATGTTGCAAAGGGATTTGACCAACTCTGTTCAGTTATAAATGTTTCATTTTCAGAACTCTTTTCCAGGCCTACTTACCTCTGTCCATCTTTTCTATTTTCTTTCAAGTCTCCTGAAATTCTGTGACTTCTTGGAAGCTTCCTGGTCTCCCAGAGTAGGTGTCAGGGACCCAAGTGTTGTGCCATCACCTGCTGCTTCCCAGGGGCGTGTTTAAGCAGGAGCTAGAGTCAGGAAAGAGCGTGGACTGCACCCGGCACTCCAGGCACTCCAGTACGGGTGTGGTGGCCTGGACAACACCGTAGCCCCTTGGAAAGCCTGGCCCTTGTGTGGACATTTAAATTTTGTTTTCCTCTGACCTTTGCAAAAAGAATGGATTAAATATAATGCTTTCTGGCCAGCGCCGCGGCTCACTAGGCTAATCCTCTGCCTGCAGTGCTGGCATGCCAGGTTCTAGTCCCAGTCGGGGTGAGGATCCTGTCCTGGTTGCCCCCCTTCCATTCCAGCTCTCTGCTGTGGCCCGGGAGTGCAGTGGAGGATGGCCCAAGTGCTTGGCCCCTGCACCCGCATGGGAGACCAGGAGGAAGCACCTGGCTCCTGGCTTCGGATCGGCAAAGTTCCAGCCATAGCAGCCATTTGGGGGTTGAACCAATGGAAGGAAGACCTTTCTCTCTGTCTCTCTCTCTCACTAACTCTGCCTTCAAAAAAAAAAAAAAAAAATAACGCTTTCTGATTAAGTACATTTCTAGCCTTTGGAAACCCAGCACTTAATTTTTTCATTATTTTATAAGAGAAAAAAATTATCTTAATTGTCCACTGATAATATAAATTGCCAGTCTGTGCATCAGATCTGTCAGTTAAGATAGATTTCAAAATAGAACTTCTCGGCAGGTAGAAAGAGAAGCTGTGGAATACCACATGTGATTTTTAGTTCTAAAGATATGCTTTGTCATTCTTATTATTTTTTTTTTTGACAGGCAGAGTGGACAGTGAGAGAGAGAGACAGAGAGAAAGGTCTTCCTTTGCCGTTGGTTCACCCTCCAATGGCTGCCGCGGTCGGCGCGCTGCGGTCGGCGCGCTGCAGCCGGCGCACCGCGCTCATCCGATGGCAGGAGCCAGTTGCTAGGTGCTTTTTCCTGGTCTCCCATGGGGTGCAGGGCCCAAGCACCTGGGCCATCCTCCACTGCACTCCTGGGCCACAGCAGAGAGCTGGCCTGGAAGAGGAGCAACCGGGACAGAATCCGGCGCCCTAACCAGGACTAGAACCTGGTGTGCCGGCGCCGCAAGGCAGAGGATTAGCCTGTTGAGCCACGGCGCCGGCTTTGTCATTCTTATTTTATGAAGAAAAGGAGTAGGAGAATAAAAAAAAATTGTTCATATGGCTAGAATGTACTAGTGTTACTGAATTGAAACCTATATTATCTGCCTCCTGGTTGTCTTAAATTATAATTAAAACTAAGAAAATAGGCCAACATTAAAAATCCAATTGTACTTGGTTGCATGGAGTGAAATGTTACCTGGAGCCCAAGTATGCTTGTTGAAACACTTTAAAGTAACTTCCTTGAGTCATCTCTTAAAGAATGTGTTCATATGTCCTTAAAAGTTGTCTTTGAATATATCTCTTTAGCAGTCATCCTTGAGATATTGTTAGCTACTCATCACAGAATTGGTGACATATTAATTAGAAAAATAACTTTTTATACTGTTATCTACTTAATTAAACCGAAATACTTGATGCTGTTAGAATTATGTGTATATAATACATATACACACAAACACAGTTTTTCAGACATGCTTATATGAGTATTAATCTTTTTCTGGGAAGATTAGTAGTTATTTAAAGTTATTGACTGATTATATGGATAATGACAGAAAAAAGATTTGTACTGCCAGCTAGGTATTGTTACAGAAAATGTGCTCAATTGTTTGACAACTGTCTAATCTGTTGATGGGTACTAGGTCATACTACAGACTTATTAGATACTGTTATTCACTCAGTCAATGTTTATGAATGTTCACCAAGAGCAGAGAGCCTGTACCCCCATTCGTCCATTGGCACCTCTGTTTTGTGTGTATCTCGTTTTTACCATATGCTGCCTCTTGGCATCTCTGACCACCACCACCATACTCTAGAACTTGATTTCACCTACCAGAGATACCTGCTCTGTGCATTTTACCTAAACTAGAATCCTGTTTCCTGCTGTTATATTTTCTAACCTTACTCCACTTTCTTCTTTTTAATTTATTAATTATTTTCATTTTATTTAAAAGGTATATACACAGGGAGACAGAGCGAGAGAGAGCATGCCTGACAAACTGAGCCAAACAGAGAAAGATCTTCCATTTGCTTGTTGACCCTCTAAGTGCCACAGAAGCTGGGAGCTGAATCTGGGTGACCCAAGTGGGTGATAGGGGCTCGAGTCCCGAGTCTCCATTTTCTGCCACCCAGGGTGCACCTTAGCGGGAAGCTGGCATTGGAAGTGGAAACTGGACTCACCCAGACTGATACGGGATGTGGATGTCTCAAACGGTGTCTTCATTGCTGTGTTTTTAAAACACTTTCTCTTTTTTATGTCTTATTTGTTGACTCATCTATTATCTATGTTTTATTATTTGTCTCTGTTAAAATGTAAGCTTTATAAGGTGGACATCTTGTCTTTCTTACTAAATGTTATGGTCTCCAAATGTGTCATACGTGACACATCTTAGGCACTCAATGAGGTGAATTTAAGGAGCAATGAGAGCTGTAGACCTGGTGCTTCCTGTCTTTCGGTGTGTGGCCATCATTCCTTAATGTTTTTCTTTAGCATGTTTTTAATATTTGTTAATGATTGAAAAAATTGGTCTTCACTCGTCCACTCTGGGAAACTGTCAGTATCTGCTCAGACGGACATAAATGTACTGCACAATCAGGAAAATCCACATCTAGGTATGCAGCCAATCCTTATGCCAAAATGAAGGCAGAAGTTCACTAATAAACATGAACAGGAATGTTGATAGCAGTACTCTCATGAGATTCTCAATACAGGAAGTTCTCAAGTGCCCATCAGTGCAGAATTACCTGATGGTGATGCAATGAAATACTATAATCAATGAGAAGAGAAGAACCGCAGGTTCATTAAGCAACCTGTTGGGTAGAAGCAGCCAGAAATGATAGAACACAAGCTGTATGTATGACTTGATCTGTACTTGCATTACTGATGGTACGTTTTACTTAGTGCTGACACCATATTGTGATAGTATACACCTGTTTTAATGCCCATTTTAAACTTATTATGAGTCAAAAAAGTTAAAAATTAAACTTTAAGTGTAAATATAATTTCTGTCTGCTGAAATGTACTTAACAGTCTTCATCCTAAACTTATTTGGTTTTAGGGGTTTTGTTCGTTAAAAAGAAAATAACTGAATTTTGTACTACAGAAACATCTGGTGCTTATGTTAAAGGGATCACTTAAAGTATTGGGACTTAGTTTCCCCTTTCCATGTATACCTTGGTGAAATTAATAATTCCAGGCTTTACTCACTCAGAGCCCTTCACTTGTGTCACTCGTGTTTCTTACCCAGACATGAACTTGTTATAGCATCATTGGATTAAGGCAGGTGTCATTGTACTGTAGTATCTTTAAGCACAGAATATGGCAGCCTTTAAAAGTCTTCTGGTGTCCCCTTCCAGTGCCATATATATATATATATATATATATATATATTATATATATGCCAGGCAGCATTAGACAGAGAGAGAGACAGAGAGAAAGGTCTTCCTTCCATTGGTTCACTCCCAAAATGGCCGCTACGGCTGGCGCTGCGCCCATCTAAAGCCAGGAGCCGGTTATTTCCTCCCAGTCTCCCGTGCGGGTGCAGGGACCCAAGCACTTGGGCCATCCTCCACTGCCTTCCCAGGCCACAGCAGAGAGCTGGACTGGAAGAGGAGCAACTGGGACTAGAACCCAGCGCCCCAACCGGGACTAGAACCAGGGGTGCTGGTGCTGCAGGCGGAGGATTAGCCAAGTGAGCCACGGTGCCGGCTATTTAGAGATATTTTGAGATCTACCACAGACATTTGAACTTCATGGAAAATAGAATTGGGAGGTAAAAATTAAAAACATAAACTTTATTTTTCCACATTAGCTCCATCCAGTTGAAGACCCCTTTATTAATGACAATACAGGGCATTTAGTCCATACCTATGAAACTCAGTGCAGTCTTTTTGTGTTACTCACTGAAGAAAAATGGGTGCCTGTAAAGATTTTTTAAGAATAGGAAGCTGAAAGAAGTCAGAAGCCACATCGAGACTCTGAGCGGATGTGTAGTCATTGCCTTTTGAAGCTCTCATGAAACTGCTTCTTGTTGGATGACAGAAATGAGCAGGGGCTCTGCCGTGGTGGAGGCACACCTCTGGTGTTCTGCGAAGCCCTCCCTTTCTCTGGGGTCTCCTCAGGAGGCAGATGCGCTCCTCTTTGCCGTCCAGAGGCAGCAAGTTCAGTGGCCAGAACTTCCCCAGAAGCTCTTGCTGGGGCCTCTGCTCCTGTGCGTCCTGCCTCTCAGTGGGCATTGTCTGGTTGTTTTGTCTTCCGGAATACCCTGTGAAAGCCACATTTCATCTCCTGTTTCACTTCTTTGAAGAAATGCTCAGGATCGTGATCCACTTGTTTGAAATTTGCCTCGAAGGCTGTGCCCTTACCCGCAGCTGATCTGGGCACAATAGTTTTGGTGCCCTGTAAGCAGAAAGTTTGCTTACCTGAGGATTGTGTAAGCAGAACCAGTGGAGGTGTCTGGTGCTGGCTGTGTGACTCGTCCGTCATGAGAGCGGGCACAAGCGAGCCACGGCTGTCCTCTGGACTTCTGCGGGTGCGCTGCTGCAGGGCCTTGCCTCCAGCGTCGTCTCACCCTTCTCAGGTGGTTGTCCCTTTTTAGGCTGCTGATTTCTCTGGGGCATTGGCCCATCAGCTTTTGTAAAGCATCAGTGAGTTTACCGTTCTTCCACCAAGCTTCACCGTAAGTTTCTATTTGTACTTAATTTCCAATTTCAGCAGAATTCGTCTTGCTCACATTGGGAATGTCTTTTCAGACTGGTTTTTTTAAACTCTCCTTAGTGCCTTAAACTAGATCTTGTGCAGATATAACAAGATACTATGAGTTTATTTTGGTGCAAAAAAATTGGAACTCATGCATGGTTTGTTTCATAGTACACATTTTTCTATGAATCTGTGAAGACTCTGTGTGTGTCTTACTCTTTAGTGCAATGATATGAGTTTGTGTTAAGGAATCTCTAGTAATGCTCAAATTATGTGTGTAGATGAATTTTTCAAAGATACGTAGAATTTTAAATGCATGAATTTAAAAATCAAAGTAAGTGTTTAGAATTTTTTAAAGATTTAGTGTCATTTTATTTGAAAGAGACAGACAGAGAGAGAGGTATTCCATCTGAATGCCTGTAACTATCTACAACAGCTGGTATTGGCCATCCTGAAGCCAGGAGCCCATAACTCAATGCAGGTTTCTTCCATGGGTGGCAGCGAGTCATCACCTGCCACCTGCCACCCTGCTCATTAGCAGGAAGCTGGAATCAGAAGGACAACAGGAACGCACACCCAGGCACTTTGGTGTGGGATGTGGGCCATCCCAGCGAGCCTCTAAACTGCTGCCCCAGATAAGCATGTTTACTGCACGGCTCTTTGCAAGTACAGCACACACATGCAGCAGTCAACCATTCATGAAATAAGACTGTATTATACAAAGATACTTAAGATGTGAAATAGACATAGAAGACAGTGAAGTGTGGTGGCTAAGAATACAGAATAGGAAAAGATAGAACTGACTTGGATTCCAGCTCTGGACTTCTGAGCCTTGGTTTTGTTACTCTGTGTAAAACAGTGATAAAACCTACTTCTTTGTGTTGATGAGGATATTTGTAAACTACTTAGCACAGAGCAATACCATAGTCAGTAAATCATCATTGTCAGTATTTTAATTCTTAACTCTTTCTTCTGAAATATAACTTAATGGATATCATTGGGGTTTCTGTTCCAGCTCTGAAAAGTTGATTTAATTCACAGTATAACAGAGTAATATAAATAGCACCCGAGTGAAACAGCCATCTGTAACAGAGTGTTGATGGGAAAATACAGTTGGAGTTCCAATTTAAAAAAGCCAGAAACTGTGTTTGCCCCCTCCTAAAGTGCTAGAAATAGAAGATGTAATCTCCCAGGCATCCTTTTATTTCAAGGGGAGTAGCAATAAGTATATTCAAGTCACTGACAGTGCCCGTGGTTGTCTGGGGATGGGACTTCCGTACGGCGGGTCTTGCATGGCAGCTGAGGATTAGAAATGTCATCCTGGTGACAGGAGGTGCTGCAGTGCAGTATGTATGGAGGGGTGGGTGTGGGGTCGAGGGCTGGAGACTGGAAAAAAGGACCAAGTGGTTACAAAGTGAGGCTGGACAGGTGATACATGTGTAGAGACTTAAATAAAGATGTAAACTGTAGAGTGTACCCAGATGATACTGCTGGCATTTGGTTAAAATTAGAAAATGAGTCAATCTCATTTTATGATCCAAGCATTATGTACTTTAAGAAAACTGACAGTTTTAATGGTTTGCTTTACTGTGCTAGTGGTGGACAACTTCATGCAGATGTTTGGGGCTGTCTGCAAACTTGTGCTAGAATTTTAATGGTTGTAAGAATTGAGGAATACTGTCAGTATGTCTGACAGTTGCCATTACTGCTTTTGAGGATACATAACAAAACTTCGGTTGCGTGATTTTTAGGGGTCACTATTTTCAGAGATAGGCTTGGTGTGTGATATTCAGTATCCGTCAGTTTCCAAGACGTCTCCTGGAGGGCTGGCGTTTGCTCCTCTTCCACAAAGAGGGACCAGAGCAGCACCCGGGAGCTGCCTCCGGAGCAGCGAGTCCAGTAGGACACAGGCCTGAGACACCAGCAGCAGAGACAAAGCCCACCTGCCCCTGAGAACCTGGCCCAGCACCAGCCTGCAGGGAGGGTGAGCAGGCAGGTGTCGGCAGAGCCTGTCTGCACGAGGCCTTACGGGAGGGACGCACTGTACCACACATCAGGAGCGTGGCGAGGAGTGCAGCCTGGCTCTCCCACCTCGGTCACTTGATTCAGAGAAGGAACTTGCACGATGTACCCACAGGCCCCAGAACACAGACCGCAGCTCTGGCATCAGCGTGAGAAAGGAGTCACTGGTGGAATCTGCAGTGCCCTAGAGGACCGAGACTTCTGCATATCTGTGTCCCAGGAGCCCCACAGACACACACATGCAAAGACATGCACCCTCATGACTCCAACTAGACCTAGAGAGCAACAGTGAACTTAGCACTGAAATGAAATCAGTGGACAGGTGTGGCTTCCCCAGCCAACTCCTACCCGGGTACTGCCGGCAGCTGCTGGGACCACACACACTGAGAGCTCTTACTCAGGGTTCCTGTGACCCCTGCCCAGGATGCACACGCTGCTAACCAGGGCATGCTCTCGGGACAGTGCTCAGCCTGTTTGCAATGCCATTGCTGCTTTGCATCTTTGAGCCCACACACAGGCACTGATGTGGGTGTATGTGCCCTGTCCATCCTGTCACCAGTACTGGTCCCACGACCCTCACATAGGTGGATCCCTAGGGGTCTGCACCGCATGTGGTGTTGCTGCTTCAGGCTGCAGCATGCACATTGTTGAGGGCTCTGCCTGCCCCACATGTTGCACACCTGCTTCTCCTGCTGATTCAGGCCCTGGCATGGCCAGAACCTGGGAGTCTGTACACCCTACCCTTCCGGCACCAGTGGGTCCTCAGGCTTTGGACCCTTTTGCTGTCAGTGACCCAGGATCTGCATCCCATGCCCATCCTGGTGCTGCCTGGTCCTGCAGCTCCAGGCCCTTGCATAGGCAGAGGCCAGGGGTCTGTGCCCCCTGCTGTGGGTTCCAGGGCCCTCTGCCCCGCCCATTCTGACTGCTTGTACATCTTCTGTCTCCCACGTGGACAGTGACTGGAGTACAGTATGCCAGACATTTAAGCTACTCACTGAACTCTAGAAGTGCCCTAAACCCGCACCACTGCCACCATCCACTTCAACAAAAGGAGGTATGGGAGACCACACCGCAGCATCCAGCGACCAAGGTCATCTACGAAACTGAACTGGAAGATGTGATTCACAAAAATGTATTTAATCCAAAAAGCTACTCTGAAAAAGTGATAGAAACAACAGATCTGCCAGATAGACAGAAATCAACTAGAGACACAAGGAATATGGACAAACAAGGTAATGTAATGCCCCAAAGGGAACAGAGTAACACTTTAATAGCAGACTACAAAGAAAGTGAGATTGATGAAATGCCTGATAAAGAATTCAAAAGAATGATTGCAAAGATACTCAGAGAGACACA
Source organism: Sylvilagus bachmani (assembly GCA_015711505.1). Taxonomy (NCBI): domain Eukaryota; kingdom Metazoa; phylum Chordata; class Mammalia; order Lagomorpha; family Leporidae; genus Sylvilagus; species Sylvilagus bachmani. The sequence goes on from CM027404.1 coordinate 4,371,907, forward strand.
AGAAAATACATTTGGAGTTTAAATAAAATTAGTAAACTAAAGCCTGATTTGCATGAGGAGTTCTGCAAAGAGCTAGAGATCTTGATAAAGAACAAAAGGAATCCTGGAGATGAAGAGCTCAAGTCAAGTAAGAAACACAGTTGCAAGCTTAACAGCAGACTGGATCAAGTGGAAGAAAGACCATCTGAAATTGAAGACAGAACTTTTCAAACATCCAAGTCAAACACCCCTTTTCCCTGGGGTGAGGGGAGAGAAAAAAGAAAAGAAGAAAGAAGAATGAAGATAACATTTGAGATCTTTGGGACATCATTAAGTGAACTGTTTGTGTAACTGATACAGGAGGAGCGAGGAGTCCATGCACTTCCAGTGAGAAAATACCTGAAAAATACCAACCTGGAGAAAACTGGACAAGTATATCCAAGTAGAGGAGGCCCATAGGATTTCAAATAAGCATGACCAGATAAGACCCTCACCATGGCATATTATAGTCAAACTCTGAAAAGTACGAGGTGGATTGGGCAGGGGGAGAGGGAGAATTCTAAAGTTATTTTTCAGAAAAGCCAAATTAGATGGACAACATCATTTCATCAAAAACCTTACAGGCCAGGAGGGAATGGAATGGGATATTCCAAGTTTTGAAGGGAAACAGCTGCAAGCTGTAGATAAGGAGACATGATGATTATAGATGTATGTGTAACCTAAACCTGGAGCTCCCAGTTTTATAAAACAAACATGATTAGATCCATAGAGAGATAAGCTTCTAGTACGGTAACAGCCGGGCATTTCAGCACCTCACTTTGTCAGTGTTCAGATCATCCAGACCAACAATGAACAAGGAAACATTAGGGTTAAACTGCGCGATAGAGCAAGTGAACCTCACAGACACTTGCAGAACATGCTGACGGGTAAAGAATACCCATCAGCACATAGAATACTCTCACATGATTAGACTACATGTTAGGTTAGGCTGCCAAACTAGTCTTGACAAACTCAACAAATTTGAAATTATATCAGATTTCTTTTTTAAAAATTTTATTTATTTATTTGAAAGATAGAGTTACATACAGAGAGAGGGAGAAACAGAGAGAAAGGTCTTCCATCCACTGATCCATTACCCATATGGCTGCAGCAGCTGGAGCCGGGCTGATCTGGAGCCAGGAGCTTCTTCTGGGTCCCCCAACATGAGTGCAGGGACACAAGCTCTTGGTCCATCTTCTACTGCTTTCCCAGGCCATAACAGAGAGCTGGGTTAGAAGTGGAGCTGCCAGGACACAAGCTGCAGTTCATATGGGATGTCGGCGCTGCAGGTGGAGGCTTCGCCTACTGTGCCACAGCACCAGCCAGTCATGTACCACATGATTTCTTGCCACAGTGAAATAAAATTATAAATCAACAACAAAAGGTTCTTTAGCAATTACACAGATACTTGGAAACTGAGTAATGTGCTCTTGAATGAAAAATGGTTTATTGAAGTAATTAAGTGGGAAACTTAAATCTTCATTGAAAGTAGTGAAAATGAAAGCACAGCATATCAGAGCTTATAAGATACAGCACAAGCAGTACTAAGAGGGAAATTTATAGGTGATTTCATAAAAAACAACTGACCAACAGGGACCAGCGCTGTGGCCTAGTAGACTAAGCCTCTGCTTGTGGCTCTGGCATCCTGTATGGGTGCCAGTTCTTGTCCTGGCTCCTCCTCTAGTTCAGCTTTCTGCTAAAGGCCCGGGAAAGCAGTGAAAGATGGCTGAAGTGCCTGGGACCCTTTGAGGTGGGAGACCTCAAAGAAACTCCTGGCTCCTGGCTTCAGATTGGCCCAGCACTGGCTACTGTTGCCATTTGGGGAGTGAACCAGGGGATGGAAGACCTCAGCTGACCAGCAAGGCCAGCACTGTGGAGTGGTAGGTTAAGCCCCTGCTTTCTGTGCTAGTATGCATCCCTTATCAGAGAGCCAGTTCAAACCCTGGCTACTCCGCTTCTGACCCAGCTCCATGCTTATACGCCTGGGAAGGCCCAGTGGAAGGTGGCTCAGGTGCTTGGGTCCCTACTACCCATGTGGGAGACCTGGATAGAGTTCCTGGCTTCTGGCTTTGGCCTGCTCCAGGTCTAGCTATTGTGGTCATCTGGGGAGTGAACCAATGGATGAAAGATCTCTCTCTCTTCCTCGTACTCACATGCTCTCTCTCTGTCTCATTCTTTCCCCCTCTCTCTTCCCATCTCCCTCCTTCCTTCCTCTCGCTCTTCCTCTCCCTCTTTCTTTCCTCCCTCTCTTCCTCCTCCTCCTCCTCCTCTTTCTTCTACCTGTCTCCCTCTCCCCACCTCCTCTCCATCGTCTTCTTTGTCATTCTTTCAGATAGATAAATCTGTAACAAACAAACAAAAACCCAGAAAGATATCAAATAAACACCTAACAGTATACCTCAGGTGCCCAGTAGGAAAAAGACAAGCAAAATCCAAAATTGTAGAAGAAAGAAATGATAAAAATTAGAGCAGAACTAAATTAAATAAATGAAAAAAAACACATTACAAAAGATTAGTGAAATGGAAAGTTGGGTTGAGAAGACTTAGATTGATAAAATAAGAGATGAAAAGGGAAATTCTGCTGATACCACAGAAATAGGAAAGCATCATTAGGGCTTTTATGACCCACTTTATGCCAACAAATTGGAAAGCCTAGAAGGAATGGGTACGGTTCTAGGTACATGAAATTTACAGAATTGAACAATAAGGACTGAGAAAATGTGAACAGGGCAGTAAGCAATGAGATTGAGTAGGTGAAGACGAGTTTTCCAGCAAAGCTGAGGGTCAGCTGGCTTCACTGCTTAATAGGTGAAGCTTTAGGGAAGAACACCACTTCTCCAGTGATTCCACAGAATTGAAAGGGGTGGGGGGCTTTCCAAATGCGTTTGGTGAGGTCAACATTATCTTGATCGGAAACTCAGGCCAGGAAACAACAAAGAAAACTATAGATCAGTATATCCCCGGAACATAGATGCAAAAATTCTGCATAAAATGCTAACAAATCAAATCCAACAACATATCAAAAATCCCGAAGTGGGATGGGTCAACAGATGCAAATGAATAAACAGAATTTATCACACCAACTAGACAAAGGATAAAAACCATATAATTTTCATCTCATTAGACACAGCAGAAACATTTCATAAATGCAGTATCCATTCAAGACAGAAACCTTAAACAAGTTATGTACAGTAGGGACCTCAACCTGATGGAGCCTGAGCATGACAGACCCGCAACCAGCATCGTCCTGAATGAGGATACGCTGCATGCATTTCCTCTAGACCTGGAGCCAGACAGGTGTGTCCATTCTCACACCCTTACTCAGTTTAGTACTGGGAGATTTAGCCAGGGCCATTAGGCCATAGAAGTAAATAAAAGAAATACAAATACGTATGACTAGCTCACAATGGTGTGTTAGAGTCAGTGTGAAGAACTACAGCAGAGGGCCAGTGTCGTGTTGTGGTGGGTTGGGATGCCTGTGAGTGCGGGCATCCCATATAGACATTGGTTCGGGTTCTGGCTGCTCCACTTCCTATCCAGCTCTCTGTGATGCACCTGGGGAAGCAGTGGAAAATGGCCCAAGAGCTTGGGCACCTGCATCCACGTGTGGGAAACTCCTGACTCCTGGCTTTGGCCTGGCCCAATCCCGCCCATTGCATCCAACTGGAGACCGAGCCAGTAGACAGAAGATCTCTCTCACTCTCCCTCTTTCTCTGTGGCTCTGTCTTTCAAATATTAAGTAAATCTTTATTACAAAAAAAAAAAAAAAAAAAAGAAAGAAAAAGAAAGAAACAACTGTAAGAAAGAAGCAGGAAGAAGAGCTGAGGAAATGCAGGGGGGGTTGCTTAGATGGTCCGTCTGTACTGTGTGTGTGTATATGTGTTGATTGTGTCCTTTAAAAATACACAAACCGTACATGGTCACCAGACATTTAAAAATTACTCCCCTTAGGAGATGGGGATCTTAGTTTCATTATTATGATTATTATTATAAATTGAAGGATGCAGAACTCAATCCAGTGTTGCCATGTGGGTGGCAGGGACCCGAGTACTTGAGCCGTCATCTTCTGCCTCCCAGGTGCATGTTTATCAGGAAGTTTAAGTCACAAGTGGAGATGGAGCTTGAACACAGGTGCTCCTCTCTGAAAGGTGGATTTCCCAGTGATGTCGACCACTAAACCAGATACTCACCCCTGCAGCTTAGCTTTCATCTCTAACCAGATCACACCATGATAGGACGTTCCTTCTACAAAATAGGGATTTAATGAATATATTAATAACCAAAAAAGAAATATACTTCAGTTGTTGGTTGATTTATCTTTTGTAGTCCTGCTTTCTTGCAGAGACCATTATGACTTGCCTGTCCAGGAGCCTTAGGTATGAAAGCGCAGTCCACCTCTCTGTTCTGAGAGGTTCCAGGATCTTCTGGATGCATCAGTGAGCATCGCTAAGCTCCTGCTGATAGAGCCTCTGTGATGCTGGAGTCGGGCCCCTGTGAGTGCTGGCCTGCCTTGCTGCTTGACTGACGCACGGCTTCGCTCCGGGTTTCAAGCTCTGTTAGCGTGCTTCAGTGCTGCGTGTGTGTGTGTGTGTGCACCTTCTCTGAGGAGCGCAGAGCAGTCCGTTCACGTGTGAGAGTCCGTGGACATGTACCCTCTTCAGGGTCCTGTGTGCTGAGTGTTGCCATTGCCCTTCTCTGATAACAGCATCTGTTTCTATAGAAATGCAGATGCCATGTGTGCCTTTTAAAGTCAGTCTTATTTTGATGTTAGAGTCTCAGAACTCTGTGGCCTTTTCATCAGAGTATTATTTCTTTTGTATGTGGATTCATGTTTTAGTGCAAACACAGTGTTACTGGATGTGACTGATGAAATGTGAATGATGATTTTTGTAATTTTACCATGTGTGTAACTGAATTCATGATTAAAGGCGCAAAGGGGATTTTGTGCATTTTACATTTCATTCTTTTCATGGTGCCCACTAATACTTTAAAACAAATGTTAGCTTGAATTTTTATTTTTTAAAAATAATGCTTTTATTGTATTATATAACCCTGAATCATTCTATCAGTATAAGATCTTAAAATACAGAAAATAGTAGTACAGTGTATGGAGAAGCTTAAGCAACTGTTGAATGTTGTGAGTGCTTCTGAATATTTCTTTCTGTTTGAATTGGAAGTTACGGTGGAATCTTAACAACTTTAGCTGTTCCTTCCTGAACTTTTATGTTGCCTGCGGGAGAAAACTTCTCAGAACACAGAATTATAGCGAGAGTTAAAATGAGTAAGTGGAGAATTAGAAATGTGATTGCACTTTCACCTTAATGAGTGCTTTTGAACTAGGCATTGAATAATTTATTTCTCAATTACAGCACCCACTATCATGAAATTTACTAACGACGTTAATGAGCAAATGTGAAGCTGTTTTGCTGAGTTAGGCACTAAGTTTTTGAAAGCATAATTTTTAATTTTATCTCCTGAGAAAGGAAGCACATTTATTGATTAATTAATAATATTAGGGTTCATAGCCCTTCATTGGGTGTTTACCCTGCTATACACATGCTTACATTGCACCTCCTTTGACCTTCACAAATGTGTGAAGTAAGTCATTGCTACTTAGGTGATGACACTTAATCATCAGTGGCTTGTGCAAGGTGTTGCATGTGGCCTTCCAAGTCAGGTGGCAGTCGGCGTTCCAGTGTTTGTTAAATTGAAGTGCTTTGAAATCTGTGAACTTCGGATCTTTTCCTTTTTTGGCCTTTTAGTTTCCCCATTTATTGTTGTTAGAGTAGTGGCCTCTGTTTTCAAGAAAAAAAGTATATAATGAATATGATACTTAAGTGTGAAGTGATCATGGCACAATGCTAAAAATGGTTAAATCTTAAAAAGGAACATAATTTAAAAGTAAAGGTCCAGGAGCCCAGGCCTGAAGATACATGAAGTGTGGAGGAACACGCCGTAGAGCTTGCTGCTTAGTCTCCTGCGTGGGGATTGTTTTTGTAAGGAGGCCCTGTGTGCAACCTCACATCGTTACTTAGGAGAGGTAAGATCTCTGCTGAATTCTGCCTAGAAGCCAGGTGAAGACCTTCCTTCCTATGTACTGATTGCCGTTTACTGAGCTACGAGTCGGGGGGTCTCCTCTGCATAGCTGTCTATGGCAGTGGGTACCCATCCTCGTTCTTTTTGTTTTTTTGGAAGGCAGAGTTAGACAGTGAGACGGAGAGACAGAGAGAAAGGTCTTCCTTCCATTGGTTCACCCCCCAAATGGCTGCTATGGCTGGCACGCTGTGCCGATCCAAAGCCAGGAGCCAGGTGCTTCCTCCTGGTCTCTCATGCAGGTGCAGGGCCCAGGGGCTTGGGCCATCCTCCACTGCCTTCCCAGGCCACAGCAGAGAGCTGGAAGAGGAGCAACCGGGACAGAATCTGGCGCCCCAACTGGGACTAGAACCCGGTGTGCTGGCGCCGCAGATGGAGGATTAGCCAAGTGAGCTGTGGCGCTGGCGGTTTAGTTTCTTGAGAGAAAGACGGTATCAATTATACTTTTGCCATTTCTCAATTTAAGACTTCATTTTTAAATAGTGGTTAATTCTGCAAATAGATTTCAGATTTACGTGTTGTGTAATATGAGAAAAAGAACTTAAGATTGTATCATATCATCTGCATTTTATAAGGATCTAAGTATTATTTAAAAATACCTCTGAATATTTTTCTTAAGATCTTATTTATTTACTTGAAAAGCAGAGTTACAGGGAGAGTCAGCGATTTTCCATCCATTGGTTCTCTCAGATGGCTACGATGACTGGGCTGGGCCGGGCTGAAGCCAGGAGCCAGGAGCTTTTTCTGGGTCTCCTGCATGGGTGCAGGGGCTCAGGGACTTGGTCCGTCCTCTGCTTCTTTCCCAGGCATGTTAGCAGGGAGCTGGATTGGAAGTGGAGCACCCAGTACTTAAACTGGGGCCCATATGGGATGCTGGCACTACAGGTGGCAGCTTAACCCACTGTGCCACAGTACCAGCCCCCAAAATACCTCAGAATAGCTTGAATGCTGATGTATTGTGGCAAATTCATTTAGTTGAGGGAAAGTAATATTGTTATGTCCTACTATATCTAGCTTTTATAAAAATGGACAGATTTATTATATGTCTGATTATGTTAATCTTTTCATCACATCATATATTATCAAATATATATTTTAAAGTATTTTGTACTTATATTAATATTTTATTTAATAGCTTTTTGCTTTACTCTCAACTTTTTATAATCACCGTTTTAACATTTCTTAATTCTAAACCAATTTGGTGGTTCCCCCCATAAAGATTTCTTTGTAAAGAAACTTTTGGAAAGGCACTGGAAAGTGTGCTGAGTGCCTGGACAGAAAACAGAGAAGAGGATGTCGGGCTGCCCTTTGTGGGAAAGGGAAGGGTTGTCATTTAGAGCACTTGATGTTGGGGCCAGTGGTGTACAGTGAAGATCCAGGCCACTGCTACACGGATCGCTTTCTCTAATTGAAGAGATTAGAGGCTTAATCTCAGGTGGGGGGGGAGTGTTTTTACATATAAGAGAGGCGTTTTATCGGTGTGGAAATCCTTTTTCCTTTGCTTTCATGTTTAACGACTACATAACTTTTTAATTATTGGGAAACTGATCAGGAGACTTCACGCTGAGGAGAAAGCTTGGATTTTGCAGAGTTTCCATGTGTAATATTTCATGCCTCTTTTCTGTTCATTCAGAGGATTATTTTACTCCTCAGTTATGTTAATGACAGGGAGGAGAAAGTGATCAACTGGAACCGTAGCTCGCATGCAGAATCTGTACAGACTGCAAGCCTTGTTCCTGTGCTTTCATTAGGAACAGAAGACACATCTTCTATCCTCCCAGAAACCATTCTATAATATTAGGTTGCGTTTCTTCTGAAGTCCTTATTTTTCCCAAATTGCTACAAACATCATAATCAACAACAAATGTTACACATGTTCAACATAGACTTGTCTAAAATGGCTATAAATTATGCCAGTTTTTTAAGTTTTTTTTTTAAAGATTTGTTTATTTATTTGAAAGTGAGGGGGGTAGAGAGAGAGAGAGAGAAAGAGATCAATCGATCGATCTTCCATTTGCCCGTTCATCCCCCAGATGACTGCAACAGCTGGAGTGGGGCCAGACTGAAGCCAGGAGCCAGGAGCTTCATCTCAGTCTCCCACGTGGGTGGCAGCAGCCCAAACACTTGGACCATATTCTGCCGCTTTTCCCAGGCCCCTAGCAGAGGGCTGGATCTGAAGTGGAGCAGCTGGGACATGAACAGTGCTCATATGGGATTCCGGTGCCGCAGGCAGCGGTTTCACCCACTGTACTGCATTGCCACCCCAGTGTCAGTTTCTTTCCCTTCCTTCCTATCCTTCCCTTCCTTACCTCCCTCCCTCCCTGCCTTCCTTCCTGCCTATTACACACAGAGAGAAGGAGAGGCCGAGAGAGAGAGAGAGAGAGAGAGAGAGAGAGAGAAAGTCTTCCATCTGCTGGTTGACTCCCCAGATGGCCCCAATGGCCAGAGCTGCACCCATCCGAAGCCAGGAGCCAGGAGCTTCTTCCAGGTCTCCCACATAGGTGCAGAGGCCCAAGCACTTGGGCCATCTTCTGCTGCTTTCCCAGGCCATAGCAGAGAGCTGGATTGGAAGTGGAACAGCTGGAACTCAACACGGCTCCCATATGGGATGCTGACACTGTAGATGCCAGCTTTACCCACTATGCCACTGCGCTGGCTCCCAATGTCAGTTCTAAATTTCAGTTTTGTTAAAGTTTTCAATCTCCTTAATTCTTTCACTGTATCTTTAGTTCAAAAAAAGTGAAAACTTTTACATTGGGATTGTAGGATTTAGATACATATTCTGAGGGATAGATTTTAATAGAGTCTTCTGAATATCCTTTTGAGTAAGCATATTCATGATTAAACCAAAACTTATACATTTTTTGAAAGGGCTTTTAAATTCTAAATTGGGAGTGGTTGATTTGATAGCTTTGTTTTTGTTTTTAAAATTTTATTCATTTATTTGAGAGTTAAAGTTACAGAGAGAGGGAGAAACAGAAAGGTCTTCCATCCACTGGTTCACCCCTCAAATTGCTGCAACGGTCAGAGCTGGGCCAATCCAAAGCTGGGATCCAGGAGTTTCTTCCAGGTCTCCCACATGGGTGCAGGGCCCAAGCACTTGGTCCATCTTCTGATGCTTTCCCAGGCCGTAGCAGAGAGCTGGATTGGAAGAGGAGCCACTGGGATGTGAACCAGTGCCCATATGGGATGCTGGTTTCGCGGGTGGATGCTTAGCCTACTATGCCACAGTGTCAGACCCAACAACGTTAGATTTTTATAAATACTGACTACTGTGTAGATTTAGATTATTTATAAATTTTGGCTATTAAAAGCAGTTTTAGGGAGGGCTGGCATTGCATCGCAGTGGTGAAGCTGTTCTCTGCAGTACCAGCATCCCTTATGGGCACTGGTTCATGTTCTGGCTGCTTCACTTTGATCCAGTTCTCTGCTAATGGCCTGGGAAAAGCAGTGCAAGATGGTGCAAGTGTTTGGGTCCCTGCACCCACAAGGGAGACCCAGAAGAAGCTCCTGGCTTTGGCCTTGCCCCAGCCCTGGTCATTGTGGCCACCTGGGGAGTGAACCAGCAGATGAAAGATCTTTTTCTGTCTCTCTCTTTCTGTCTGTCTCTGTCTGTAACTCTGACTTTTAAATAAATTAATACATCTTAAAAAAAAATTGGGCTGGCCTTGCTCCATTCTTGGGGATGCTCCCTAAAACAGCAGAACACAGCCATCTTTACTGACAGGTCCAGCATGGTAAACAAGCACCAGTTCTTTATTTGGCACTTGGACAGCAAGGACATGCCCTTGCGGGAGGGGCTGCTCTGATCAAGCTTGGC
>CM027404.1:4381937-4508378 GCA_015711505.1 Sylvilagus bachmani
GGGGGGTGATGCAGTGTGGTTAATGTACTAGTCAAAGAGGAGGTCATGGTGGGGGAGGGGTGATGCAGTGTGGTTAATGTCCTTGTCGGAGAGGAGGTCATGGTGGGGGGTCATGCAGTGTAGTTAATGTCCTTGTCAGAGAGGAGGTCATGGTGGGGTGGGTAATGCAGTGTGGTTAATGTCCTTGTCGGAGAGGAGGTCATGGTGGGGGGTCATGCAGTGTGGTTAATGTCCTTGTCGGAGAGGAGGTCATGGTGGGGGATGATGCAGTGTGGTTAATGTACTTGTTGGAGAGGGGAGATGCCAGGGCTGTGTGTGCAGAGGAGACATCCTGTGAGGATGCGGTGGGCAGGCACAGGTCTGCAGGCCGCACCAAGGAGAGGGGCCCCAGGAGAAGCCGCGCGTGCCGGCACCTCCAGCGTGGACTTGCAGCCCCCAGTACTGTGAGGAAGTGGATTCCATGGTTTAAATCACCCTGCTGATGGTATTTTGTTAGGGGCTGCCTACCGAACCAATGCAGTTCCTTTCTCCTTGTCTCTTGCATTTGTGAGTAGTGGTGGAATTGTTCGTTTTGTTTGTGAATAGTAGTGGGTGGAATAATAGCCCTCTGGACACCAGAGAGGTATGCCTGGACATGGTGAATGTCACTTAAAAGTAAAAAGGATTCTGGTCTTGACTTTATGTCAGATTTGTTTGGGAACAGGTGTTTTGCACAGCAGTTAAGACACCTACGTCTGATATCGGAATGCCTGGGTTTGAGTCCTGGTTCTGCTCTCAATGCCAGCTCTCTGCTAATGCACACCGTAGGAATGCGACAGTGATGGCTCAAGTAATTGGGTCCCTGCCACACACGTGGGAGACTTACTGAGTTTCAAGCTCCTGACTTTGGCCTATACTGGCTGCCAGCCCTGGGTGTTGCAAGAATTTGTTGAATGAAGCAACAGAAGGAAGCTGAGTATCATTCTCTCTGTGTGCTTCATTCTGTCTCTCTGCCTTATAAGTAGATGAATAAAAATTTAAGAATTTTGTTTAACTCTATAGTGATTGTGCAGATTGTGCTAACCCGGAACGCTAGGCATCAAAGTGTAAGCTTCTTGTGATAGACAGTTGGGGACTGCATTGGTTCCTAAGCAGGAGAAACCTTATGAAAGGGGTATTTGAGATAATAAGACGAAACAGCCCATCCAGGAGCAGTCTGGCTGCCTGTGGAGCATAACTAGTGCCATGGTGTCAGAGAACAGCGTGGACACCGAAGTTCTTGAAAATGCCCCATGCACTCAGGCTGCACTGCAGTGAGGAGGGTGGGCGGGGGAGGGCGGGTTCCGTCAGGAGCTGGCAGCTGTGAGAGCGCCGCCCGGTGGGAGACCCCAGTGTTCACCTGCTTCGTGATGCGTTCATCCATTCTGTTCTCGTTTGGGAGAAGTGCACATAAAGAATCAGGAGTGGTGACAGTGTCAGGGGGTGGTGGGAAAGTAATTGTGCAAATGAGAGTGTCTGAGGCGGTGGTCTGGGACACTTTGTAGAGAAAGAAAAGTGGAATTATGAAGGCTCCATGCAGTCGCATGCAAGTTAAACATGTGGTGAACACTGTACAGTTAGTATAACTCACACACCTGTTCCAGAACTTCAAGTACACTTCGTTGCTTCATCAATGAACCCAAGTAATGTGGTGCATTTAATCATTAATGTTTCAAAATGACATATATTAACAGGTTTGCCTCCTATCCTTTGGGAGAGTTTACAGGGGGGTTTTGTGTTTTTAGCAAAGGAACAGTCCTTTCCGTGTCAGTGCTGGGCGTACTCAAGGTTGTGCAGTTCCTTGTGGTTATTTTGTTAGTCACATGGGCCCTGGTGAGAGGCTGTGTTTCCTGGATCCCTTAAAAATGCTATGAAGAAAGATGTAAAGTTGACAATATTAATTACTGGAGATTTAAAAATGTGGTCTGTGTAGATTGGAAGATATTTTGTGGGTTTTTGAAAATTGCAGGATAGAATAGTTCTTATTTTTAGAATTTTTTTGGACAGGCAGAGTTAGACAATGAGAGCAAAGGAGAAACAGAGAGAAAGGTCTTTCTTCCTTTGGTTCACCCCCCAAATGGCCGCTACGGCCAGCGCTGCACTGATCCAAAGCCAGGAGCCAGGTGCTTCCTCCTGGTCTCCCATGGGGTGCAGGGCCCAAGCACCTGGGCCATGCTCCACTGCCTTCCTGGGCCACAGCAGAGAGCTGGACTGGAAGAAGAGCAACTGGGACAGAATCCGGTACCCCACCTGGGACTAGAACCTGGGATGCCGACGCCGCAGGTGGAGGATTAGCTAAGTGAGCCATGGTGCCAGGCTGTAATTTGTTAAATTTCATTTTTTTGCGCTTCCTTGTTAGTAAACTGTTTTTGAGGTGCCCATTGATGGTTTTGAGAATTATGCTTCAGTTGTAACCACGATTCTTTACTTCAGTGGGCAGGAAGGCAAGAACAGAATGTGAGTGGATTTCAGAGTCCTCTGTTTTCTCAAATTTTTTTCTTATCAGAGGAAAAATAAGTAGACAGATAGGTAGATGGATGGATGGAAAGACAGTTTACCCCTGTGCCGCAGCTTTGTGAGAGGATGAGTTGAACACTGTACTCTCTGTGCGTCCTTTGTTAGCCGTGGTGTGTGTCTTTTCACACAGAGCTGTGGCAAAGGGGGGGGGGGGCTCCCTGTAGTATAAGCAATAGGGAAGGCAGAGGCCATGATCGAGAAGAAATTGGGGCCCCACGTTGTGGCAGAGCAGGTAAAGCCACCACCTGCAATGCCAGCATCCCATATACACACTGGTTGAGTCTCAGCGGCTGCATTTTTTATCCAGCTCCCCTGTTAATGGCCTGGGAAAAGCAGTGGAAGAAGGCCCGCATATTTGGGCCTTTGCCACCCATGTGGGAGACCCAAAGGAAGCTCCTGGCTTCAGCCTGGCCCAGCCCTGGCAGTTGTGGCCATCTGGGGAATGAACCAGTGGATGGAAGACCTCTCTGTCTCTCCCTCTTGTTCTCTGTAACTCTGCCTTTCGATTAAATAAATAAATCTTTTAAATAAAATAATGGTATGGGAGGGACTACAGGGGCACCCATATGACTGTGGGCAGTGATCCGGGTCAGCCTGGGCAGCAAGAGACCTGGTCTGGAGCCTATTCTGAGTGCCATCAGAGTTACTGAAACACGTTTAGCAGGGAACGGTGTGGTGCACATGTTTCAGGGTCAACTCGAAACTGTGTGAAAGTGGATTCTAGAGGCACCAGTGGGGGCCGGTAGCAGTCAGCGGCTGCGTTGCAGGTGAGGCTGAAGGGGGGGTGGAGTCTGGGTTCCAGTCTTGGCTCCACCTCTGTCTTCTGCTCACGGAGGCCCTGGGAGCAGAGGTGATGGTCAGGTACTTGGGGGCCTGCCGACCTCGGGGAGATCTGGATGGGGTCCCAGGCTCCCCATCCGAGTGGCTGGAAGATCTGTCCACCCTGCCCCCATCTGTCTGACTCTCTGCCTTGTGAATAAGTTACATAAATAAATGTATTTATTTTGAAAGTCTAAGAACTTCACTTACATTTTATTGACTGTTGAAAAGCCTTTATGAAATGTGCTGTTTAAAATGAAGGCATTCAACGTCTGTCGAAGACTGAAGTGACCCACAAAACCTCAGAGAAAACGTTAATAAAACACCAGCTTAATACAAACCGAAAGAGTGCTTAGAGCCACTTACTTTTTTTAAAATTTCCAAATGCAGGCATATAATGGAGCAGAGTTTATTCCAAAAACTGAATGTGGAAGGGTAAGAACCGGAGTTGGTGCCTGACTGGCCCAGGGCACTGACCAAGCTCCACAGCTCCAGTCACCAAAAATGGAGGAAGCAAAAAAGGAAGCCGTATTCACTTAAGGTGCTAAAAATTAGGGTTTAGAACTAGAAACATATTCCATCATACCTGAGTTACAAGAGGTGCTAGCGGAAATTGCTAAATCTGAAGAGAAGTAACACGAGATGGTAACTCAAAATTAAATAAAGAAGATTATGAGTGAACATAAAGTTTATATATATTAAACCTTGTTATACATGTATGATTATTTAAAAATAAAAGTTATAAATACTGTATGGGCTTCATGTTAACAATAATGTATTAATATTGACTCATCAACTGTAACAAGTATGTCACACTAACATAAGATGCTTAGTATAAAAGAAAAACTGGGAGGTGGAGAGGAACCCTGTATTTCCATTCAGTTTTCCTGTAAATGTAAAATTGCTCTAAAAATCAGGTATACGAAAATGTCACCACTAACATAAATACAATAATTATAATTGCAAATTTTTTAAAAGATTTATTTATTTGAAAGGCAGAGTTACAGAGACGCAGAGGCGGGGGTGGAAGGTTAGGTGGGAGGTTCTTCCATCTACTGATTTATAGCCCAATTGGCCAACATGGCCAGAGCTGCACCATTCCGAAGCCAGGAGCGAGGAGCTTCTTCCAGGTCTCCCACACCAGTGCAGGGGCCCAAGCACTTAGGCCATCTTCTACTGCTTTCCCAGGCCATAGCAGAGAGCTGGATTGGAAGTGCAGCAGCTGGGACTCGACCTGGCGCCCATATGGGATGCCGGCACTGCAGGTGGCGGCTTCACCTGCTACTCCACAGCACCAGCCCCCATGTGTTATATTTATGAATGCTACCATTCTGTCTTAATTATTATAGCTCGGTGGTATGCTTTGAACTTAGATATTGTGATGCCTCCAGCTTTTTTCCCCTCTCTTGGGTAGCATTGGCTTCTCTGGCTCTTTTGTCATTCCATATGAATTTTTACATTTTTTTCTATTTGTGTAAAGGAGATCATTGGTATTTTTATAGGGATTTCAATGAATCTGTAGATTGCTTTGAGTGGTAGAGACATTTTAACAATATTAATTCTTCAAATTCCTGAACATACAGTATCTTTCCATTTTTTTGGTGTTACCTTTGTGATTCTTGGCATCAGTGTTTTATAATTGTCATTGCACAGACCTTGTGGGTGAGACATAGCATGATGTATCCATACTACGGAGTAATACTACCAAATAGAAAGGTGCCGGTCACCAGTGCATCATACAATATGAATGCACCGCTGATAAAAGGAACTAGAGATGAAAGGCCATATGTGATTCTATTTATCTGAAATTTCCAGAGAAGGTAAACCTATAGAAATAGAAAGAAGATCAGTACATGCATAGTGCAGGGGGAGGGGCAGTGTGTGCCAGAACTGATTGAAAACATCCATGGGGAAACTTCTTAGGATGCAGCAAGAATTCTGAAAGTAGACTGCAGTCATGGCTGTGTGACTCTAGAAACCTATGAACAATTATTTAATTTTATGCTTGCAATGGTTAAATTTTATGCCATGTAAATTGTACCTCATTAAAATTATTGTTTTTAAAATATTCATTTATTTATTTGAAAAGCAGAGTTACTTAGACGCAGAGGCACAGAGAGAGAGAGAGAGAGAGAGAGAGAGAGGTCTTCCATCTACTGGTTCACTCCCCAGATGGATGGCCACAACAGCCGAAACTGAGCTGATCTGAAGCCAGGAACCAGGAGCTTCTTCTGGGTCTCCTATGTGGGTGCAAAGACCCAAGGTCTTGGACCGTCTTCCATTGCTTTCCCAGTCCATAGTAGAGAGCTGGATTGGAAGTGGAGCAGCCAGTACTCGAACCAGTGCCCATATGGGATGCCAGCACTGCAGGCGGTGGCTTTACCCACTATACCACAGCACCTGCTCCTAGTTTTTGTTTTTTTAAAAAGAGAGTTTATGGGCACCGAGTTCTAGTCCCGGTTGCTCCTCTTCCAGTCCAACTCTCTGCTGTGGCCCGGGAAGGCAGTGGAGGATGGCCCAGGTGCTTGGGCCCCGTACCCTGGCTTCTTTCCTGTACCAGGAAGAAGCACCTGGCTCCTGGCTTCGATCGGCGCAGTGTGCCAGCCGTAGCGGCCATTTGGGGGGTGAACCAACAGAAGGAAGACCTTTCTCTCTGTCTCTCTCTCTCTCACTGTCTAACTCTGCCTGTCAAATAAAAAAAAAAAAAAGAGAGAGAGAGTTTAACACAAGACTAGCTGTATGGTGATATACAGCTTTTAAATGCTTTGTCTGATTCCCAGCACAGTTAAAGCATAAAACTTTGAAAATAAGCCAATTCTAATTTCTTTTATTCTGTAACAAATGTCTTATAAACTCCCGCTAATTTCAAAAAGAGCCCCATAAACTGATGATTAACATATAGATTGTCAAGGGGTACTACTTAAAATGTTTAAATAATATCCTTATCATATCATCTTTAAAATGTAATTCATGTAATTATATACTATTCCCTTCATCTTGGGCCTAAGTTTTAATACAGAACCATGGAGTTATTAAACAGACAAGAGGATTTAAAAGCAAAATAAAATCAGCATCAACAAAATTTAGTATAGATCCCATCAACAAATAGAGTGTGAGTGGCATCCAGGCAAGGATGAGATACTCTGAGGTGTAAACACAGATGGCACCGCACAGCATGCGACAGGAGCTAGTTCTAATAAACAGGGTAAGTTGGACCTAAGTTCTCATGTACGTTGACTAATGGGATGTTTGAGCAGCAAAAGTATACTGGTTCAGTTTATCAAAAGGGCTAAGAGCTACACTTCCACATGCAGATTCTTGAAAGAAATTGGGGTGAAGGACAGCGAGATCATAGTTCAGTGAATTGTCCTGGAGATGAAAGCGGAAAATTGCTTTGTCCTTTGAAAACATACAACGAAAGAAGACGCTAATAGTACAACGATTTCCCTGATCTTAATATGCGTTACTTTGTAAAAGCAATTGTGAGATGAATTTAGCACTTAGAAAAATACTTGCAAGCAGTTGGGCAGGAGCACCAGCTGGAATAGTTCTGTTCTTAAGGCTGCCGAGTTCCTCGCTTCGACCCTGTGACTTCAAGTGCTGCCCTGTGACGCATCCAGGCTGGTCCCACCTCATCTCCTGGCCTCCATTCCCGTGATCACGAGCTGAGCTCAGAGACTTACGACTCACATGCTCTGTCTCTTCAGGGTTTTCAAACCTACTCTTCTGCTGCCTGTCACACGCAAACTGGACCCCTCCCGTATCCCCCCCCCCCCCCAGCACGTCCTTCTCCCTCTCTGGGCTGAGTCCACCTGACAGCCTCAGCTGTGTTTCTGTGCACAGATCTTCCCCTGGGCTTCTGGGTCAGTTTAAGTTTCCTTGGACTGTTTGTGCAAAGCACTGTAAGCTCTCTTCTTGTGCTCCTACACTTCGGTTTGTGAGTTTAACGTCTGATGCATCAACGTTCGCAGATACATTCCAGGTGCCAAGAGGAGTCTCCGGCACATCTTTTGGAATTCAGTGAATATTTGCTGGACAGACGAATGATCTCTGTGTGTCCTAGTTGTTTTGTAGAGAAAATGCTCTCCTCTGGTCTATAAATTTAAGTCACTTTTCACTTCTCAATCCTGAACAAAGTTGTTGATTTTTCTAAAGTAGTTTCCTAAAATTTTACCCCATTTCCTTTCTCTTTTTAATAAAAATATAATCTAATATAGAAAAATATTAGACTTCTGTAAATTCTTATTTATACATGATGGCAAAAATACAGTTAAATGTAGCAACTTCAGAGAAAAAACCGCGGGCAAGTAATATCAAAATAAGACAAGACCCTTGTAAATACTTGGTGATCAAGGGCAATCTGAAAGTATCAATCAAATAAGTTAACAGTAATATTCAAAAGGCTGAATGTAGTTTTCTTTCCAATTCTAGGGTTTTTTGTTTGTTTGTTTTTTATTTGGTGTGCTGTGTGAACAAAAGGTCAGAATGAAGACATGAGATATTTCTTGTCGAATTGTCTTTCTGCTCAGCCTCGGGTTCCTCCGCGGAACTTTATAAACTCCTGCATAAAGCACCGTGTCAACTTGATGACTGCAAGTAGCACCTCCCGTTTCCCTGGCTAAGTCAGTGAGTTAGTTCAACATCATCTGGGATACAAAAAGTTTGGAAGCCTAAAGGGTAGAGAAACTATAGTTATTGATGAAAACATTTCTAACCCATATTGCAAGAGTCCATGTTTTTAACCAGAGATTTTAGGATAAGTAGGTTCCCAAATTAAGCCATCAAAAATTAATTCCAACAGTAAAATCCAGCTTTTCTTAAGGTCCATGACTTAAGATGCCAAACTATTCTTTTCAACTGTTGGAAATATTTTCCTGAGAATACAGAAACGGGCTTACGTTGGATTTAGCTGTCACTGCGGAGTTCAGAGAGCACAGTACTGTCACAGAGACAGTGAGATGTTACAATGCCAATATTATAGAAAATGCAAGGTGACGATTTCTTCTTTTATCTTTAAGATTTATTTATTTTGAATGTCTGAGTAACAGAAACAGAGAGAGATCTTCCATGCACAGGTTCACTCCCCATATGGCTGAACTGGCTGGGACTGAGCCAGACAGAACCAGGAGCTTCATCCACTTACTACAGCTTTAACTGGTTAACCTGTTTTTACTCTATGTTCTTTAAGTGTCATGAGAATACTCTTGAACACACCATTGGATTCATACTGCTCAGTAAGCTTTTATCTAGTGAGTGAAAGTTAATAGCTGTTTTGACTTCATCTACAAAATTCAGGGCTGGGAGAAAGAATCTTTAAAATATAATTGATTTTATATAGTCCTATATTTGAAATATGTTTTGCTGCTGTTAGATAAAGCATACAGAATTACATTAGACTGTATGTGTGTTAGAAGTTTAAGTTCCAGACTTCTCATTAGTGGAAATGGGTGTTGCTAAAGGTGAAAGATTTGTCATTTTTAAATGATTGTACATATACTTGTGACATTTTATGTTATGCATACTCTCATTTTAATATTTTGAGGAATTCATATAGAATATTTTTGCTTGGAGTATATACAGAGAGTTTTTATAATTAAAATGGTAAACTGTGTTTTTGAGTTTTTAAAAGTTGAGTAGTTATTTGGTCTCATGTGAGGTACGCACAGCTGGGTATAACATTGTGTCTGGTGGAGGGTGATTGGGTCTCAAGTGGTACGCACAGCTGGGTATAGCAGTGTGTCTGGTGGTAGGTGAGATCTTAAAAGTTGTAGAACCTTGTTTGTGAACTCTGAAATGTTGAGTCTCTAAGACTGTGTTAGCAGAAAGTAAAGCTTAGCTTCATAAAACTTAGAATCTACATTTCTTGCTTTCACTGCTTATCATTTGAATTTGAGGAAATTCATCTTTTGCCCTAATTCTGAAAGGCGGTGACTTTTCTTGGAGTGAGAAGAATAATTTGAGAATTCCAGCATATGGTAGAAACACTAAGTACTACACAGTTCTGCTTCAAGGGCCTGTGTTTCACTTCTTTCCTGGTCAGCCTCACAATGGATTCTGAGGGTGTGCTTGATGGCCCTGGTCCTGTTGTTGCTTCTGACCTTGGCTAGTGATACTCCGAGGCTTCCACGTTTGGGCCCCCTTAGAAGAACTGACACACTGAATGCTTCCAGGGCAGGGGCCTTGCTACCACTCCATAAGCTGCTGCCACCACTTGCTGTCATCTTGGATAAGTTCTTTACCACTTCTAGGCTCAGTGCTATCCTTGGCATAAGTAGGAGTTGGTTGCTGAAAAAGCATCATTCCTTATGTCAGATTTAGCCTGCTGTCAAGTGAAATTCCATGGTCTTTTTTCCCCTTATTATGGGGCCCTGATCTACTCATTATCTATTTTGCTCCTTCATGGAATATCTCATTCTGAATCAACAGGGGTTTGGTTCCATTAAGTAAATGTTGTTATTCCTGCTAATATTTTTAATAACTTTCTTGTAAATTGATTATGATTACCTAGCCTCTATTCCCCAAATTCTTCTGTTTTTCACAGATTCTCTGAAAGTCACTTTTTCTTTACTACTTTAAGCTTACATGACCTGCAAAGAAGTTGTATTCATTTTATACTTCCTGCCACTCCAACGTAATGTCCTTGAAATCCTGTATTTACATGTTGTCTCCCGGCCGCCAGCCACTGTTACCTGTGGGGATTAGGGAGCGTGGATAGAAATACTGAGGTCATGCACTTAGGTGATTTCATCCCTGTTATCTTCACTTCCCAAGGTATTGGCTTCACGACATGTTTTTCTCATGTTATTACAGGGCTTGTTTTTCCAGCTTGATTGGTGATTTTGAGTGTTCACAGCTTTTCAGTTTCTCAACTTAGTAGCAAGGAATTTTAAAAAGTCATTATCATGCCTTTTATCATGAAAAAGACAAGTAGAAGGAATTAGTGGTTCTCACCCTGGGCTGTCAGTGTGTGTGCACCAGTGGGAACCAGACATCATGTCTAGGCAGAATCACTTATCACATTGCAGCTACTTTTCACTATGGCAATTTGAGCTGAATTAGGTCATCTTATAAATGTCAACAAGGTAAGAGAGGGAATAAAATGTCATCAGAACAATGCACATATGCTTGCGTTTCAGCAGAGCTTAAAGTCTTCCATGGGAAACAGGGTCAGAAGGGCTTTTCCCCCAGTGCAGTGATGAATGTAGCTGTAGCCACTGTGCCCGCGATGCTTTCCTGGGCATTCACTCTGACTCACTCCTGCTTTCCTCTCATCAGGAAGAAAGTCCCAGCCTCACCCTTGGAGGCTGCTATGGGCAAGGATTTTTCTGCAAGACAGACAGTGGTGGTTGCAGTGGTTTGTTTTGAAATACACTTCCAGTTCACCTTTACAAATGGAGTTAGGAAAAATGAAATACAATGTAGTGTCAGCCACAGAATCACCATTTTGATCACTTATGTCATTTGTATTCTAGGCCAGAGTTTAAAATTTGATAATTCAAAAGAATAAAATTGTGTTCACATTGTTGGTTTTATATAATGATATAAACTAGATGTTAGTGTTAAGTTAATTAGGTAAAGCAGTTATATGGAAATCCCTATTTATTACTTTAATTTATACTGTATTTGCTTTTATTTTAGGAAAAAATAAATTGAGTTTTTAAAAATGCTTGTTTTTTTAATACTAAAGTAGATTTATCAAATAACTTTAACAGAGTACTACTTTTCTTTTTTTTAAAGTTTCAATTACACTTGAAGAGATAATACAGCCGTGCTGTGCTATTAAATGAGTGCTTTCATGGTGGCAATCAGGGATAAGCCGGGCCTCTGATCCTTTTCCTCTGAGTCTTATTAAAATAAGACCTTTTGGGAGAGGGAGATGGGAGGGTTGCCGGTGGGAGGGAGGTTATGGGGGGGAAAAGCCACTGTAATCCATAAGCTGTACTTTGGAAATTTATTTGTTAAATAAAAGTTAAAAAAAAAAAATGAGACCTTTTAGGATCCCTGTGACAGTCTTCTTGTTGGTTTCATGTCATAACTTAGCCTTGATTAAAACAAGCTTTTACTCGTTTTCAGTTCAGTTTAATCTTTTTGTGTTGGCAAAGAAACATTCTTTCACTGCAGTAAACAAGGACTGAGACATTTTTATATTGGGAAACAATTTACTGTAAGAGGAACATTTTTGATTTTGACTCCCAGTGTGGGATAGTAATAGGGTAGGTCATTTTGTCTTCTTATAAAATATTATAAGATAAATTTCTGCCTATCAGTGCTGCCATTTAGAGGAGAGGATTTTCACAGTACAAATAAAAATGGACTTGCTTCTCGTTTAAACATGAAAGAGGCAGTACATAAAGAGCATTTACTGTTCGTCTACTTAAAAGTAATTATTATTTCCTTCTGTCCTTGTCTCTTTCTATTGCTGTTGCAGAATACCTGGGACTGGGTGACCTATAAGGAATAGAAATTTATTTGGTCTCTGCTGTAAACTGGCAAGGCCAAGCATGTGGCACCTGCACCGTGCAGCAGGTGGTGAGCACCTTCTTCCTCGCAGTGTGGCTTGGTGAGGCCCGTATCCTCTCACAGAGCCACCGGTGCCATCCTGGGACTCTGCCAGGCGACCTTTTCTAATCTTAATCATCCCCCAGATTGGATTGAGATGGTGGACTAAGGAGGGAGCTTACCACTGTAGTCTAGGAGAAGATAGTTTAATAAAAAATGGAGAGAGTGCAGTCTCACGGAAGAGTTAGGGAGAAAATGGCAGAGGAAACTCCATGCAAATTAGAGGGACACAGCTGACCTCTGTGGAGGGTGTGGGCATGCACGCATCAGGTCCCAGCAGCCAAGAACCTCTGCACCAGCTGTGGAGAGGTGAGACCAGAATGTAGCAGCCCAGTAAAGCTACAGGAAGAGCTGGGACGGAATCCGGTTTGGAGCCCCATAGGGCATGGTGTACCAGCCAAACTAGAGGAGGAAAACAAGTGGGGGCATCTTTCTCCCCCAGTCACCCTCCAGCAGCATCCTGTAACCAGCCGATACAGAGCGGGTGCCAATTTGGACGTATGAAACAGCTGTTGCCAGATCATGTCCATGACCAGCAACCAGCCGAGTGGAGAGTCCTGAGTCTGTGGGGAGAAATGACAGGGGCTGGGTGCTCGTGACTCGAAGGCTTGTGTGCCAGGACTGTGAAAACAGTGAGAAACATTGAGGCTATGTGGGAAGGCCCAGAGTATGGCTGGGACTCGGGGCAGTCACTGTGGGAAGCTCCACACAACTCAGGGTTCCCTGGTGACGGACGTTGTTGGGGAATCTGCTTACACCAAGGACCGCACAGATCTTCTGTGTGGTCCTTGTACAAGTGCAGACGAATATTATGGCCACTGGGGCTAGTGCCCAGACGCTGGTCTCCTTTGAGGAGAGGAAAGGAGCTGAGTCCACGCCAACAGAAGAAAACCTGCCCTCTGATTAAAACAAAACAAGGAGACTTACCACTCCCAACCTGGGTGTCCCCTTAAAACTTCCTTCACCCTGAAGCAATGAACAGAGCTCTCTGGCCACAACCTGGGTTTGTTGAAATCTTTGGTTGTTTAATTCGGAAGAAATCCCAGTTATTTAAAAGGCATTTATTTAAAATATTCTTTCGCTTGACCTAAAGACCAGTTAGATAGTTCAACATTTCATACATGACATAAGTAAATTCAAGAATAATTTATTCCCTTTGAATGGTTTAGTCCATTGTGTCTATAAACTTAATTGGATTTTACTCACTATACTTTCTTTGCCTTGAGTATCATAAAGGTTCACTCACCCTGTTTGGAATAAGTTTTCTTTGTGTTAAATACGTTTTATTTTCCCCCTGTCTGAGTATTCTGAATTATGTGTATTAGAAAGTCGGTCCCCATGAGCACAATAGGCTCCTTGCTTTGTGTAGGAGGCCACGAGACATAGCAGCCTCGCTCCGTTCCGTTTCTCCATTTTCTTCAGGGTCCAGAGGAGATGGTTTAGTGGACTCCCGGAACACTGGAGTCAAGATGTGGCTCTGGCCGGCACGCTTTCCCTCCTGCTTGGCCGCTCTGGGCGCCTTTCTGCTCTGCGTCCACACTGCTTGTCCATCTCAGGACCCGTGTTTTCTTCCAATCATTTTTCTGATGTGTTAGACTGACTGCCTCACCCTGTCCCCGGGATGTCACCTGATTCTTGGTGCATCATAGGTTTGTAATAAATACTGAGTGAATGAACGAATAAATGTATGTTATGCAGCCCAGTGCTAGTGAAAATCTGTTACTACATTTAGTTCTCATAAAAAACGTGTGGTACATCATGTGGTCGTGCCCTGTAGTGTGTTAGGAATGAATCTGCAAACCCATTGATTACACAGACTGGTAGTCCGGTTTCCTAGTGCCTGCACCTCTGCTGTGTGATTTTCTCTAAGAACACTGCTGTGAAGAGCCCTGACACCTATTTCCTGTACTGTCAGCAGTTTGCCCTGACAAACACTTGGCCTCCCGAGTCAGTCCCAGTGTAGACTTGCTGGGAGGATGCAATGTGCTGTGCGCCTTCCAGATGGTGACTGGCACTGCCTGCTCCCCAGCTCCTCTGACTTCATGATGGCAGGTTCAAATTGCATTTTTAATTTTGGGGGAAACATTATTTGGTCTCTGGCTCCTCTGTGTATGGTAAGGCTGACTGTTGGTGGTAGGATTTAGTGCCATTACTTTGACCAAATGATTTTAACTTGACGTAGAATTGGCAATCCAGGGATGCCTTGTGCGTCTTCTCTCGTAGCTGTTTATATAGTTTGTTGGTGTCAGTTTATTTTTGACCAAACTGTATTTTAAAATACTTAATTATTTAAGCAACAGGATATTTAGACAATTGTACTGTTTAATAACTAGGGTTTCCTATGTTTTTTTTTCATTTTTAACTATTTTCCTCAAAGTCATTCTTTCAGAAATCAAGGCTTCTGGGTTTTATTTCTGTAGGCAGTCGTGCCTGCAGTGAGTACAAGACGTTTTCCTTTTCAGCTGCAAAGCGTGGACTAGGAAGGTTTTGTTTTGTTAATGAAGTTTTCCCTGAACATATCTTTTTAAAGATTTATTTATTTATTTGAAAATCAGAGTTACACACAGAGAGAAGGAGAGGCAACGAGAGAGAGAGAGAGAGAGAGAGAGAGAGAGAGAGAGAGAGAGAGAGAAAGAGAGAAAGAGAGGTCTTCCATCCACTGGTTCACTCCTCAGATGACTGCAACAGCCAGAGCTGTGCTTATCCAAAGCCAGGAGCCAGGAGCTTCTTCCAGGTCTCCTATGGCAATGCAGGGACCCTAGGACTTGGGCCATCTTCCACTGCTTTCCCAGGCCATAGCAGAGAGCTGCATCGGAAGTGGAGCAGCCGGGATTCGAACCAGTGCCTATATGGGATGCCAGCACTGCAGGTGGCGGCCCCGATCCCTGAACACGTTTGTAACACCAGTTAGTCAGTCTGATCTTGGCTTTCTTCCAGCAGTAGTCTGGTGTCTTAAAAACAACTGAAATTAGGGGATGTTGCATGCTGCAGAATGTCCTGGTCACACCTGCACTCGTCTGTGTATACTATAGTGAGTCACTTCTAGAATTTGAAAACAGGACTTTTTTTCCCCATTAGTAGTTTTTCCTGGACATCGCAGTTGCATCAGGCTCTGCTGTTAATTTCTATGTAGGGCATAGGATAAGCAGAAATGAGAGGGTTAAAGGCAGCATTTTAAAAAGCATTTTCATTAGCATTTGAAATTTCAAGCATTCTCATTAGTGTGTCCATATCAGCTAAGCCAGGGTTTTGTGCTGGTCAGGGTCCGCCTTGAGAACACTCGTTTTTTGAAGCCTTTCCCATGAGAGATGTCCTTTACTCTCCTTATACTCGCTTATCACATTTTGTTCCTGTGTTTTGACAGTGCGATATTGTGGGCTAAGAATCTTCTCTCCAGGAAAATCCACCCAAAACGCTCCATATTAAAAACAGCTGTCAGACACCTCCTATGATTGAACCGGGGTGAGGACCTACCTGCCTCTTTTTACCCTTTTTGCTCTGTCTCTGCTGGCCCAGAAACACTGGCTAGTAGCACAGTGTCAAAAACTGGCTGTAGTTCAAAATACCCCAGCTCCCGTGACTGTAAGATAGTAATAATACTGTCGCCTAAGGGGTCTCCTAAGATGAAATAATTTGCAGCTTGCACAGAGATTGGTACACAGGCCCTCAATGAACATTTGTTGAAATGATTTAAATTCCCAAGACCACCTAGTGTAGTAGGCAGAGCCAGAAATAGAGACATGAGTGACCAGATGAGTTTGTCTGCTTTATCTGCTCATGATCCTCGTGGGCAGCAGGTCAGCATTTGCTGGGTATGGTCAGAATCTTCAAAGGCATCGAGTCTCTGTGAAACCTGTCAACACTCTCCATTTTCACGTGCACAGCTGTTACCACCTTCGTAGTCCAAGTGTGTCCATCTACAGGTGTTGGGATCACCTTAGGAGGTGGCTCAGGGCCAGACCATTCAAGGTGACACAGGTCTGCATGTGGCTTCTGTAAGACCAAACCCAGTAAGGATCTTTCCATGTGGGATGAGGGATGCTCTGAGAGGTTAAATGTACCCAAGCTAAAGGCAGAGTGGAGCAGACAGAGGGTCTCCATATTAAGAACCATCCATACTGTATTTTATTCCTTCTCTAAGTAGAAGTGTTGTTGTAAATGGTCTGTGGCACTGTTAAGTAAAGTTGTGTCAATAACAAGTGAGGAGTTTTCTTCTTCTTTCTTTTTTTTTTTAAGATTTGTCTCATTTAATTGAAAGGCGGAGTGACTAGGGTGGGGGTAGGATCTCCCATTGCTTCACCCCGCAAATGGAAGCAGTGGTCAGGGCGGACCAGGCTGAAGCGGGAGCCAGGACCTGCATTGGGTTCCCCGCGTGGGTGGCGAGGACACAAGCACTCTGCTGCCTTCTCAGGTGCCTCAGCCGGGAGCTGGGAGCTGGAGCCCCAGGCAGAGGCTTACACTGCTGTGCCACCATTGCAGCCCCACAGGTAAGCTGCTCTTTGGCACAGTGTGGGCAGAGTCTGTGGAGGCCTCCCCAAGTCCGGGTACAGGAATTTGCAGCTTGATGGGTTCTTGTGCTGAAACAAGTTGTTTGGATTTCACTCCGTTCTAACCTACCCTGTATCTTCCAATTTATTTTTTTGTGGTAGAAACCATGTATTTCTTAAAAAGTCTACCTGTGATTAAACTTATCTTTTATAAGAAAGCAGTGACTGTCCTTTTTACTAAGTGTGGTTCTCAACACCTTTTCCAGTTTCTTGGACGTACGTCTGCTTTGTGCATCACTTTCTGGTTGGCCTCAGGTAGCAGAGCCAAGTGCCCTAGGAGTACAGCCCTCCGAACTCTCCCACACTGCAAGTCCCTTAATCTTCCTGGGCCCAGGCTCCTCATTTTTACTACATAAATGCAGACGGTGTATTTTAACACAGAGTGGATCTACCTCAAAGTACAGAGTTAGGCACAGATTAGTCTTCTAGCGTGAAACACTTTTTCTTTACATGTGGCAAGTCGGCAGTTTATAAAGATTTCCTAACGCAGAAGGTGGTCCTCCTCACATTTGAGCAGCAGCTACAGGTTTCACATCATCTCTGCCTTCTGAGATCGTAACCACTATTTTTTCGGTGTTGGGTTACCCATGTGGTGTGAGCATCACCCAGACTCACTGGACTTGGTGCCCTGTCTCTGCCCTCTCCCCTGCCCCCTGCCTCATGGATTGAGGGTGGAGACTCTGAGAGGGGCTTCTCAGCTCTCTGTTGGTGTCAGGTTCTCTGTGCAGCCTGGGCAAGGGCAGTTGTGGAGAATTTCCGACAGGTGTATCGGCTCAGTTAGTTAGGGGGCATGCTGATCCCCTAAATGTCTCACTGCAAAATGTCTTAAATTTTCCACCTACCACAGTTTTATAAGACTTGCCTTCATGAACAGTTCTCCCAGGAAGAGGTCTTAGGAAATTGCAGTGTTGCACTGTTCTGTAAGCGTGGGATCGGCAGATCTCACAGGGGACAGTCTGTTCTCTTCTGTTCTGCTGTGTTCTGTTCTGAGTTCTCTATTCCTTCCTGTGCCTCTGTTCTCTGTCCTCCATTCTGTTTTCTTTCATCCTGCTGCTGCTAACCTCTCCTTTCTCCGCCCGTGTTTGTCTCCACTTTGCCCCACCTCCATTTCCTCCCAGTTTTTGAATGCACCTGTATACATTCTCCTATGTGTGGCCCTTATCCACATTCTACTCTAGCTTCCCTTTACTAAACCTAAAATAAAGCTCACCCTGGCCTGGGGCAGCCATCGCCTGTTTTCTGTTGCCCTTCCTTGTCCTCGTTTTAGTGAAGCAAGGCAGAAAAAATTCAAGGCCACCACCAGGTTGTGACACCACAACTCCTCTGCCCGGCAACAACGCTCGCCATTCTGGACTCTTCTGAGGGAACCAAAGAGAGACAGAGGAGTTTTTAGCAGGTAGCGTTGTTTCAAGAAAACATGAAAATTACTGCCTTGTGAACTATTTGAAAACAGCAAACCTGGAGCAGTCCTCATGTCACAGATAGCTGTGAACCCTGTTAGGACAGCAACACCTAACGCAGCTCCCTGCTGTTACTGGTGGAGCTGACGCATGAATGAAAGGCCTCCACAGAGACCCTCAGCCTGTAGTCAGTATGGGTTCTCTGCAGTGTTGCTGTTTCTGCCATTTTGACCAGCCTGATAGCCACTGATTGTGATAATCCTGAAGACTCGTAAAGATGGGTGCAGTGATGTGAAAGAGGCTCTTTGGAAGGGAAATCAGAGTTTGGTAGGAGAAGTAAGTTTACTTTTAGAAGTGCCTGTTAACTGCAGTGAGTCTTGTGAGGATTATTTATTAACTGGGGTTTAAGGCCCTAGCGTGATCCTGGGGTGCGGAGCGTCCTTGCAGTAGAGCCGTGCTGCTGAAAGCGTGATTTAACGGAGTGTAGATTTGTGATGACATTCAAAGCCAAACCTTGCTGTTCCCCCGTCTGTTTCATCAAAGAGACAGCAGTTGAGAACATCTCTGATCTCTTCAATTCGAGACACATTCTTTTAAAAATCAACTTATGTATGCAATATGTTGCTACTAGGATCCTAGAATTACTTTAAGCTTGGAGAAAAGTCCGTGGAAAACCGAATGCAGAGACTTCAGAGCAGGTTAGGATCATCCAAGTGGTTAGTGTAAACATTTGAAGACATGAAGCAGATCCATGTTTGTAAATGACAGAGCTGATTACTGCTCTAACTATGGTGCGTGTTGACATGGTGGTCCTGCGTCAAGGCCCAGCCTCCTCACAGCGCTGCCTGGGAGTTGGGCCCAGGAAGGAGTGTGAGCCGCTTTTCATATTGGTGCCAAGGGAAGTGGCTTTCCTGGCTTCAGTAGAGCTGCTTTGTGCAACTCCCGGGGAGCCTACACGTTTCTTTAGTTTCAAGACCAACTCTGTAATGAATGTTGAAATGCACTTCTAAGCCTGCAGAGCACAGAGGGCACTTGCCTATTCGGATCTTAGAGCAGAAGCTTTGGGTTTGCCGAATAAAACTTAATGGGAAATTAAGCTTGTTTTTAACTGTTAACAGATGTAACGCTCAGGGAAATACTTAAAACCTACATTATACTGTTAAACATGGTCAAGACAATATATAATAGAGCATCAAAGATTTGGAAGTCGCCCATGCGGCGTTCATTGAAGATGCCTGCCTTTGAAGCCGTAAATCACAGAAATGTTCTCCTCTTAAGTGCGTGTGATCCCATGTAAACGTGAACAGTTTTCTGTCACCAGTGCTGTAAACAATCTGGCTGATGGGCTCCTGATAATGCTTTATTAAAGTCACTGCAGGTAATTCTGGCAGTAGTATCTCAGGAAGTGTTTGCTCAGAGCATGGTTTCTTGCAGGAATGGCCTTTTATGTCGGTGTGCAGGTTCAAGGGTATGGAGGGTCTGGCACCCTGTTGGAACTCTGGGGCTTTACTATTTTCAGACCTTGTTTGTGTGCAACCTGAGCTGTATTGATTTCCAGATAATAAGGATTTATTCAAAACAGGAGATTGTAACATTCTAGAAGCAGATTGGCTTTTTGTTTTATTAAATTTATCTTGATTACAGCTAAGAAAATTGCTTTAAAAGCAATGACATTGTATTCTGACCCCTCTGCCAGCTGTCACTTAACAAGCTTTCCAAAATTTGTACTAACCTTCTGGATAACAGTTGAAGGTATTAGTAATAATCAAGGGATATCTGCGTTAGCAACACTGGTAACTTACAAGGAATGCACAAAGAATTTATTGCATTTTTCCTTAATAAATATAACCTAGTGAACTTTGCTCATAATTTGACGATATAATAAAAAGCAACAGAGGCATTAACTGCTTTTATGAAGGAAATATTTTCCCAGGGTACTCCAGCTTACAAGTCTTATGTTTGTTTATTGTCTGTAGCATTTACAGTTAGAGAAAGGCTTGGTGTGGTGGTGATATTTGTTTTTAGATTTCTGAACATTTAGAAGTAAATTGAAAATCATGTAATTTAAAAAGCCATAACTTTATTTTAATAAAATACTGCCAGTGCAAGAGGAAAAGCCTCGGATGCTAACATTACTGCTTTGCCCCACCGTGCTGTCTCTTGCGTGCCGTATCCTCCTGTTCTCACATGTGCCAGAGCATTGTGCTTCAGGCCTTTGTGGTAGGTGCCCTCTCCCTGGGATGTTCCTGCTTCTTCCTCAGTCCTCACGTGTCATCTTTGCAGTGATGTCTTCGTTGATCCTCCTGTTCAAAAATCAACCTGCATTTGCCTCTCTACAACATAAGCCTCATCTCCCTGACTTTCCTCTAATTTTTTAAAAGTTTTTTTGGTTAAGTTTTTTTTAAAAGTTAAGGTTTATAGATGGGGAAGCAGTACAGACGTTTCTCATACAGCCCTTGCTCCCACACATGCTTGGCCTCTCCTTTATGAACGTCCCCCACCAGAGACCTTTCACAGAATAGAGGAGCCCATATTGACACAGCATCCTCATCCGAGAGTTCCTGGTTCACACTAGTGTTGTGCATTCTGTAGGTCTGGACAAATGTATAATGCTGGGAGTGGCATGCAGAGCAGTTTCACTGCCCTAAGAATTGTCAGCGCTCTGCCTAACCACCCGCTCCTCCAAGCCTGGCAACCACTGATGAGTTTGCCATTTCCAGGACGTCACGTATTTGGAGTCATACAGGATGGAGTCTTGTCAGATTGGTGTATGCGTTTCAGAATCCTGCATGTCCTTTCCTGGCTTGATGCAGCCTTTTTTTTTTTTTTTTCAAGATTTGTTTATTTATTTGAAAGATAGAGTTGTAGAGAGGCAGAGGCAGAGAGACAGAGAGAGAGAGAGCGAGGGAGAGAGAGGTCTTTCATATGCTGGTTCACTACCCAGACAGCCACAGCAGCTGTAGCTGCACTGACCTGAAGGCAGGAGCCAGGAGCCAGGAGCCAGGAGCTTCTTCCAGGTCTCCCACATGGGCACAGGGGCCCAGGCACTTGGGCCACATTCCACTGCTTTTCCAGGCCACAGCAGAGCTGGATTGGAAGTGGAACAGCCGGGACTAGAACCGGTGCCCATATGGGATGCCGGCACTGCAGACAGCAGCCTCACCTACTACGCCACAGCGCCATCCCCTCTTTGTATTGCTCAACAACATATGTATTATTTTGCTGAATTGCTGAATGCAGTACCTTGTTTACTTAGCCCCTGCAGGATTTCTTGGGTTTTGGCGTTTATGAATAAACTGCTGTGACCATGCCGGTGCAGGTTTTTGTGTAAACACGTCTTCAGCCCCTTCAGGAGATACGGAGGCGCACCACCGCTGGACTGTGTGGTGGAGTTTAGTGTTCCAGGAATCTGCCACACCAGCTTCTGAGACGGCTGTGCCTCGTGCGTTCCGGCCAGCAGCGTCGCTCTGTGCTCCCATCAGCATTTGGTGCTGTGAGCAGGGTTATGGCCGTCCTAATAGATGCATTTTGGTTCCTCTTTGTTTTAATTTGCCTTTCCCTGATGACATCACGATGTGGAGCATCTTTTTATATATTTGTTTACAGTCTGTGTATCTGCTTTGCTGAGGTATCTGTCAAGGTCTTCTTTCCATTATTTTGACTGGATTGTTTGTTTTATTATTTAGTTTTAAGAGTTCTTCGTATATTTTTGATGATAATACCTTTTGCACGTATTTTCTGCAAGTCTTGATGCTGTCTTTCAAAGAGCAGAAAATTTTGGTTTTAATTCAATTTTAGTGGAGTCTAGCTTGTCAGTTACTTCATTCCTAAAGTTGCCCTTGGTGTTGATTTAACAATCCATTGTCATGCTGCAGGTCATTGAGGCTCTTTCCTCTGCTCGGCTTTGCTCTTTAGTAGCACGTGTCACTTTCCGACAAACTGCATAGTGTTATTTTTTAACAGTGTGATGTGGGAAATAAGGTGTTCAAAGATAACAGGTGAACCCAGGTAATCTGTGCACTCTAGAAAGGCAATTAAAGAGATGATTTTTTTTTTTTTAAGAATCACTAGACCTAAAGGAAACTGTTAATCATCAGATGCAAGCGCTGAGCAAGGCTCAAGGAGAGTGAATGAGTGAAATGCGCATATCCAAGAGTACAAAGTCTTCAGAAAGTTTGTGGAAATAAGTGTCAAAAATGTGTGTTATGAAAAAAGGGACATGAATTTCAAAAAGTTTTGTATCCAAATAGACTTTAAAAAAAAAAAAGTCAGAGTTACACACAGAGAGAAGGAAAAAGAGAGAGAGAGGGAGAGAGAGAGAGAGAGGGAGAGGTCTTCCATCTGCTGCTTCACTCCCCAATTGGCCACAATGGCTGGAGCGGCACCAATTCAAAGCCAGGAGCTTCTTCTGAGTCTCCCATGAAGGTGCAGGGCCAAGGATTGGACCATCTTCTACTGCTTTCCCAGGCCACAGCAGAGAGGTGGAGCAGCCAGGACTCCAACCGGTGCTCATTTCGGATATCGGCACTGCAGGCGGCGGCTTTACCCTCTGTACCACAGCACCGCCCCAAAGATGACTTGATTTTTAACTGAATTAGTATATGCAAAGCACTTAACATAGGATCTGGCACATATAAGCTTTCCTGGAAATAGTCAACATCATCAGATTTTCTTTTGCTTTTTTTTTTTTTTTTCAGCTTACTGAACTGTGTTATTTCTGAACATTTATGCCAAGTTTGTTTTGAGGTGGCAAATACAAGTTCCAATGCCACGGACTGGGTTTGTGCTAACTCGTTTGTGTGTTGCTGTGAGTCTAGGGTTCGGTATTTCAGCACCGTTTGTGCCGTCTCGGCACCCTGGATTGCCAGTCAGAGCTGCTTGATTTAACCCAACTTGCCATTGGATAAATCAAAAAAGGCAAATTATTTGCTGTTGGTAGCAGAAGAAATCTGCAGCTGCAACGTGGCCTCTGACACAATGTTCCACGCACCGCGGCAGGCAGGCTGGTGGCCGAGCAGGCGATGACAGTGCTGTCCACGCTGGCTCCAGCTCAGCAAGGCTGGCTCTTCTGCTGGCACGGCTGACTGCAGCTGACGGGGCCACCTGGCTGCAGAGGCTGCTGCAGACGTCAGACGCAGGGTGACTTCTGTGGGCTGATGGTTGTCGCTAGACCCATCATGCACGTGTTGCATTCTTTATCTGTTGTTGTCTCGATTGCCTGGAAGTGACTACTCAGTCAGTATTCGTGTTCAACTGTGACTTCCCAGTCGGTGTCTTTTGGTGACTTCTAAGTTGCAAATGACAGTTCCATAAAGCTAAAATAAGTAACATGCACCTAATGGTGACTTTCAAAGGAGAGCAGCTTGGCTATCCTACTAAAATAGTTTTACCTTTTCCATTAGTCAGTAGGATTTTGTAAAGGTCAGAGACAACTTTGCCCATTGTTTGAGAAGGTAATAAATCCGTCTTCAGACTAAGGCTGCTCAGATTAGTCCTGGGCTCCGTATGTGTGAGTGAAGTGGTCCATGTGCACAGTGCCGTGAGTTAGCACACGGGCACAGCTGTGTAACCGCCTCCCCCGGAGGAAACAAAGCTCCTCTGTGTCCCGAAACCCCCTGGCGGCCCTCAGCCACACTCCTCTGCTCTCCGAAGTAAGCCAGCTTCCCAGCTGGTAAAATAGGACTGATCCGTTCTGCTTGGTTTTCACTCTTTGTAAATACAATAGAATCAATCAGAACATACTCTTTTGTCTGAGGTGGGTTTTTTTTTTTTTTTTTGCTCACCTTTATAATATGTGGTTTCTCCATATTTTGTGTATCAAAATTGTATTCTCCTAGTAGTAAGTGTTCTGTAATGTGGATGTGCCATAATGGGTTTAACCAATTTTTAAAAATTCTGTTAATATAAGGAGGACAAATTTCATGCATTCCATAGGTATAATCTCAAGAAAGCAATGACGCGTCCCTACTCCCACCCATGTCCCACCTATCTTCCTGACCCTTCATCAGTTTTTGCCATGATATAATTTTTTTTAAGATTTATTTATTTATTTGGAAGTCAGAGTTACACAGAGAGAGAAGGAGAGGCTGAGAGAGAGAGAGAGGTCTTCTATCCACTGGTTCACTCACAGTTGACCACAACAGCCGGAGCTATGCCAATCTGAAGCCAGGAGCTTCTTCTGGGTCTCCCACATGGGTGCATCGGCCCAGGGGCTTGGGCCATCTTCTACTGCTTTCCCAGGCCACAGCAGAGTTGGATTGGGAAGTGAAGCAGCCGGGACTCAAACTGGCACCCATATGGGATGCTGGCACTGCAGGCAGTGGCTTTCTCCACTATGCCACAGCGCCGGCCCCTGCCATGACATAATTTTAATCCACTCTGTAATCACAGGCTTAACTCACGACTAACCATAATATTCAACGAGTAAGAAGTAGGAACACTACAGTTCCACGGGGGTATAAACAAGGCTCGGATGATCCATTTCATTCCTATTCCTTGTTTTTTGTATTTTACCTTAACTGCCACGTATCAGAGGAAACATGATAGGAGGATGATTGGCGCACGTGTGTTTCTGTGGAGTCTGTACTTGAGTACGGATCGCTGGGTTGCAGGACCAGCTTTAGGAGAATGGCTCCTAACAGCTGTGTGTGAGGCTGTTGCGGCCCCAGCTCTCCTCCACACTTGGGTTGTCTCTGCCCTTTGGTCTGTTTGTAGAGCGGTACACCATTGAGCTTTGAGTCTGCATTTCTCTGTTAATGAGCTGATTGTCTGTCTAGATCTCCACTTCTGTACAGCGCCTTTTCAGGGCTCCTGGGTGTTCATACAGCAGGTCTGTTTTTATATTTAGGAATCTTAGAGACACATGCTTTGTTAGTAAGTGTCTGTTACGGTTGACTTTCCGCTTCTGTCACTTCCTTTTTAGCTGTCTGCAGATGTCTTTCTATGAAGAGAAAGTCTCATTTTTCAAAAAATTACCACTTTTTATTATTATTTGAGAAATAGACGAGGGAGAGAGTGAGCGCCCATCGCTGGTCCATCTGCAAGTGCCGCCCAGTGGCCGGCTGGCGGGCCCAGAGCAGGAGGACGAAGTCAGGCCCACTTCCGACGCAGTCCCCAGCTGCCTTTCGGGGTGTACAGCAGGAAGCCGGGGTGAGCCCAGGAAGCGGGTGCGGGGCACAGCGTCCTCACTGAGGGGCTGCTGCTGCGCCGGGAGCCCCCCCTGAAATGCTCGACTTGATTGTGGTTCAGTTTGTCGACTCCTCTGTCTGTTTTCCTTCATTATTCCCTTTTCCATGACTCATGGACAAAGACAGCTTCCGTACAACATTGTGGAATAGCTTCAAGGCGTCCGTGATCAAAAAGTATTTTGGAGTTTGCACTCTGTATATGTATAGTTTATTGATATGGATTGTGTGCATACAGTGTACTTATTGTTATGAAAAAAATCCCAGAAAATAGTAAAGAATTTGGTAAGTGTGTATATGTTCTAATATTTTTCTTTACCCCAGTATTAAAGTATGTATTTCCTGACTTATATATACACCAGACTTCATAGCAACCATTTTGGAACAAAATAATGTCTTCAGTGTTAATTAAACTGTCAAGTGAGAACTCATTGATACTTCCATCAGAAAGCTTTTATTTGGAAATTTCTCCTTGATACCAGTGTGAAAAATATTCTGTGTATTACTTATTGTGAACTGAGTTGTGATAAACAACCACAGTGTCCATTAGCTGATGCCTGGATAAAGAAAATATGGGATGTATACACTATGGAATACTACTCAGCCATAAAAAAGAGTGAAATGCTGTCTTTTGTAACACAAGGAACGCAACTGGGAACCATTTTACTTAGTGAAATAGGCCAGTCCCCAGAAGACAAGTACCATTTGTTTTCTCTGATATGTTGCAGTTCATACAGCGTATTTAAATGTCTAGGAACCAAAGGGATGTGTTGAGGTTTGATCAGTGTTGGCCCTTGTTTATCTGTGGAATTGTGGTCTCCGCACTTTTTACTTGTTGACTATTATGTGCATTAACCCTGTGATTACAGAGTGGACTCAAGTAGCCCCCACAGAGCCGTTTTTGAGTGCAAGTCCTTCATGCTTCAGCAGAGCAAAACGGAGAATTGCTGTGGCTTGACTGTGCCGATGATCTTGTTTTTCTTTACTTTTCTACTGACGTTTTTTACTACACTAAAATGAAAACCAAAAATCTCTCATTTGGGTCCTGAAATGTACTGACAAAATTGAAATGGAAAACCAGAGACAGGGAAAAAATTACTTTGTCAGCGTAATATTATTTGAAACAAAATTAATTCACTTTCTGTTTGAAGATCCTGGGAAAACAAGTAACAGTAAATAGTGCCGTGCCCGTTATTTTAAGCTGTGTTAGTGTCAGTTAGCTTTATTTAGCAACCTGTATTGATTAGAAGGTTTCACTCATTGATCTCAGAGTGATTTCCAGCCATATGTTTTCTTTAAAGTCAGAATTTCCCCTGCACCCTCTTTTGACTGTGGTGTACTCAAGTCCTCTGGTTGACACCATTTCAGGTGGCCAAGTAAGGATCAAGACTCAGTTCTTGTTGAAGTGTAGTTCCTTCTTTGTCTTAGGACACCTTTGTGAGGCAGTTGAGAAGGTCGCGGAGCGTTGTTGCAGTGGCTGTGGTGAGTGTTGGGACCTGTCGCCTGTCAGAACCGGGGTGAATCCCTTGGCCTGCCTTGGCACCCTGGGCAGGCTGCCTCTCTGCTGCTCCTGGGTCTGGGTTTGGCCTTAATTCTAAACACATTTGTCGCATCACGGTGATTTCAAAGTTACTGGGATTTTAAACAAAAAGTAACTTTTATTTGTAATGGTATTAAAGTATTAGTAAGGTATTGAGAATATGACGTTGACTAGAGACTTTAGAAATGAGAAGAGACAGTGCAGCTCAGTCCCTCTCCCTCACCCTCGCCCTCTCTAGATCATGTAAAACTGAATTCCAGAAGCTAATGCGGTGTAGCCAAGATGGACAGTGGCTTTATGTCAAACAAACTATACTGTTTTGTGATTTTAAAAATGCTTTTCTATAGACAGTTAAGATCTTAAAAATAGAGGATGTGATACAAAACAGGCTGTAAACTGTGCTTGTATGGCCTGCTCTTCTTGTTATACTTCTGTTTTGGGGGACTCTTGGCCAGACATCAGGACTACATCTGACTTTATGAAACGTAACAGAAGATGAGACATTGGCAGTAACCTGAGAAGTCAGCAGGATGACCCAGCCTGGTTTACATAAGTCATAGCAGTCATAGCTGTTTAGCATGTTTGTCACAGAGTTATCTGTTTTTGGAAATTTTAGGTTGATGTTATTGTTCTTCAAGTTTGATTTCATGAATCATAATAATTTATATTCTCTCAAACTTCCATATACCATTATATTTGATCCTTTTTTATTCATTGTCTTCTTTGAACAAGAACTCTAAATTTTTACCTTCATGCCTAGTTCTCATTATCTTGCAATTATTTGAATTGCTGAGATGACTGGAAAAAATTATGTTTTTATCTTTTAGTTCCTCAGGAAACCTTTGAACCTGAAACATAATCTTGTTGCCATTGGGTAGAGTAGAATATAGTAATGTATGAAGATAAGTGCTGGTTTCTAGTCCATGCACAATTTTATTCAGTTGATATGCTATGGAGTTTTTATTTGTTTAGATATTAGAAAAATTAGCTCATCTGTAGGTTTCCAGACAAGATTTTTTTATGTAATTACAGACATTGGATGAAAGTAGTCACAAGTAGCTTAAAGGACAGTGCAGAAGTAGCCCTCAGAGGTTTAAAGTGGCGTGTTGAGCCTTCTTGATGAATTCCTTTTCTTCCTGAGATCCCAGGGAAGTGGGAGCATAGACGTACACAGAGGAGTAGCCCAGTGCAGCAGGAAAGTCAGAGCCCTGCTAGCACGGGCAGGCTTTCCAGAAGTTACTGGAAGATGGGAAGACGGAGTTGGCGGATTGCACTGGCAAGTGGGAGAGAACCAGTCGGCGTGCTCGAATCTCATGAAATCTCTGGGTTGAGAATCAGCCAGGATGAGGAGGGGCGGGAAGAAGCTCTGACGCTGACAACGGGGAGTCGGTTAAGGTCTGTGTCTGACGCTAGGACAGCGGGCTCTCCTGCCCGTCTGACATCAGGAAGGGAGTGAACCTTGTGGGAAGAGTTGAGGTGGTTTTGCACGTCTTCACCCTGCGTGGCTGAGCCTCCGCTACTCGGACTCCTGGAGGGTCGCGTCCCACTTGTCACCGAGAAGCTTGCTGGTGTCCAGCAGGGCACGTGCACACAGAGGGCCAAGGAGGCCGATGACAGATGAAACTTACTGTCATTACTAGGTTTGTCCGTTGTTTTCTGAAGCCATCATTCCAAATGCATGATTTTCTGTTAGGTCTTGTCTTTAGTTTTATGGTCATGAAGTATTTGTTCCCTATTGTACAGATTTTAGGCTCTGTCTTGTAGCATTCAGTTTTGACAGCCCTGACTTTGGAATGTGCCATAACCTATTTTCTCCTCTGAAGATGCTTTGATGTGTTAATAATTCTATGGAATCTGATTTAGGAATAATTAGATAGCATTCACATTTCATAATATTACTTTGAATTTAAAAATAGCATAAACTAACACCAATATTTAGTAGTGAACATATATGCTAACTGCACATCAGATTTGTTTACTCTCTTGGGTAGTATCTTATTTGCTTTTAGGAGACACAGAAGGCCGTATTCAAACGT
This sequence comes from Sylvilagus bachmani, assembly GCA_015711505.1. NCBI lineage: Eukaryota > Metazoa > Chordata > Mammalia > Lagomorpha > Leporidae > Sylvilagus > Sylvilagus bachmani. The sequence continues at coordinate 4,410,558 of CM027404.1, forward strand.
TGAGAAATGTTGATCTCATTAAGTTGGAGAGAAGAACATACTTCTTCTCTTTAAAACATTTAGTCATGTGACTGAATGTGGTATTCAGAACATTGCAGTCAGTCCCACTCTTAATTTTTCTCATTTCCCTAAATTTTCATGGATATGCATATTGAGCTATTTTTGTATTCAATCTCAGCTAAATAAATTAGCTCAAATATGCATGACTGAAATTACTTTCTATAAAAAATTTCCAAAGGCGTTTGAAAAATATCCCAAGGGTGGCAATTCCATGATATTTTACTTTATTGAAATGCGGTGCTTGGCTTCTGGATGGATATATGATCAGAACAGAATCTGAAGTGCGATGAAAATTAACCGTACAGTTGTGAAGGCCACGGTGATCCTGGATCATCGAGTGGGACTGACCTTGCAGACAGTGGAAACTTGTCTTCGCTCATCGGGGGGCTTGCCGAGAGTGTGGAGACACAGCTCTGTTCCTGAAGGTGATTGTGCTGGAGTCTGATTTGGGTTTGATTTGAATCCATAGTTGACTCCAGTGTTTTGTACTTTGAGTGCTATCGAAATTACCTTTCCCTGTGCGTAATGTGACCGTAATATCTGAAGAATCTTGATTAAAAGTCCTGGCATTTGTGTGTTTAAGAAATCAAGGAGGGCCTTTTTCTCCTTTTTGTCTTGTTTTGGCATGTAAAATAAGATACAAAAGTCTTCTAGGTCTTGAAAAGGGCCTTTATAGATATTTTAAATACTTGTTTCTATTTTGTTGCCTATGAAGTACAAAGATAGACTGTTTGGGTTTTTTTTTTTTAAGAATTTATTAATGTTAGATTCTTGGGGCCATAGCAAGTGCCTGATGATTGCTACAACACAGCCCTCGTCAGTCCCCCTGTTCATTGATGATAAGACAACAGACTCACTGTAACAGTTCTAAGACTGTGACGCTTCCCTCCCTCTTTCCCTTTCATTTATTCATATTTTTCTCTCTGTGTTGGTTTTGACGTAATATTTTCAATTTACATTACGCTTTAGGACTTAATGCTCCACTATATTAAAAGTTCAACAAGTAAAAAAGTATGAAGACCGCATTGAGCAGGAATGCGTGCAGTATGACAGCAGTCAGATGACAAGACCACTCATTCGCAGTCGTTTTTAAATAACCAAAGAGCCTCAAGACCGTTGTCCGGTTCCAGGTGCTCCGATGATGGAGCCACTTACGTATCTTCATAAGAAATTTGTGAGTTGAAGAAGCACAGGAGGGCATTTTAGCAAATCTGCAAGGCAAATCCGTGTTTGACTGTTGGTTTTTCTTAGCTGGTGATCCCTGGACTCATGGGATAGTTTGGGACTGCATGGTTCCTTTTTATTTATTTATTTATTTTGAGATGTATTTATTTACTTGAAAGTCAGAGTTACACAGAAAGAAGGAGAGGCACGCGGGGGTGGGGGGTGTCTTCCATCCTCTGGTTCACTTCCCAGATGCCTGCAACATCTGGAGCTGTGCTGATCTGAAGCCAGGAGCCAGGAGCCAGGAGCCAGGAGCTTCCTCTGGGTCTTCCAATGGGAGTGCAGGGGCCCAAGGACTTGGGCCATCTTCCACTGCTTTCCCAGGCCATGGAAGAGAGCTGGATCGGAAGTGGGGCAGCCGGGACTCAAATCGGGACCCATATGGGATGCAGGCACTACAGGTGGCGGCTTTACCCGCTATGCCACTGCCACCTTGGTGGCACCGTGGGACTGCATGTTCTTTTCAAAATAAGTAAATTTCTCAAACTGTAAGATATCAAACTTAATAAAATAATATTGTGGTGGATTCAGGTTGATTTTAGTTGAAACACTAGCAACTGCAGATTTGAGGGCTCTTGTATATGTGGTTTTGTTATTTGGTCCTCTTCCATAAAAGGCGTTTAAGAGCATATATAATCATTTGTGTCTAGTTAGTTTTTTTTTTTTTTTTTGACAGGCAGAGTTAGACAATGAGAGAGGGACAGAGACAAATGTCTTCCTTCCGTTGGTTCACCCCCAAAATGGCTGTCACAGCCAGCGCGCTGTGCTGATGAAGCCAGGAGCCAGGGGCTTCTCCTGGTCTCCCATGGGGTGCAGGGCCCAAGCACTTGGGCCATCCTCCACTGCACTCCCGGGCCACAGCAGAGAGCTGGACTGGAAGAGGAGCAACCTGGACAGAACTGGCGCCCCATCTGGGACTAGAACCTGGGGTGCCGGCGCCGCAGGCAGAGGATTAGCCTAGTGAGCCGCGGCGCCGGCCTGTGTCTAATTAGCTTCAGGAAAGGTCCAGGAGCTCCAGGAATCGTATAGTGGTGAACACTGTGTACATGTGGTGAACACTGTGTACATGTGATGTGTACATGTGGTATGTACATGTGGTGAACACTGTGTACACGTGGTGTGTACATGTGTGTACATGTGGTGAACACTGTGTACATGTGATGTGTACATGTGGTATGTACATGTGAACACTGTGTACACGTGGTGTGTACATGTGTGTACATGTGGTGAACACTGTACATGCGATGTGTACATGTGGTGAACACTGTGTACATGTGATGTGTACATGTGGTGTACACTGTGTACATGTGAGTAAGGAACTACACGTGTGGATGGATTTGTAGAAAAGCAAACTCATAGTGAACCCGAACACATGTCAACTGGGTCTCTTTTCCATTCAAAACCATCTTTTTGTACAATACAAAAAACACAATATTTTGAGGGCCGGTACCGTGGCTCAATAGGCTAATCCTCCGCCTGCGGCACCAGCACACCGGGTTCTAGTCCCAGTCAGAGCGCCAGATTCTGTCCCGGTTGCCCCTCTTCCAGGCCAGCTCTCTGCTGTGGCCCGGGAGGGCAGTGGAGGATGGCCCAAGTGCTTGGGCCCTGCACCCGCATGGGAGACCAGGAGAAGCACCTGGCTCCTGCCTTCAGATCAGCGCAGTGCACCAGCTGCAGCAGCCATTTTGGGGGTGAACCAACGGAAAAAGGAAGACCTTTCTCTCTGTCTCTCTCTAACTATCCACTCTGCCTGTCAAAACAACAACAACAACAGCAAACAATATTTTGAGGACATTCAAAAGCTTTTGTCTTACTGAGCGTTGACAGTCTTTTCTAACAATGTGTAGACTTTTCTAGTATTGTGGCTGCCCCTTCCTCCTCCATGATATCATTGTAAACTAGTTTTGTATGTTAAAATTTTAGTAAATTTAGTTTTTCTACTTTTTGGGCACCAAATTTCTTTTATTTCACATCTTCCTTGACCCTAGGTTGAATTTTTTATCGTTGTTTTACTAAAATTGATGATTTAGTAATTCTTTCAAATGATATCTGAGGGTATTAAGCTAGTCTGATTTTTATGAGCCTGATTGTATGTTTATTTACTCTAACTTGAATTTCAATTAGTGTTGGCACAGACGCCTGTGTTTAAATAATTTTATCTTACATCTTTGAAGGTACAGATCTGTTGACTTTTATTATCTGATATTGTTGAAAATAATTCTGTTGTTAGTATGATTTTTATACTCTTTTTTAGAGATTTATTTATTTATTTGAAAGTCACAGTTACACAGAGAGAGGAGAGGCAGAGAGAGAGAGAGAGAGAGAGAGAGAGAGAGAAAGGTCTTGCATCCGATGGCTCACTCTGCAGATGGCCACAACCGCCAGAGCTGCGCCGATCTGAAGCCAGGAGCCAGGAGCTTCTTCCAGGTCTCCCACGTGAGTGCAGGGGCCTAAGGACTTGGGGCATCTTCTACTGCTTTCCCAGGCACAGCAGAGAGATGGATGGGACGAGGAGCAGCCTCTTCTCTGATGATATTCTCTTATTTTCTTGTACTGTAACATTTATTGTTTTGAATTTTTTTTTTTAATTTGAAGGGATATGGAAGAGGTAAACGTGTTTTCATTTGCTATCATCATCCATTCTCTTGTAAAGTAGAATATAAAAGTACAGATTTTGAAATAAAGAAAACTAAAAATATGATTAAACCATTTTATTGAATTATCAGCATATCAAAAAGGTAGGAAAGTGTGCAGAATCCTTACAGTGCTGAGTTTACAGGCACTGATTTAGTATTAACCTCGACTCCCCCCCCCCCCCCCCAGCGACTGGCTGTGGAGAAGTTTCTCAGTAATGTTTGTTGTTGTCATCCTGTTCAAGGAAGACTTGCCTTATCTGTTATTTTTGTTTCATGGTAACAAATGGGCTGTTTTGTTATATTTATTATTAAACATTGACCCATTTTATTAAGTTAGTGTATCCTTTTCTTTTTCTTTTTAAAGAGTTATCTATTTATTTGTAAGTCAGAGTTACAAAGAGAGAGGTGGGGGATGGAGGAGACACACAGAGAGATCTTCCATCTGCTGGTTCATTCCCCGGATGGCCTCAATGGCCAGGGCTGGGTCAGGCCAAAGCCAGGAGCCAGGAGTTTCTTCCAGGTGTCCCACCTGGGTAGCAGGGACTCAGATATTTGGACCATCTTCTGCTGCTTTTCCCAGGCCACTAGCAGGGGGCCGGATCGGAAGTGGAGCAGCTGGGACTCGAACCAGCACCCAAATATGGGATGCTGGCATCCCAGACAGTGGCTGTACCCACTGTGCCACAAGGCTGGCCCCAGAATGTTATTTTCAAAAGCAGTGTGGCATGTTATCATTTTGATTTGTGAATTTAACTTACAGAAATTAAACAAACCTTACACATTGTAATGAGGATTATAAAATAATTTCACTGTTTTACTGTAGGCAAGATTCAGGAAAAAGAGGTAATCAGGTGTTATATTAATAGTCATGCAAAACAATATGTAGCTAATCTGCATAAGTAAATTAACTGTCAGCTGAAATGGACATGGATTCGTTTGTGACTTCATTTTGATTAATTGTATCTCAGGAAATGGATGCAGTTTAAAACTGGGCCCCAGGCTTGAATTTGGTTTATTTTTCAGAATTGTAATTTTGAACAAAGTTTGTGAATAGGTGTTTATAAAAGAATAGCTAGCGTTTATTTATGGAATAACTGTTTTCTGTTTGTAATTAAAGTATTCAAAACAAGGAAGACGTCATGAGATAGCACGTTCTCTTTGTGAGGACTGGAAATTATTAGCAAATAAGTAAGATTGCTTTTGTGCATATTCTGCTCTGTGGAGACCTGGAAAATCTGATTTCGCTTTTCTGTTTTACTTTTCTCTGGTAAATACAGTTTCTACTGTGGATAAATCAGTAGCCCATGGAAATTTGTTGCCTTTCTGTTAAAAGCACACCTGCACACAAAACTGATTAAAAACACTTTAGAAAGAACACTACCATAATGAATTACATTTCTCAGTACTATCTAATTTGCCAATATGACTGGCTTTGATGGGAAAGAAGTTGACTATAATGTTAAAAACTATTTTTTTAACGGAAAAGCTGATGCAATCAGAAGTCAGAAATGCGCCCGTAGAGATGATAAATCTGCACATCTCAATATGAATACTGCTGCTTCATTTTAAGCTTCTTCTAATCTTGCCAGGGTAACGCTGAGTAGTTCTTTTACGGATATTTGGGGGGTTTTCCTGTTGCCAGTACTTCTGTATGTAGTAAGGCATGAGTGGTTGTAATGTATGTTCTTAGCACATCTTAATGAAGGTCTTTTATTTTATTTTTTGAAGATTTATTGTGCTTATTTAAAAGGCAGAGTTACAAAAAGAAAAGGAGAGAGAAAGGGAGAGGGAGAGAATGAATCATGTGTTTGCTGGTTCAATCCCTGGATGGCTGGGGCTGGGTCCAGCCAAAGCCAGGAGCCTAGACATCTGTCAAGGTCTCCCACCTGGGTGCAGGGGCCCGAGCCATGGGCCCATATGGAATGGTGGCGTCACAGGCGGCGGCTTAACCTGCTGATCCATAGAGCCAGCTCTAGTACTGATCTTCTATAAAATCTCTCAGCTAAGAACCTCCAAAAATATGTTATATTACAGAAAGTTTTGTTTTAGCACCTTCAGTTGACATCTGGTAATCATTGACCAAAACACCTGTCGGCACCCGTTCTTTCTTTTAACCCCTTCTTCTCATTTTTGTTTTACATTCATGTGTATATGCATAGATCTCTGGCTTCTTCATCCTGTCAACCAGACTGCTTTAGCTAGCTTGGCTTTTATTTTCACTTGTTAACTTAAATTAAGTCTTATTATTTAAGTCTTACCAGTGGATTCAGTGTTCCTGTTTCTGTTCTGTATCTTTTAGATCTCGCTTCAGAGCCTGTTACTTTGGGCCAGCCATTCTTAATATTTTTGGCTTCAGAAATATTCTTTTCCCTTTAGTCTTATAATAATACTAGGGTGTTTTAAAAATTTCATAGAAATACAAAATTAAAAGATAAATTTGTTTTGGTACAAAAAATTTGGGGCGCCACAGCGCCGACATCCCATGTGAGCACTGATTCGAGACCTTGCTGCTCCATTTCCAATCCAGCTCTCTACTGTGGCCTGGGAAAGCAGTAGAGGATGGCCCAAGTCCTTGGGCCCCTGTGCCCATGTGGGGGACCTGGAGGAAGCTCCTGGCTCCTGGCTTTGGATTGGCGCAGCTCTGGCCATTGTGGCCAACTGGGGAGTGAACCAGCAGATGGAGGACCTCTCTCTGTCTGCCTCTCCTCTCTCTGTGTTAACTGTGACTTTCAAATAAATAAATAAATCTTTAAAAAAATTTTGAAACTCATGCATAGCTTGTTGATAATGCACATTTTCCATAAATTCTTGGCCCCTCTTGTATGCATGGATTTCAAAGTGTTTTGTAATAAAATAAACTTATCTCTTAATTCCACTTTTCCATGAACATCTTGAGGTACACTCATAGTAAACATTAAGATGTATTTGAACTGGAGCAAACATATTGCCCATAAAGATTGAGAGGGCTAGGTTGTATCTAGGGTGTGACCCTGTGTATGAGTGGATCTGGTATTAGACTGCCAGAACTTCAGAGCCTGTAACTGATGGCACAGTCCCCACATAGCTTAACCTGTTCCTAGTCCCAGCTACCTCTGGTGGATAGGATTCTCCTGACTGCTTTTCCTGGTACACACCTTCTCCTTTGATGGATTGCGGTGATGAAAGTGCAGGACGTGGCACTAGGGGAGAGAGAGGGCTTTATTTTGCAGTATAGTTCACCTGTAATTCAGGTGAGATTCAGAATGTACTGTGTGAAGGCACAGTGTTGTTTGGTAGTCTAGTTCATTCCCTTGAGTAGTAACAGTAATCACTGCTTAGCGACGTCCCTGTACTAGCATTCAAAGCCTCTACATTGCTGTGAGCATCACCGTAGCACTTCGCGTGCGAAGGTTTTATTTCCAGCTGATGAGAGGGCGCTAACGACCATGCCGTGTAAAGGGCAAGTGCAGGCTTAGTGTGAAAACGGGAGCCTGTGTGTGGGGCTCCCTGTCCACAAAGCAGGCGGGCGTGTGGTCTCTCCTGGGTGCCGGTCTCGGCACTGCTCCATCTCACTAATTCCTCACTTGCCCTTCTCCCCCCTCCCCCATTTCCATTGAGTTTGTTTCTTTACTTAGTCATTCGCAACAGTTTTTATTCTTAATGTTTTTTTTAACATAGAGAACATATTTCCTGCACTCCATAAGTACAGTTCCAGGAAGACAGCCGACTTCTCTCATTCCCATTTCACCTGCCCTGCCAATCTGTCTCCCCCACGTTTCTTCATCAGCTTTTACAAAGTCATGATTTTAATCCACTCTATAGTCACAAGCTTCATTCGCCACTAATCATAATATTCAACAAATAAAATGCAGAAACATCACAGTTCTACAGGAAGATAAACAAGGGCTAAGGTTGACAATTATATCCCAAATGCCCATTTCATTCCTATTCTTTCTTTATTCTATGTTAACTGCCACATAACAGAGAAAGCATAAGATATTTGTCTTTTGGGGACTGGCTTATTTCACTTAGCATAACGGTTTCCAGTTGCATCCGTTTTGTTGCTAAAGATGGGATTCTCTTCTTTTTATGGCTGAGTGGTATTCCACAGTGTAGGCAGACCACATTTTCTTTATCCACTGTCAGTTGATGGGCATCTGGGTTGATTCCAGATCTTAGCTGTTATGAATTGAGCTGCAATAAACAAGGGGGTACAGATAACTCGTTCCTGTGCTGGTTTCATTGGGTAAACTCCCAGGAGTGGGCTCACTTGGTGAATCTTTTCTCAGATCTCTGAAGACTCCCCGTCCTGTCTCCCTCAATGGTTGTACTAACTGGGAGCTTGGTGGGGGGAGATAACATTCTGTTAGATTTTGCAGAGTATCTTGGGCTTCCTGAAAAAGAGTGATCGTATAAATGTAAAGTGTGGTTAGTTTTTTTTTATTCTAACAGTGTTTGATTTTCAGAGCACGTCCGTACTCTGTATATGATATACAGTCATACAGCTTACCACAAATAAGTGCGTGCCCTAAAAATGTCAGGTTCTGCCTGTGTTCAAGGTAGCTGACATTTCATTTTGTCTTCATGTGTTCATTAAGAAGAGCAGGGAAATATTTCTGGTTAATATTATAGCTAAATTTCTGGATTCAGTCACCAGTTAAATGAATTTGATAGACTCATTCTATTCCGACAGACTGGGAGAAATTAAATGCAAACTATACAACTGATAAAGGATTAATAACCAGAATATGTAAAGAGATCAAGAAACCCAACAACAACAAAACAAACAACCTAATTAAGAAATGGGCAAAAGACTTAAACAGGCATTTTTCAAAAGAGGAAATCCAAAAGGCCAACAGACACATGAAAAAATGCTCAGGATCACTAGCTGTCAGGGGAATGCGAATCAGAGCCACAGTGAGGTTTCACCTCACCCCGGTGAGAATGGCTTTATACAGACATCAGCAAGCAACAAATTCTGGCAAGGATGTGGGGAAAAGGGCACAGTAATCCACTGTTGGTGGGAATGTAAACTGGTGCAGCCACTGTGGAAGACAGTAGGGAGACCTCAGAAATATGAATATAGACCTGTCATGTGACCCAGCCACCCCACTCCTGGGAATTTACCCCAGGGAAATGAAATCAGCATATGAAAAAGTTATCTATACCCCCATGTAAGTATGGAATCAACTCAAATGTCTGTCAACTGAAGACTGGATAAAGAAATTATGGTATATGTACACTATAGAACACTAAACAGAGGTAAAAAAAATAAATAATGAAATCCTGTCATTTGCAACAAAATGGATGAAACTGGAAAACATCATGCTTAGTGAAATAAGCCAGTTCCAAAAGGACAAATACCATACGTTCTCCCTGATCTGTGATAACTAACAGAGCACCTGAAAGGTCATCTACAGAAGTGAAATTGACAGTTTGCGGTGCAATGACGTTGAATAGCCCTTGTCTCGACTCTGAGGAACAGTTTTCCATACTATTCGTTGAGCTCTTTGTCTAGTATAGAGCTAAGATTATGTGTATAAAGTTAATTGAAAGTAGATCTTAGTCAAAAAATAAGAATGGGAATAGGAGAGGGAGGAGGAAGAAGGATGGGAGTGTAGGCGGGAGGGTGGGTACGCTGGGAAGAATCACTTCCTAAAGTTGTATTTATGAAATGCGTGGAGTCTGTATGCTTTAAATAAAAGGTTTCTGGGAAAAATGTTATCAAATATTTTATAGATTTTAATCTCATCTTACATGTAGTCTTAGAGAACATTATCCTTAGGTGAATTAATTTTCAATTATTTCTGTTGATGCAACAGAAATAAATCCACCTTCTACATGAACTACTCCTGTTAAAATTTTTTAAGATTTATTTATTTTTTGAGGTAGAGACAGAGACAGAGAGGGAGAGGTATTCTGTTAGCTGGTTCACTCCCCCAAATGGCCACAACAGCCAGAGCTGAGTAGATCTGAAGCCAGGAGCCAGGAGCTTTTCCAGGTCTCCCACGTGAATGCAGGGGCCAAGGACTTGGGCGATCCTCTGCTGCTTTCCCAGGGCATTAGCAGGGAGCTGGATCCGTAGGGGAGCAGCCGGGACCCAAACCGACGCCCACATGGGCTGCTGGCACTGTAGACTGGAGCTTTAACCCGCTGTGCCACAGCGCTGGCCCTCCTTTTAAACTCTACTACAAACCGCTTTCCATAATCTGTCATTGTTTAAAGAGAGTGATGCTGACAAGAAAAGCTCAGTTTCACTGTCGGCTGAGTGAGGTTGTGTGTGAATGCCTCGTTTCAAGGAACTGTGTTCCTTTGGTCTAAGGCCCGCTGTTACCAGGACCAGAATGCGTCTAATGCTAATAAAGTGTACATACTTGTTCAGGGAATACTGACAGGGAGACAGTGTGCGTGTTCAGTGGAAGTGCAGTTTTGGGAGAATACTTTGGCCCCCTGATTGGTGGAATCCAGGGACGCAGACCCCATGGATGCGGAGCACTGACTATGGAACGTGTTTTCTGAACATAGCTGTTCTAGAGGGAAGTCTTCCTGGCAGGCATGTCGGGAAAGCTCATTTGCTGAGAAGGCACGGGCGACCCACCAGACCTGTGACTTCCAGCCCCAGGGCGAACGCGTTACACTGAGGCCACTACACTGCCTGTGATCACCTCCTGTGTCTCTCACATTGTACTGATAGGTTATCGTGGCTTTTGGACTTAAGGTAGTAAGTAAAATGAAAAACACAGTTCAAATTTGAAAATTGGCTTAGGCTAGGTCATATTTTTATGTGGTATCTCTATTCATGCATTTTCATGTTGCTTTTTATGATTATACCATTAAACATTTTTTAATTTTAAGATTATCCTTTAAAAAAAATACCAGGCTGATTGTTCTCAGATACTGTGTCCACCTCTTAAGCCTCGTCTCCCCGTAACTCTTCCATCAGCCCGCTGTGTTGGTTCCTTACTGGTGAGCCCTCTTGGTTTGCTTGGTCGTCGTGGTTCAAGAAGACGATGAGTTCCATCTTCCTAGAAGAGGCTGGGCTCTGCCAGTGTCCTCCACCTCTTGTTAGCGGGGAAAGGGCTGGGGGAGGGAGAACTGTATACTTGTCATTTCATTTCTGGATATTTAAATCCCATCTCTAAAAACTAGATCTAATTTCTCCTCTGTCAGAAATTCAAAATGAGAAAGTAAAAGTTGTATTGTCACTTGTATTGTTATTTTCTGACTTAGTCTCAGCTTTCTAACGTAAGGTTAATAAATGGGTAGCATTTTAAAAATCATCCTTTCAATCTTCGTGTAGTAAAGAATTATATCTTCATATTTTAAGTATTTTGTTCATCACTTCTCATTTGCTGATTTACATTTTTATTACCAGCAGATCTTTACCCCTCTCTTAAAGGGAAGAAATGTTCAGACTTGATCTGTTTGTTTCATTTACTTGTTTTAAAGGCACAGAGTTAGTATTGCCTAAGGCCCATTCTGTGCATTAGGTTGCATTGTGTATCTGTTAAACTGGTTTACTGGTTGCAATGATTTTAATATTTCTTAGAAAGGAAATACTAGATGGGGGCAGTTAATGGAAAAATGTGATTTCTGGGGTAAAAGAGGTAGACCTTTACAGTTGGTAATGGAAGAGATACAGACTTTTTTTAGTAGAAAGTGACTTTTCAAAAAACTGCATTTGATGTCTGCATTTAAAATATGTGAAGAATTAAGAAACAAACAAAAAAGGATAAACAGATTCAGCATTCTGATTTTTTAAAAGATTTTATTTATTTATTTGACAGGTAGAGTTACAGACAGTGAGAGGGAGAGACAGAGAGAAAGGTCTTCCTTCCGCTGATTCACTCCCCAAATGGCCACAACGACTCGAGCTGCACCGATCCGAAGCCAGGGGCCAGGAGCTTCTTCTGGGTCTCCCATGTGGGTGCAGGGGCCCAAGGACTTGGGCCATCTTCCACTGCTTTCCCAGGCCATAGCAGAGAGCTGGATGGGAAGAGGAGCAGCCAGGACAAGAACCGGCGCCCATATGGGATGCCGGCGCTGCAGGTGGAGGGTTAACCTAGTGCGCCCCTCAGCATTCTGATTTTTGGGAAGTGTGTGTTTAGAGCAGGTAGTGGCAGGGAAACAGAAGGAACAGGAGTCAGGAGTGGGTGCTGCTTCTTTATATGATCGTTGTGGTGAGTGTCCTCGAAGGAGTTTGTTAGTGTTGCTGCGTTCACTTTGTGCGCCACTGAGCCCATCCCGAATCTGGTCACTGCCGCGTAGCCGTGAGCGCTGTCCATCCCCCAGAGCTGCGCGGGGTCATGCCCGGCAGTCTGGGTTCCACTCTGGAGCAGATGGGCTTCCAGCTGGGGCATCTGCTGTCTCTGGCCAGCGGCACTGGGTTCACAGTCGTGGGAGGGCCCTCTGTCTGCTTGCGACGTCTTTGACAGCTTCCACAAGTGTCTGCAGATTCTCCGGTCAGTCCCTTCCTAAATGTCTGAAACAGAAATCCTTAAGCTGCTGTTCTGTCCTCCTTTAAACAATAGAGCTCCATACAAGCATTTTGTTTTTATAAATTCGCTGTTTCCCAACTTTATGATACAAATGAGTAATTTTTCACAACTGCATGATAAGTCCTGCCAGCCTCTGAATTTTGTATTTGTCAACCCAGATCTGACTTGAAAGTATGGATTACTTGTAGTCACTTTGGAGTCAAGCATATTTAACCTTTCTCGTGTTGTATTCCAGCCGTCTGCAGAACAATCTGTCTTAATCCCTGTTCCTCCATCTGTGATTTTTGAGGCAGCTGTATGTGACCTATAATCAAAAAGCAATATGTTTGCTGGATGCCCTCCCCAGTCTGTCATCTCTCCCCACCCAGCACAGAAAATGCTTTTGAAACTTGTATTTTCCAGCCCTATGAAATCATCCTGTAAAGTCATTTTAAGCTTAAAATTATTACTGAGAACTTCTTACCAGGATATTAAAAAGTTTGTTTTCTTAACTTTGCCAAGGTCACAGAACTCATTAATATCAGTGACTAGACTAGACAGGGTTTAGCCTCTAATCACGAACAGATACAAACATTGAACCACATTGTGAAGCTTTGTTATGCTATGAGTCATTCCAGGCAAAGACCCCATATAACAAGCAAAAGCGGAGTAGTCCAGTTATAAAGTGTAGGATCCAGACCTTTGGCTTTTCAATTCTTTGTGTAGATAAACTGGAGTTTTAAAGCTGATACTCAAGTACAGTTTTACAGATTTCATAGGATACATGACTCATTAAAATTAAATACTTGGAACTAACCATAGTACCATGCAAAATAAAGCACTTACTATTAAACCGCAGAAAAGTGGTAACACTTGGTGACACGATTACTTTTGAAAGTATTAATCTTAAAATTGCATTTGTTTTATTTTAACGAAGTTTACGTGCTGTGTCATTACTAATGTTTTTAAAATTGACAAAATATGAGCTGCTAAGTGTGTGTCTTACCCAGAAGGGGCCATCTAGCCGTCTCTGCACCTGTCACCACCTTTCCCCTAGAGCCGTGTGGGCTGGATGGCAGCGAAGACGGCCAGGGATTTTAGCCTTGAGCTGAGCACTTGCTCTGGACTCAGGAACTCATCTCACTCATTTCCACTTAGGCAGCAGCAGTGAGCGTGGCGAGGAGGATGGTTGCTCGATAGTTCACTTTTGGTAAATGGAACTAATAATTCGAGACATTTGTCTATGATAAGGTTTGGCAGCCTTTCTTCTATTAAGGGCCAAACAGTAAATATTTTAAGCGTGCAGCCTATCCAGCTCTGCTGTTGTTAACACAGAAGCAGCCACAGACAACACATACATGGACGAGTGTGGCTGTGTCCAGTAAACCCGTGTTTACAGAAGCTGCTGGCTGGTCGGCTTTGGCCTGCAGACTATGGCTTACCAGATCCTGATCCACAGCGACTCAGCTTCCTACCTCCCTCTCACCGCTGCGACGGGGTACTTTGCCAAGGTCACTAGCGTTCTCCTTGTCATTGACTCTGTAATAAAAACTCAGCAGTCCTCATTGCGTGTGGGTCCTTGGCTGTCCCAGTCGCTCGTTCATTCTTAGAACTCTGCCCCGTCTACCTCAGCTCTTTTCTGACTTTGAATCGAGCCCTCAAGGCAGTCCCTGAAGTGTTGGTGTGCTTTAGGGGTTTACCCCTGTTCTGACCTGTTCTCCTTGGGCAGCACTGTGCCCCTTAGCATGAATTCCTGCCCGCTTCCTCCTGTCCCCCGGCACTCTCAGGTACTCATCTGACTTGAATACAGCCTGCTCGTCTTCCCCAGTGGGCTGTCCAGATGTCTTACACAGCTCTCAGCTTCAACTCTGCCATGCCAGGCCTGCAGTTCTCACCCCATCGTGCTCCAGTGCAGGGCCCTACCTTCTTCCAGTCACCCCGGCCAGTGCCGGGGCTTCGTCTTGATTCTGAACTCTCTCCCTGAGAGATTCACGGACTGCTGTGGATCCCACCTCTTGGAGAGCTCTTCAGACTGTGTGTCTCCTTTCATTTTCCGCTGCTCCCACCCTGGGCCAGCCCACCGCCGTCTCCGGGGTGGATTGCTGCCACACTGGCCTGCTTCTGCCTTCAGTGTTCTCTTGCTGGAGGGACTATTTCACATCCTGGATTAGGTATCCCTTCCACTAGGAAGCCCTGTTGGCTCCAGGCTCTGGGTCTCATGCTTGTGTTTTGTGCCCTGTCCTTGCCTGTTATGGCAACTGTGCTGTTTTGCCACCTCTGCGTATTTGTCTCTGTTGGATTCAGGGAAAGCAAGGTGCGTGTGTGCGCGTGTGTGTGCGTGTGTGCGTGTGTGTGCGTGTGTGCGCGTGTGTGCGTGTGTGCGTGCGTGTGTGCGTGTGTGTGCGTGTGTGTGTGTGTGTGTGTGGTCGACAGTGCTGCTGTAACCTTGAGGCTCTAGTGTGTTGCTTGTAAATGTGTATGGACAATAGAAAGGAAATGAGTCTTCATATACCCACGTTCTGTACACATCAGAGCAGCGGAGCACGTTCAGTGAACCTGATTTTTAGGGTCAGTTGAAGAAACTACATAATCAGAGAGCTGAATGAATGAGTGTGAATGAGTGAAGACAAGCACCACACTTCACGTAGGAGTTTTAGTTGTAGAGCATTAGACCCTGGGTCTTCATGGCACAGGCTGCAGACGGCCGGATTTGCTTTGGTGAATGTTGATGTGTATAAATGTAATCACTGTGCTTCTCAGTAATGTGAGTGTCCCCAGTGTTACTGAGTGCTGCGCGTTACAGAGAAAGTGAAGAAACAGAGTTTGATCTAGATGATACGTTAAGGCTGCTGTTTCAAGATTGTTTATTGAAAATTCTAGAGGTTGATTTTTCATCAGCACAATGCGAGTCCGTGTTCAGTTTGGAGCAGTCATAGGTGGTTTTAAAAGCACATCATCAATTCAGATGTGTTGTGTTCAAACCAGGCAGCGTTTCCGTAATGAGAATCAGAAATGCATCCATTAGCATTAACCTAATGAATATAAAGATATTCTACAGTTCTGTAATTTGCTATAATTTCACTTGCAGGACAAATTAAAGAATCATAATTATGTGATTTTTCCTGTTTATTGCTTTGAAAAACATTTGATGTGAAAATGCCTAGCATTATAAATCTTTTTTCTGACAGTTGAGAGTTTCTGCTGTCATTTAAAAGTTACTTATTAAGAAGAAACAGAAAAAATTCCTTAAAGTGATTGAGGAAACTAAAAAATGATTCCATGTCTTCAGCCTCATAGTTCTTCAAATCTAGGTTAAATGCCTTAATTGCTAGTAGTACACACACTGGCAAATATGCCATTCTCATAAACGTGGGTGTCACTTCCTCTGATCTGCCATGAAGGTGGTGGTAATGATATGGACAGTGGAGGAAGCTGAAACTCAGAGCAGTGGTGAGGGTTCACACCAGGTCCCTGGAGCTCCAGGATTTTCGCTCTTCACTGCAGTACGTCTTCAATAAAAAATGCAGGAACCCAGGTTCCAGAAGAGGTTCTAGGCCCCCTGCCGCCTGTTGGCTGCGAGAGCCTGGTCAGGTCGCCTGAGCGCCCCAGGTTTCACTCGCCTTGTCTCTCCTGGAGGTGAGGGTGGTATTCATGGCCCAGTACACGGTGAGTGGTATGCAAGTATTTCCTGCTACTATTTAAATCATGATGATTTCTACGTTGAGTTCAGTTCAAGCTTTTCCCCCTTCATTATTTGAACTGATTAAATACTAAATTTTCGAAAGGGCCATTGAACGTTCTTGAGATTAAATGATAAAAATTAGCAGCTGTTTTTCCTCATTTAAGAAATGTTGTAAATCTGCTCTTCCCATTTTCTGTGTTAGATAGTGGAGATGAAAGATAAGTGTCCATTTATGGGCCTGCCTTGACCTCAAGGAGCACACAGAATCTGCAGGGCTGTGTTGAAGAACACCCTGATGAGCGCCCACAGTCTGCGCGCCGCGCTCTCAGGCAGGTGGCGGGTGGGTAGGAGCAGGGAGGAAACCAGGCCAGGCTCCCGGGGGAGGTGGCATTTCAAGAGAATCTCCAAGTAGGATTAAGAGGTCACCAGAAGGAAAAACGCCTAAGCTGATTTCAAGTAAATAAAATATATTCAAGGGTACTTCGAAGAGTTTTTTGAAAATAGAGTTAAAAGGTGTTTATTTTCATGCCAACCAGATTATAACTCTATATATGAAGGGGCTTCAAAGAATTCGTGGAAATTGCCGTTGATGGAAAAACTGTAATAGACTTCGGAGTCTTTTGCGCCAAGATAAATATTTTTTACGTTTTTTCCACAAAATTTTTGAAGCGCCCTCATTAACGTATATAAATGATTTAGAAATGTCTTCTTTTTTTACAGATTTATTTATTTATTTGAAAGTCAGAGTTACACAGAGAGAGAAGGAGAGACAGAGATGGAGAGAGAGGTCTTCCATCTATTGGTTCACTCCCCAAATGGCCACAACGACTCGAGCTGCACCGATCCGAAGCCAGGGGGTCTTCTTCTTCTTCTGGGTCTCCCATGTGGGTGCAGGGGCCCAAGGACTTGGGCCATCTTCCACTGCTTTCCCAGGCCATAGCAGAGAGCTGGATTGGAAGTGGAGCAGCCGGGACTCGCACTGGCGCACACTGCTGGCACTGCAGGCAGTGGCTTTACCTGCTACGCCAGAGCACCGGTCCCTAGAAATACCTTTTTTTTTTTTTTGACAGGCAGAATTAGACAGTGAGAGAGAGGGAGAGACAGAGAGAAAGGTCTTCCTTCCATTGGTTCATCCTTCAAATGGCCGCTACAGCTGGTGCTGTGCGGATCCGAATCCAGAAGCCCAGTGCTTCTTCCTGGTCTCCCATGCAGGTGCGGGGCCCAAGCACTTGGGCCATCCTCCACTGCACTCCCGGGCCACAGCAGAGAGCTGGACTAGAAGAGGGGCAACCGGGACAGAACTGGCACCCCAACTGGGACTAGAACCCGGGGTGCCAGCGCCGCAGGCGGAGGATTAGCCTAGTCAGCCGCAGCGCTGGCCAGAAATATCTTCTTAAGTGTCAAAGGAAACTAAAATATGTTACTAGCCTTGTTTATTATATATTATGTGTCCTATATGAGTTTTTGAAATTCTCAACTTTAAAATCTAAGTTTATGATTGAGTTGCTTAAATTAAGACACATTTTTATTCTATATTGCTAAATAGAAGTTAATAAACTACAACATGGATAAACCTTGAGAACTGAATGAATGAAACTGGTTACAAAGACGTGTTTCTGTGACTCCATTTAAAATTGCTTTCGTTCCCAAAATAGACAAGTCAGTCAGTACCGACTGGATTGCTGGCTGCTGGGGAAGAAGAGGATGGCAGCCGAGGGGACAGGGTTTCTTTCTGAGGTGGGAAATGTGTAAAATCAGTTGTGATAAAAGCTGCACAACTGTAGATACAGTAAGCACCACTGAGTTACAAGTGTAAGTGGCTGGATGGGTTTACAGAATGTTTAATTTGCCACTATTATTGGTTTCACTACGTGAACCTAAGTGCCGTGCCCCATCGCTGACTTAATGTCATGGTACAGAGCACCCTGTCTGCCGTTGCCCTCTGTCCTGAATTCCCAGTGGCAGGCCACAGACACTGTATTTTCAGTAAAAAATGAAAACCTTATTTATGACCTCCAGGCATACAGAGGACTATAGAAATACATTAACCTGGCCGGCGCCACGGCTCACTATGCTAATCCTCTGCCTGTGGCGCCAGCACACCAGGTTATAGTCCCAGTCAGAGTGCCAGATTCTGTCCCTGTCACTCCTCTTCCAGTCCAGCTCTCTGCTGTGGCCCGGGAGTGCAGTGGAGGATGGCCCAAGTGCTTGGGCCCTGCACCCCATGGGAGACCAGGAGGAAGCACCTGGCTCCTGGCTCCTGGCTTTGGATCAGCGTGATGCGCCAGCTGCAGCAGCCATTGGAGGGTGAACCAACGGAAAAAGGAAGACCTTTCTTTCTGTCTCTCTCACTGTCCACTCTGCCTGTCCAAAAAAAAAAAAAGAGAGAGAGAGGGAGGGGCTTGGGCAAAAATTTAAAAAAGAAAAAAACTCTTGACAGTTGCTCCCTTAAATTATTCTCATGCCTTATTAAATTAATATTGTATCTGCCTACTTTTTGAATTCGGGTCCACAGGTGTGTTGGGGTAAAATACGCTGGAGTGAACAGTGGACTTGCAGCTGCCCAGTATATGATGAGCCCAGTGCCATCGTCAAGTGCAGCAGGTGCTGACCTTGCCCTCTAGACTGTGCTGAAGCAGGACTAGTTAGCTGGTAAAAAGTGAAATTGTAACTAAACTGGGAAATTGACACTCAGTTACGTGGAGACTGACGTGACAGCACAAGATAGAGAAAATTAAACTAGCATGTGTTTTAATTACCTTGTCCTTAGACTGTGACTTATATTAAGTTATTTAATTTAGGATGCCAAGTACTTAGTAGCTCTGGAAAGAATAAATGTGTCGTCCAAATATCTGTCTGTGAATTCAGTGAAGAAATGTTATGAAGAAGGGAGAAGCTCAGATTTGGATGCTGAGCTCCTAGTCTCTAAGCTATGCACTGGAAGCAACAGGATTTCTCTTTGATTTTTGACGTTTACCCAGAATACCCCCGTTAGGATACTAGCACATGCCTTAAGAAGCTAAGTGATGTAGCTGTTCCAAATGGCAACAATGTAGCACTAAGTTAGAATAAGTCACAATTTCCAGAAAAATACAGCATAGCCTGTAGCATTTTTGTACAGAAAAGCTCTGTTTTATGCTGTCAGTGCTCTTCTTAACATAATTTCTCACTGTTTGAGAAGCTTCAAGTTATCAGATTCGAAGTCTCTTTTCTTGCTGATTATATTTAGTAACCATAGTTAAATATTTCAGTACCAAAGCTGAAAATCATAGCGGCATAACAGCACACACGTAATAAATTACAGATAATGAATATTAATGAATACTGTAGAAGGTGCATTGTGATTGGCTCCAGGTTTGTGATCTGCATGCACATAGCACATTGTATTTTTTTTTAATCTTATTTTATTATTTATTTTAAAGACAGAGTTACAGAGAGGTAGAGACAGAGAGAAAGGTCTTCCATCCACTGGTTCACTCCCCAGATGGCGCAACCGCCAGAGCTGCGCTGATCTGAAGCCAGGAGCCAGGAGCTTCTTCTGGGTCTCCCACATGGGTACAGGGGCCCAAGGACTTGGGCCATCTGCTGCTGCTATCCCAGGCCATAGCAGAGAGCTGGATCGGAAGTGGAGCAGCCGTGACTAGAACCGGGGCCCATATGGGATGTGGGCGCTTCAGGCCAGGGCGTTAACCTGCTGTGCCACGGCAATGGCCCCAGCTCATTGTATTTTTAAGAGGATATGGTGATGGTGTGATTGCTAAACATATTGTTTTGTCTTCAGAGGAACAAAGTAGTAATTTAGCCTCAATAAAAAGGGCATATAGTTAACAAGTCAGATATCCTCAGACTTGTAATATCTATTATATATACCCAGTATAATATATATGTGATTAAAGATTTAGTGAAATATTAATTTTATGTATTTTCTTATGTAATTTTTATACCAAATGCAAAGACTTGTGACCAAAATGGTTTGTTGTCATGTTAACAACCAAAACTATTGTATTTTTAGACAATCTATTTATTTATTTAAATATCTGTTTACTTATTTGAAAAGTGGATTACAAAGAGGGAGAGGCAGAGGCAGAAAGAAAGGAATCTTCCATCCTCTGGTTCGCTCCCTACATGACCACCAAGGCCACTCCTGCGCCAGACTGAAGCCAGGAGCGAGGAGCTTCCTCCGGGTCTCCCACGTGGGTGCAGGGGCCCTAGGACTGGGGCCATCCTCTGCCGCTTTCCCAGGAGCAGTAGCAGGGAGCTGGACCAGAAGTGGAGCAGCCGGGACTAGAACCGGCGCCCATGTTGGATGCCAGTGGCTCTACATCACAGCACCAGCCAAGCAGTCGATTTATAAAACTCCAAATCTTGAGGAGGGAGCCTTTGTGCGTGACAAGCCATTTTTCACGATAGCAAGGAAATCAAGTCATAGAGTTTACTTACTGTACTACCCAAATTCCCACAATAGCCAGGACTAGACCAGGTCAGTGTCAGGGGACGGTTATTCCATCTGGGTTTTCTATGCTGGTTACGGGGACTCAAGCATTTGGGACTTCATCTACTGCCTTCGCAGGCACAGCAGAGAAAACCGAATCAGAAATGGAGTAACTAGGACTCAGACTGGCACTCCTGGATTCGGGGATTCCAGTCTGTGGCTTAACTTGCTTTTGTGAAATTTCACGGTGGTTAGTTTTTTATTGTTTGGTTTTTATTGTTACCAAACCAGACATTTGATTGTTACTTTTTCAGAACATTTTTGAGAAACTAAAACTTCAGTTTCCCATTATGCCTTGTATTACTCACAACAACCTGTCCCCAGTCAGCTGTAATTACCAAAATATTTGCATAGGTTTTGTTTGTTTCTGTGTACATGGTTGCTGGTGGGTGTAGTCTGGAGTCCCCGCAGCGGTGCAGGTGAGAGAGCAGCGGCTGAGGGCACTTCTGCACGCGTCTGTGAGTCGTTCGCCTTCGTGGGTTCGTGGGTGCCCGTTTCCTCCTGCCTTTGGGTCCTCGTCAACCCTTGCTCAAGGGGATTGAGCTGCATTGCTGCTCAGGCTCTTTCTTGCTGCTGTTTTGTGGTTGGAGCTACCTCAGTTCACTAGTTTAATGAGCATGAATAGGGGCCGGCGCTGTGGCGTAGTGGGTAAAGCCTCCACCTGCAGTGCAGGCATCCTGTTTGGGTGCCGGTTCAAGTCCTGGCTGCTCCACTTCCAATCCAGCTCTCTGCTATGGCCTGGGAAAGCAGTAGAAGATGACCCAAGTCCTTGGACACCTGCACCCATGTGGGAGACCAGGAAGAAGCTCCTGGCTTCTGGCTTCGGATCGGTGCAGCTCTGGCTGTCATAGCCAATTGGGGAGTGAACCAGAAGATGGAAGACCTTTCTCTCTCTGCCTCTCCTTCTCTATGTAACTCTGACTCTCAAATAAATAACTAATTTTTTTTTTAAAAAAATTAGCATGAATGGGTGTACCTCTCAACATCCTCTTTTGTTTTAATCTCTTTTTTTTTGACAGGCAGAGTGGACAGTGAGAGAGAGAGACAGAAAGAAAGGTCTTCCTTTGCTGTTGGTTCACCCTCCAATGGCCGCCGCAGCCAGTGCGCGGTGGCTGGCGCACTGCGCTGATCCGATGGCAGGAGCCAGGTGCTTCTCCTGGTCTCCCATGGGGTGCAGGGCCCAGACACTTGGGCCATCCTCCACTGCACTCCCGGGCCACAGCAGAGAGCTGGCCTGGAAGAGGGGCAACGGGGACAGAATCCGGGGCCCCGACCAGGACTAGAACCCTGTGTGCCAGCGCCACAAGGCGGAGGATTAGCCTATTGAGCTGCGGCGCCGGCCGTCAGCATCCTTGAGCTATACATTTCTGAAGAGTCTTGGGATATAATGTGGTCAGGCTGCCTGACAGAAAAGTGGGAATGGGTCCCTCCTCTCTGCTCAGGATGCTTCTGCTTGCACCGTCCCATCTGCCCCCTTTGAGTGGGAGCTGGTTTAGCACCTACTGCTTCTTTGGTTGTTAGGATTGATATGGAATGGACGGGAACTGGAGAGAAGAGAATCTCTTCCTTCTGCGTTGTCCTCTGTGCGTGGTCGTCAAGGGCACCTGCCAGCCTGCATGTGGACCTTGCTTTGGTCGAGAGTGCAAAATTCCGTCCCTCAGCCTGTTCACCTTCGTGTCGTGAGCACCCTGCACAGTGTCTGTGTATTGAATGTCTGAATCATAGGAGAAGCCAAAGTGGCTAACAATAAGGGTGGAGTTTCTTGGTTTATTCAGTCTGCGGTAGGAGGTGAAATTGTATCCCTAGTTTTTTGAACAATAACAACTCAGTAAAGATAGTCAACAACCAAAAATAGAGATCCTGAATATATTTGCAATTATCTGCAACTGTATGTAGTGAAAGAGGATATAAGCATGTTTATTCACTAAGTGGTGTCTGAGGTTTTTTGTTTTATAGACCCAATCAACTTGAAATTTTATCTAGATTTTATCTCTGCCTTTCAGTCTTTTATTGTCGGTTTTTATTTATTTATTTTCATTTCTGTTTGAAAGGTAGAGGGACAGAGAGGGAGAGATAGACCAAGACCTTTAGTTTGCTGGTTCAGTCCCCAGATGCCTACAGCAGCCAACTAGGGCAACCCGCAGCCAGGAGCCCAGAGCTCAGTCTGGGTCTCCCGCGTGAGTGACAGGCGCCCAGCTACTTGTTCCATCACCTGCTGCCTCCCAGGGCACATGCCAGCAGGAAGCTGGAATCTGGAGTGGAACTGGCACTCAGGCCCAGGTGCTCCGGTATGGGATGCAGGCGTCCCAAGCTCTGCCTTAACCACTACACCACCCGCCCACGTTTCTTCTTTTCATTTCTGCAGCTGTCTTTAGGAACCGAGGGAAGTATCTTTAGGTAAATTAGTAGAACATCTTTTACTGGACTCTCCTACCTCCTGATTTTCTAGATGAAAGGATAATTGTATCATTTCCGTTTTTGATAGCCAATTTAAGTTTAAAAGCTAAGCCATGTGAGTTTGGTGTGATTCATAACTAGTATATATTTGGATTGTTTAGAGGATATTTCTGCTTAGATAATTTGTGATGGGGTTAATGCATTTCTCTCGAAAAACGTGTGTGTGTGCTCCCAGTTCCTAACTAATGGGAGAGCAGAGGATATTTTTAGTGTCAGCTTTCATCAAGACAGACCTTTTCTGAAGACCTTGCTAAATTCTATTTCCATGGGAATTTTGCTAATGGATGTGCAACATTATCTAGGTGCTCAGAGATAGGGTTACAAACTAAACATAAAATGGAATGGATGAGCAAACACATCTTTGTTCTCTTTGAGGAAATTCACAGAGTGTTAATCTTTGAACTTTCATTTTCACTTTGCAGTGTTTTCAGATAGGGACAGAACGTCTAAGATTGATATTAATATATGAGATGAGTTTAGACGATGTAAGTAATGGATTTCCTAAATGGGTTCTTAGTCATAAGCTTAGATGTATAAGACAGAATAGAGTTTTCCAGTCCATGTGTGTTCAGTTACCAGTATTAGTGACTTCAATGGGTCAGGACAGGAAAATGGGAGGTGGGTTGCATATCTTTAAATACGCAGCCAAGTTTTTTGCCGGTGCTGACTTACTGATCCATGTAATAAGTGCCCTCTGTACATTCTAGAGTAGACTGAATGTGTGTGGACTTTTCAACGTCTGTTGAATACCTGCCTGCCCTGAGTGTTGACCCAGCCTACTTCTTTTGTCCACACACAGTAAAGTCTTTTATTTATTTTTTAAGATTTACTTACTATTTGAAAAGCAAAGTGATAAAGGTTGGGGGGGGGGTGGCTGGGCCAAGCTGAAACCAGGAGCCTCGAACTCCATCTTGGGCTCCCTTGTGGGTGGCAGGGGCCCAGGTGTGTGGGAGCCTTATTAGCAGGGAGCTGAATTGGAAGCAGAGCAGTTGGGACTTGGACAGGTGCTCTGATGCAGAACACTGCCGTCACAAATGGCCGTAATTCCAGCCCCACGGAACGCTCTTTTCTGGGCAGTCCTCCTATCTCTGTGCGTGTGTCAGTGACCCCAGAGGCGGCCGGGATTCCAGACTTCCTCCTTGTCTTTTGGGGAAATCCCGCAGCTCTGTCAAGCTCCTCGTGTCTCAAACTGCTTTGACCCCCTTTCCCGGCCGCTGCCCTGGTGCTTCTCATCTCAGGTCTCCGTCCAGCTGCTTTGCCAGAAACCTGAGTCTGGATTCCTTCATTCCCTTCAACTCAGCTCCATCTCCAGGTGCTACCTCCTCAACCTCTGAACCTCAACTCAAATTGTTTTAGTTTTCTCTGCCTGCTGCTGGCACATTAGATCAGATCACTAGCCCCTGCCCGGAATAATGCAGTAGGTTTCTAACTGTTCTCTCCACACACAGTTTGGCCAGTTCCAGTGCATTTCCAAATAAAAGCCAAAGCGAGTTGTTAATATGTATGTAATTT
This sequence comes from Sylvilagus bachmani, assembly GCA_015711505.1. Classification (NCBI taxonomy): domain Eukaryota; kingdom Metazoa; phylum Chordata; class Mammalia; order Lagomorpha; family Leporidae; genus Sylvilagus; species Sylvilagus bachmani. The sequence continues at coordinate 4,435,077 of CM027404.1, forward strand.
CATCGTTCCTTTCTGGTGACTTTGCACTGCTCTTGGAACAGAGGCCTCTTTTGTCTCCAGTTGATGATCGGGCCTTTTTTTATCTTGCTGGGGCTGCAGAGTACCCCAGCCTGCGTAGCCCAGAGAAGAGAGTTACTTCCTTGCAGTTCTGGGGGCGAGGAGTCCATGGTCAAGGCGTGAGCAGTGTTGGTTTCTTCTCTAAGTCTGGCTGAGACTGGTCATGGTCATGGCCATCTTCTGGTGTCTTCCCATGGTCCTTCTGTCTATTCTACCATGTCCTCATCTGCTCTGAAAGGATTGCACTCATATTGGAGACTTCATTTTTTTAAAAAAGGATTTATTTATTTATTTGAAAGTCAAAGTTACACACACACAGAGAGAAGTCTTCCATCTGTTGGTTCACTCCCCAGTTGGCCATAACAGTCGTAGCTGTGCCAATCCGAAGCCAGGAGCCAAGAGCCAGGAGCTTCCTCCGGATCTCCCATGCGGTGCAGGGGCCCAAGGACTTGGGCTCCCTTCCACTGCTTTCCCAGGCCATTAGCATGGAGGTGAATCAGAAGTGGAGTAGCTGGAACTCGAACCAGCACCCATGTGGGATGCCAGCACTGCCGGCGGCAGCTTTACCTGCTGTGCCACAGTGCCGCCCCCAAGAAGGCCTCATTTTATCCTCATTACCTTGAGTCCCTGTCGTCAAATTCAGTTACATTCGGAGATGGTGGGGGTTAGGACTTGACACGTGAGTTTTGGGGAAGCACAATTCGGCCCATCCTAGAGCCTACACAGGTGGCTGATGGGGGAGGAAGCGACATCTCCGTGAGCTGCGGGATCGTGCCCCTCCGCCGTTTCTGCATGAACTCCGTAACGGTTACTGGTTCCACAGACTCCCTGATGCAGCTGGGGAGGTGCCGCCTCTGGGGAGTGTGGTCAGGGGGCAGCTTGCTGCCTGTTCCCTTCCAGTTAGCTTTCTTCTCCACACCCCCTTCTACTTGGGTCTTCTCCTTGTCCATCAAAACCATCAAGGGGCCGGCCCCGTGGCTTACTTGGTTAATCCTCCAACTGCAGTGCCGGCATCCCATATGGGCACCGGGTTCTAGTCCGGGTTGCTCCTCTTCCAGTCCAGCTCTCTGCTGTGGCCCGGGAAGGCAGTGGAGGATGGCCCAAGTGCTTGGGTCCTGCACCCGCATGGGAGACCAGAAGGAAGCACCTGGCTCCTGGCTTCGGATCGGTGCAGTGCCAGCTGTGGCAGCCATTTGAGGGGTGAACCAACGGAAGGAAGACCTTTCTCTCTGTCTCTCTCTCTCACTATCTGTCAAATAAAACAAAAAAAAATTTTAAAAACATCAAGCTCTTTCCTACCTCTCTCATCTTCCTCTTCCCTGCCTCCCCTGTGCACCCCACTTATCTGTCAGAGTTCTCCAAGTTATAGCTTAATACATTCTCCTGCTTTGTATTTTGCCCACCCATTGCATTTAAGAGTGTTTTAATTACATTCTGACAGCTTATTTCCCTACTTCCTCTCTGGACTCTACACTCTGAATGCCACGAAGGCAGGACCACCGTATCTCAGAACCCTGACGAAGTGCCTGGCCCAAAATAAGGGCTCTGAGAACCTCTGTGAGTCAGTGAGTGACTAAAGGAGCGGGTGGAGCTGCTCGGTGGCCAGTGCTTGGTGTGTCGGGCTTTGCGGTGGAGAGTCAGCATGGCTCGACGGGGCGCCTGTGTCGCAGGCGTGTGGCCTCCCCCGGGAGTGCCTGTTCCTTGCTGTTCCAGTTTTGCCTCGTTGCTGCCGCTGCACTGTTTGTTTTTTCCCAGTGTTTTTCTTGTAGCAAAATATACACAGCATAAAATTCACTGTTTTAACCCTTTTAAAGTTATAGTTGAGTGCCATTAGTTACATTCACAGTGTTGTGTTTCCATTACTACTGTTTCCAGAACGTTGCATCATTCCAAGAAATTTCTGTACTGAACTCTGAGATTCTGTGCTAATTAAGTGGAAACTCCTCATCGCCTCCCCCAGCCCCTGCGATACCTGCTGCACTGGTGCCTCTGTGGACTTGGCCTCGCAAGATACCAAGATGCATCCAAGTGGAGTCATAGCAACGTTTGTCCTTTTATGTCTGGCTGGTTTCACTCAGCATAATGTTTTCAGGATTCGTCTGTATTATAACTTGTATCAGACCTGCTTCCATTCTATGGGTGAATAATATTAGGTTGTGTATATGCACTGCATTTTGTTTATCCATTCCTCTGTTGATAGTGACTCGGGCTGTTTCCAGCTCTTGGCTGTTGTGAGTAATACTGCTATAAGCAGTTGTGCAGGACCCATTCAGGCTCTGTTTTTAATTCTTTTGAGCACATACATACCTAGGAGGGGAATAGCTGAGTCGTATAGTAATGCTTCACTTCTCTGGAACTGCCAGGTGGTTTTCCAGGGCAGCTGTACCCTTTTTCATTCCTACTTGGAGTGTACACGAGTTCCATTTTCTCTACATCCTTGCCAGCACTTGTGTGTTTTCCATGTTTTTTCTTCCCTTCCCAGAAAGTGTGAAGTGCTGCTTATTGTGTGTGTGTGTGTGTTTTAAGATTTATTTTATTTATTTCAAAGATAGAGTTATTTATTTGAAAGATAGAGAGAGGTAGAGAAAGAGAGAGAGAGGTCTTCTATCCGCTGGTTCACTCCCCAAATGGCTGCAACTGCAGGAACTTAGCCGATCTGAAGCCAGGAGCCAGGAGCTTCTCCCAGGTCTCGCTCGTGGGTGCAGGTGCCCAAGGACTTGGGCCATCCTCCGTTGCTTTCGCAGGCCATAGCAGAGAGCTGGGTCAGAAGTAGAGCAGCCAGGACTCGAACCGGCATCCAGATGGGATGCTGGTGTTGCAGGCCAGGGCATTAACCTGCTGTGCCACAGCGCCGGCGCCTTGTTGTGGTCTTGGTGTGCATTTCCCTGATGACTGATGATGTTGAACATGTCTTCATCCTTTTTTGAATTATTTATTTCTTTAGAGAAACAGAGGCAGCCAGAGCGAGAGACCTTCCATCCACCAGTTCACTCCTCAGAGGCCCGCGTGGCTGGGACTGGGCCAGTGCTGGATCTGTGAGCCAGGAATGCCATGCGGTGTCCGCATGGGTGTTCAAGCTGTCCACTGCCTTCCAGGGTCTCCGTTAGTGGGAGGCTGCAGTCAAGAGCCAAAGCCTGGAATACAAAGCACTTGATCTGATGTGGGATGCGGCATCGTAACTGCTCGGCTAAACACTCACTGCCCACGCTCATCCAGCAGGAGCATGAAGGTTTGTTACAGAGAGAACAGCCTTTACCCTGCTGCTGACAGAAGGCTCTCCCAGGCCCCTCACAGGCACTGCCTATCTCCAGCGGCGCGGCAGTGACCGCTGTTGGGATATTTCTGGCAATGTCTTTGTTGCTTTTCTTTTTTTCCATTGGTTTCTTCGTCTGTTATTTGACCAGAAACATGCGAGTTTGTATCTGGGTGCTCTGTTCTGTTTGTTTTTTAGATTTATTTTATTTATTTGAAATACAGAGTTATAGAGAGAAGGAGAGGCAGAGAGCAAGAGCGAGAGGTCTTCCATCTGCTGGTTCACTCCCCAAATGGCCGCAACGGCCGGAGCTGCACCGATCCAAAGCCAGGAGCCAGTAGCTTCTTCCAGGAATCCCAAGCAGGTGCAGGGGCCCAAGGACTTGGGACGTCTTCCACTGCTTTCCCAGACCATAGCAGAGAGCTGGTTCAGAAGAGGAGCAGCTGGGACTAGAACCGGCACCCATATAGGATGCTGGCGCTTCAGGCCAGGGCTTTAACCCACTGTGCCATAGCGCTGGCCCCTCTCTATTCTGCTTCATCTGTCTTTATACCAGTACCATACTGTTCTGGATACTACATCTCTGTAATAATTTTGAAGTCAGGAATTTGAGTCTTCCAATTTTATTCTTCTTTATCTGATTTTTTTGACTATTCAAGGTCCCTGGAGAGTCCATATGAGTTTTGGAATGAATCTTTCTATTGCTATAAAATACATCATTGGGATTAGAAATTATACTGGAGAGCACGGATATCCCAACAGTATTGTTTCCAGTTCATGACCATGGGGTGTTTTCCAGTTTACTTTTGCTTCTTCACTTTCTTTCAGCCATGTTTTGCAATGTTCAGTCTGCAGATCTTTCACCCTCTTGGTTAGGTTTATTCCTAAATATTGTATTCTTTCTGATGCTATTGTTAGTTACATTTTTTAAAGCTTTCATTCCAGGTTATTCAGTGTTTCTCTATAGAAACACAATTTTGCATGTTAGCTTTATATCCTGCAACTTTGCTGAATTAATCAACTAGGTTTTTTTTTTTTTTAAGATTTGTTTTTATTTCTTTGGCAGACAGAGTTAATGAGAGAGAGAGAGAGAGAGAGAGAGAGAGAGAGAGAGAGAGAGAGAGAGAAAGTCTTCCATCTGCTTGTTCATTCCCCTAATGGCCACAACGGCCAGAGCTGAGCTGATCCTAAGCCAGGAGGCAGAAACTTTCTTCTGGGTCTCCCACGTGGATTCAGAGGCCCAAGGACCTGGGCCATCTTCTGTTGTTTTCCCAGATGCATTAGCAGGGAGTTGGATTGGAAGTGGAACAGCCAGGACTTGAACCAGTGCCCATATGGGATGCCAGGGCTTTAACCCACTGCGCCACAGCACTGGTCCAGTTTTTAGTTCTAACAATGTTTCATGGAATCTTTTCTACAAATAAGATCATGTTATCTGCAATTAGAAATACTTCCTCGTTTCCAAGTTCAGTGCCTTTCGGCTCTTCTTGTTGTCTGATTGCCCTGGCTAGGATGTAACTGGAAGTGGTGAGAGTGAGCATGCTTGCCGCAGTGCACCTTAGAGGACTGCGAGGAGACGCTTTGAGTGTGTTACCGTTTAGTATGGGTTTAGCTGTGGGCTTTTCATAAGTGACCTTTACTGTGTTCAAATAGTTTGCTGCTGTTTCTACTATGTTAAATGTTTTTATCCTGAAACTATGCTGAGTTTTGTCAAAGTTTTTTTCTGCATCAATTGAGATGATCGTATGATTTTTTCTCTTTATTCTGTTAGTGTACTGTATTATACTGATCAATTTTTGTATGTTGTACCATTTTATAAACAAAAAAAGTTTAGTTATAGTTATGAGACAGAGCGAGAGAAGAGAGAGAGATACTGTCCATTCACTGAGTCACTCCCCAAAATCCCTCAGTAGCTGGGACTGGGGCCAGGTTGAAGCCAGGAACCAGGACTCAGTCCAAGACCAAACTACTTGAGCAGTCACTGGCTACCGCCCGGAATGAGCATTAGCAAGATGCTGGATTTGAGAGCAGAGCCAGACCGGAACCACCCAGGCTCTGCAAAACAGCAGGAGTTTAACCACTATACTCCAGAACCATCTTTGCCTTCCAGAAATAAACTCACTCGGTCATGGTGTAGGAGAGTTCCAAAAATTCGTGGAAACGTCACATCTCTTCATTCTGTTGAACATTTGAAACTTCCTGAACAATCCTTGTTTTTGACAGGCAGAGTTAGACAGTGAGAGAGATAGAGAGAAAAGTCTTCCTTTTTCCATTGGTTCACCCCACAAGTGTCCGCCACGGCTGGCGCATTGTAGCCGGCGCACTGCACTGATCCGATGGCAGGAGCCAGGTGCTTCTCCTGGTCTCCCATGGGTGCAGGGCCCAAGCACTTGGGCCATCCTCCACTGCACTCCCGGGCCACAGCAGAGAGCTGGCCTGGAAGAGGAGCAACCGGGACAGAATCCGGTGCCCCAACCGGGACTAGAACTCAGGGTGCCAGCCCCAGGATTAGCCTATTGAGCTGTGGCACCTGCCTAATATCCTTTTAGTGTGCTGTTAAGTTTGGTTTGCTAGCATTTTATTGAGGATTTTTGCATCCGTACGTTTCAGGATATCAGTCCGAAGCTCTCTGTCTGGCCTGGGAGCAGGACAATGCTGGGCTCCTAGAGTGATTTGGGAAGTGTTCCCTCTTCAGCTTTTTCAAAGAATCCTGCGGAATTGGTGTTGCTGTGTTTCCATGTTTTGTAGGTTTCTCCCGTGAAGCACTGGTGCTGAGAGGTTTTCAGTTACTGACTTAATCTCCCTCCTCATTACTTGTCTTCTCAGCTTTTCTACTTCTTCAGGATTTAGTCTTGGTAGTTTGTGCATTTCTAGGAACTGACTTGTGGATTCTGGCTTATCCAGGTTGTTGACGTAATGATTGTTCATAGTATTTTCTTTTAATGTTTGTCCCCTGTGGTAGCAGTTCTAATGTTCCTCCTTCATATCTGATACTAGGTACCTGAGGTTTCTTTCCTTGTTTCCTAGATAATATAGCTAAGAGCTTGTCAATTTTGTTAATCTTTTCAAAAAACCAGTTCTTATAAAAGGTTTATTTTACTTGAGGCAGAGTTACAGACAGAGAGAGGGAGAAACAGAGAGAAAGGTCTTCCATCCTCCCCAAATGGCTGCAACAGCTGGAGCTGGGCAGATCCAGAGCCGGGAGTCAGGAGCTTCTTCCCAGTTTCCCGGCATGGTGCAGAGGCCCGAGTGCTTGGGGCCCAAGTGCCATCTTTCACTGCTTTCCCAGGCCATCCGCAGGGACCAGATTGCAAGTGGAGCAGCCGGGACTCAAACTGGCGCACATATGGGATGCCAGTGCTGCAGACAGAAGCTTAACCCACTCTACCACAGTGCCAGCCCCCAAAAACCCGTTCTTACGTCGTTTGATTTTTCCTCTATTGTTTCTCTGTTCTCTGCTTCAGTTACCTTTGTTCTGGTAATTACTGTCCACCTCCTCTCCTCATTTTGGACTTTGTAAGGAAAGGAGGAGCTGTGGCTTCCTAGTCTATCAACTTGCTAGTGTCACCTTAGCTGTTAATATTGGAAGAATCAGGCCATCGGAGTCGTGTTCCTTCTCTTCTGAGCACTAACAAAGCAAAGTGGAGGAAACAGAAACCTGTGTTGCTGCCACGTGTGGGGATGTGCAGCACGCGAATCATTCTTGTACTGGTGCGGCTTTGTTTGGTACCAACGTCCTGTTGTGCGGATGAGAGTAAGAGCCTGTCTTGACCTTCTCAGAGCTTATGGGTGAGCTTGGGCCTTGATCCCTCTGAACTGCTGGCAGGACAGCACTGCTAGTTGACGCTGCTTACACCACAGGGCTGTAATGGTCAGTGCTGGTTAGCCAACTAATCTGTCTAATTCAGTTTTAAAATGCATGATTTTGTAGCATGCCCAAAGGATGAGGTGCTACATCAGATGCACTTAGATGAGTATGTGGAAGAGAACAAGAAAGTACAGCATTGTCCTGCCTGCCTGGGGCTAGTGAAGAGGGCATGGTTAGAAATGTCGGCTTTGTCCATGGACATGGACATCATAGAAACCGATGAAACCTGAAGTGAACATGGAAACTGAGAGCTGGAGCTGATAGTGTGCTGGAAATGACCACGACAAGGAAGTCCCCAGATCAGTTCTGTTTACAGCCGTTTTCTGCTTCTGCCCGTGCTGTCCACTTGAGTCGTGTGAGCACAGCTGTGGCACAGAGCAGGCAGCACGTTCGTGGCATTCTCTCCTCATTAACGTTTCCTTCTGCGGAGAGACCTGGGATAAAATGAACACTGTTGCTCATCTCTAGCGAAGAGTTGAGATGGTCTCATCAGCTTATAGAGCCAGCCCCAGCAGGAGGAGAGAGTCCAGCTGGCTCTGGCTTGCCGTCACTGCCCCGCTGCACACATGCACATGCTGCTTAGCACCCGCAGCGCCCGTCACGGTGTCCCGCACACCTGTGAGCTGAGGGGGGCAGTGTCGAGGCCTTGGCTTTGAGCTGTTGTTTCCAAGCCCATTGTGAACTTCCGCTGTCTGTGCACTGAAGATGGTGACAGTGTCCGTGAGAGGAGTGCTCGGGGCGGGGCGGGCCGGTGGGGCACTGAGTCAGGGGTGCTGCCTTCAGGTCTGTGTAGTGGTGTGTACTGCACGTCAGGCGGACGGCTGAGAGAGGAAACGTGGCCTCGTGCCTTGTCTCTGCCTTGAAAGGTAGATCATGAAATGGTTGGCTTGCTGGCATGTGTTTGTGGAGTCAGCCTGGGGAGCAGAGGTCCCTGCAGGGCGGCAGGCTTTGCCGAAGTGGAGCGTGAGTGAGTGCGTTTGTGACTTCAGGAGCTGTGGGGTGGAGCAGCGCAGGTGAGTGTTTTTTTAAAACCTCTCCGGGAATAATGTTGTGACACATTCTGAGCCTCACTGAAGACCGCACGTGTGGTGTGTTTATATGCAGCTGAATTCTTTTTTCTTCATTGTTTTCCATTGCAGAGCCTAGAGAAAGTTCTTGTGGAATTCAGTCACGAGGAGCTGTTTGATTTCTACAACAAGGTAGAGGCTTTTAAAATAATTGTCTGACATGGGGAGGTTTGTAATGTGTCCTTTCTTTCTGGAGTTCTTATTTTTAAATGCCCCGTGATGGAGCTGAGCCCTTTAAGGTCTCTCGGAAATACGTTGCGTTTCCCAGCAGGAAGCGTAGCCGACAGGAAGAGACCCTGAAGATGGAGATGGCTTTAATGAACGCAGTAGCACTGCTGACTGATGGAAAGCGCTGAGCCATCACTGGGTGACCCAGCCGCAGGGACGGTTAGGCTGCAGGTCAGCGGAAGCACGCGAGCTTCTGGGTCCAGGGTGAAAGGGACTGGGGAGAGGAAGACGCCAGGCTTTGAGAGAGAGAGAGACAGAGAGAGATACACAGAGAGACAGAGATAGAGAGAGATAGAGATAGAGACAGAGATAGAGGTGATATGGATATGGATATAGATACATACACATATCCATATAACTCAGAAATAGGTATTCTAACATATAGTTATCTTTGACTGTGTGTATATTTTTGAATAGTGATTCCATAATCCCCCCACACCCCAACTTTGAAATCTTAGCAGGAGTGATAACTGTCAATGAGGCCTTCTTTACTGATGGAAAGCCTTACATTGGAAGCTAAGCGTGAGTTCTGGCATCCCACGAAAGGCAGGCACCCTTCTGCCTCTGCGAGTGAGCTGCATGCACACTGTTGCCAGCGCCACTCTTTCCCGCTGGTCTGTGTGTCTACACAGCACTCACGGAGTTTTCTGCTCCCACCAACTTGCTTTTTTATGTTTATTTTTGTCTTTGTAAATAGCTGGAGACCATACAAGCACAGCTGGACTCCCTTATGTGACGTTTCTGAAGCCTGCTTTCTCCATCACACGTCTGCCCCGCGTTGTTTTGCGTTGAAACTGGATTGCCAGGCTCTGCTTTCTGGAGGATCCAGCAGCCTGCCTTTGGCACATTGTGTAGCTTATCGCTGCTGAGACAGACAGCCGTCCAGGGAGAGCGCGGTGGAGCACGCTGGGGCTCTCACATGCGCTCTGAGCCAGCGGCCGCTGTCAACACCGTGGCTTTAAGGGAAGCAGACAGCAACACCGTACGTCTGTTGCTTTGTTCTTGTTGCTTGATTGCTGGCCTGCTTATTTTTCCCGTGCCTGATGACACCTTGATGTCAAGGAGATCGGGTACAGAGTGCACCCCAGCAGACGGAGCTACAGTGTCAGGAGTGCAATTCAGAAAACAGACACCTGAGTCCGTACAGCGTGCCGTCTCCCCTTGCCTGTGATGAGTGTGCTTTGCTTGAGACATGACAAAGGAAGAAATTTATGCTAAAGCTGCTGGTATTCCATCAGTCCTTTCCAGTGTGAGTGTCTCCATTGTTTTAATTTTTTCCCTGAGTTTAATGATTTAATTGTAGCTCCAGTTTTGTGTGCTCTTCTCTGTGCTGCAGATTCGTGATGATTCACTTCTTACTGTAGGAAACAGACTCAGATCCTGAATAAAAATAATTGTAATGAATGCTAAATGGACATCGACTTGGTTTCCTTTTATATTCTTTTTCTAGGAATATGCTAAATGATTTCAGTAAATAAAATGTTTATGTCATAGAATTAGTTGAACTGAAGCCTACAATATTTTTATTTTATGTATTTTGTAGCATGTGTTATACCCTGCATGTGTGAATGTGTGAGAATATTTTGAACAATTTGTGGGAAGTGGAATTAAAAGATGCTGCATATCTTCCATTAACATTTTGAGATCGTTTCATATGTAAATATGAGCATGATTGCCTGCAGAAAAAAAAGCAGCTGAACTTTTATGAGTGAGATACTTATTTTATAACCTTTGTAGAGCAAGAAGATTCCAACGTGATCTTCTTCACCCGAATAGAATTGGTTTTAACTTCTGAAATGTCCTGTTCTGAACAAACAAAGCCATTGAAATTGAAGCACATTTCTGGGTAATGGAATTTTAAATGTCTAAATGTTCAATACATGGAACCTAAACTTGTTTGTATGTGATTTTGAATGTTGTTGCTTGGAAGAGTTGAGGGTTTGGAGTATTTCAGAAAACAAATGCCGAAGGTGCTCATAATTGATGGCTTCAGATTATTTATTTTATTTGAGAAGCAGAGAGTGAGGCAGAGTATCCCAGCTGCTCACTTTCTCCCAAATGTCCCCAAGGACAAAAGTGGGCCAGGAAGAAGCTGGGGGCTGGGAACTCAACTGAGTCTCCCGCATGGACCGCAGGAACCTCGTCATTTGAGCCATCGCTTCTGCCTCTGAGAATGTGCGTTAGCAGGAAGGGGATTCAGGAGCAGGTAGGAGATGCCAGCATCCCCAGTAGCATCTCAGCCCCTAGGCCAAGTGCCCACCCTGACTGGCAGTTCTGGAAATTTCTGAGTTCACATTCCCCTTGGTAGGGTAGCTGTGAGGCATGCTTGCGGTGTGCGGGGATTTGTGTCTTCGTGTAGCATGTGGGATCTCTCTTACTCTTCGTGGTGTTTGCCAGTTCCCAGAGGTACCGACCCAATCCCAGAGGCACTGGAGACGTCTTGGCAAGCCTTTCAGATTCCCCCTCCTGCGTGTGTAGGTACACCTCACACCAGTGCTAATTTTGTTGTGTCTTCCTGACTGTAGCCATGCAGATAATCTGTTTTCATTGGTGTAATGGCCAAGTGAATTCCCGTCTTAACTCTGGGTTAAATGTGATGGTAGAAATGAAATTTTCTCAAAATAAATTTATATTTGGATCTATACAAAAACTTCATAAGTAGTAGTCTATTAACCTGGCTCAACAAAGACTGACTCATAGGGCATGCAAAAGGTCTTATAACTCCTAAAATATATTTAGTTGGAGATAATTTTATTCCTCAAGCATTAACATTATTCTAATACACCAGTCAAAGAAAATGTGACATCTCCCTGGAAATAAGATGGGTGGGGAGGTTAGAGAGAGCCGGAGCTGGCTGTCCCCCGCGCAGGTGAGCGCCACACACTGTGTGATGGTGTGTTGGTCAGCGTCAGACCCAGGCCTCGCACTGTGCCCCAAAGGCTCTGTGTTCATGGAGGAGGTGTGTGATGAAAAACTGCAGATTGCAAAACTTTCTCGAGGCAAAATCAACTTACCTTTTAATTCTATATTCCACTGACTTTTCAAAATCCCTGCATGTCTTCTGTGAGTGCTTGACCTGAGGATTGAACAGAAATGGAGTTGCTGACTCGAAAGAGGATCCAGTTTATTATTTTCATACATACTACAAAAATGTGTAATTCCTCTCCGATTACAAACATCATGGTTACTTTTGAGTAGGAACTACAAAAAATCATAAAGAGCAAACCTGAAATTACAGAGTCCAGTTATCCAGGAGTGGCTTGTCAGTGACATTTTGGTAAGGTGTAGTGTAGTTTTCTTTCTTCCTTCCTTCCTTCCTTCCTTCCTTCCTTCCTTCCTTCCTTCCTTCCTTCCTTCCTTCCTTCCTTTCTTTCTTTCTTTCTTTCTCTCTCTCTCTCTCTCTCTTTCTCTCTTTCTCTCTCTTTCTCTCTTTCTCTCTCTCTCTCTCTCTCTCTCTCTCTCTCTCTCTCTTTCTTTCTTTCTTTCTTTTTTTGTTTTTATTTGACAAGTAGAGTTATAGACAGTGAGAGTGAGAGAGACAGAGAGAAAGGTCTTCCTTCCTCCCCAAATGGCTGCTACAGCCGGCACTGCGCCGATCTGAAGCCAGGAGCCAGGTGCTTCTCCTGGTCTCCCATGGGGTGCAGGGCCCTAGCACTTGGGGCATCCTCCACTGCACTCCCGGGCCACAGCAGAGAGCTGGCCTGGAAGAGGAGCTACCGGGACAGAATCCGGTACCCAAACCAGGACTAGAACCCGGCACTGCAGGCGGAGGATTAACCAAGTGAGCCATGGCGCCAGCCCCCATTGTAGTTTTCATTCTACCCACATATTATTCTCATTCATTTTTCTTTTCTAACAAATTGAGGGAGTGCTGTAAAAAGTTTCTTTTGCTTTGTCTATATTACATTATAACATAAGTATTTTTCATATCCTTAAATATTGCACAAAACATCACTGTATGTATATTAAGTAATTTATCATTGAATAAGCTATATTTAGCTATCCATCTATTGCTGGACATTTGAATTATTCCCAATTTTTAAATATAATGTGGAACTCATTGATTAATATTATGCATGGAGGATCATTATTTTATTAGTATAGATTTCAGGAAATGGGATTACTGTATCAAAGCTGAAGGTTTTTTATTTTTATCTTTAATAAAATTTTCATTATGAAAATCCTGGTTGTCCAATGTAAAATAATAAAAGTAGAAAGTTACTGTAGTGCTCGCTTGAGCAACACATGTACTAAACTGGAGTGGCCCACAAACCACTAGGATGGCCCTGGGCAGGGACCACTCCAGATTTATGAAGCGCTCTGTCTTTTAAGATTGATGGACGGTACTCATTTAGAGTTGGATGACAGTAGGGAGTTCTCGTGTTCTGTGGCACAGTAGAATGACCACAGATAATGATAAGGTATTGTACATCTCTCCAAAGACAGAACTAGAAAGGACTTTAAATGTTTGTACTGTAAAAGAACTGTTAGGTTTTGAGGAAGTAGATGTTTCTCTGACCGGGCGTTACACAAAGTATACATGTATCAAAACGTCACAGGATACCCATAAGTATGTCAGTGTTTATGTGTCAGTTAACAATCTTCAAAGTTTTTCTTATTCATTTTGTCACACCACTCCCTGGAAGTACCTACCTAATCAGTACACACATTTTGATTTATATCTTTTTAGACATCTTAGTACAAACGCACACAGCTTTGAGTACTTGATTATTTACATGTATTTCAAGACCTCCAGTAGGTATTGCTGAATGGATTCCCCAGAGGATTGTACCAGTCTGCGCCCGCCTACGATGAGCGTTCTCCTTCCTGGCCCCCTCCTCCTGCTGTGAGTTCACCCCCAGCATACCTTTCACTGTCGTGGAGAACCAGGAGGGGAGTGGGTTGGAGATGGGAGCATCATTTATTACGGGAGACATATCGTGTTGATAATCCCAGAAGGGCTGAAGAGGAGATCTCTTTACAAGTCAGCAGTGAGAGAAGCCGGGGCGTGTTGTTTAGATGGAGGGTGTGTTCCTCACAGGTACTGGCTGCATGCTTGGGACCAGGAACTCTGTGTGGCTGGCATCTTGTTAACAGCAGGGGGCAAAGTAAACAGCTCCGGCCTCTTGGGCTGTCCTGTGTTGGTCAGTAAAAATAAGTATGTAATAAACTGACACGTGGGGGACAAAGTGCAACTGGAATCCATTAAGAAAAAATTAAAGGTGGGACCAAACTTAGACTGGAGAATAGAAGAAGGCTTGTCTGTGGGTGAGATGTGAGCTGGGCCTCTAGCACTGGTTGGAATGACGCTGCATCAGACCAGAGCAGAAGCCCTGCAGACAGTGACCAGCCCAGGCAACACCCCGGAGGCTGGGAGAGGTGAGAGCCCATGGCCGCAGTGTGGTGACCCAGTGGGGTAGTGGAACGGGTTGGAGAGGTCTCCTCGGAGACGTCCTTTCACCCAGTCTCATCATTTCGGCCTCCAAAATATGCAGTGAGTGTCTCCAGGGCTCCGCTGTCCAGGCCCCCACCAGCCTTGCCCTGGACGTCCCTCTGTATCGTGAGCATGTCTCCAGGGCGCCCCGCTGCTTCCACCTGCCTTCTCCCAGTGCAGTCTCATACAGAACTACAGCAGCTCCCTGTCGAAAGCCCTTGAAAGGATCCCAGTACACATCAGTAAAATGTCACGCTTGGCTCCCCGGACACTGTGAGAGCCGTTTGCTCCTTCTGCCACTTTGCCTGTGTGTGGTGAGCAAGTTACTTAAATTGCTAAAGCTTACTTTCCTTGTCCTTGAAAGAAGAATAATAATGTAGATAGCAAAGGAGGGCCCTAAAGATAATTCATGTTAAACATGGAGCGTAATCCCTGACTCCAGGAATCGAATAACAAGTATTAACTGTCATTTTCATAATTGCTAAGAAAATAGCAAGGCTTTCTGTTGAAATTACTCCAGGTGAGGTTTGAATTAAAGCAAAACTTGCAGAAAGCTTGGTATGAACTTTTCACTTTGAATTTATATGAGTTTTAATAACAACTTCATCGTATAACCACTGGGTTCTAACACAATGCCAATCTAAATGTTTTTTATTGACATTTAGTTTTGTTTTAATAATTTTTATTAACAAAATTAAGAAATAGATATAGTACTAGAATCAAAAAAACTTTTTAAAAAACTATTTATTTATTTTAAAGGCAGAGTTACACAGAGACAGAGAGAGAGGGCTTCCATCCGCTGGTTCTCTCCCCAAATGGCCGCAGTGACCAGAGCTGGCCCGATCCAAAGCCAGAACTCAGAAGCACCTGGGCCATCCTCTTCTGCTTTCCCAGGCCACAGCAGAGAGCTGGATTGTAAATGGAGCAGCCGGGTCTTGAACCAGCGCCCACATGGGATGTCAGCACTGTGCGCAGTGACTACCTGCTGCCCCAGAGTGCTGCTCCAAAACACTTTTTTTCACGTGAGTATCTTTACACAGGGTCCTTCTCGCTCTGAGGAATCTTTTTCTCCAAGAAGTTTGGACTTCCTCTTGCTGTAAATGATGTATTCTGCACTTTGCTCCTTAAACCAGGGGTCAGCAGAGACAGCAGAAGCCCACTCCTCCTGTTTGCAGGCGGAGCTTCATGAGAACACAGCTGCTTGGCTAGAAACCCGCAGAGCAAAAAAGGACTTTCTCCCTTCTTGGTTTTGGAGGAGCAAGCTTCAGAAACAGGGCCTGTGGCGAAGGGGCCCCGATGGCGAGAAGGGCCGATTCCTCCAGGAGCTGAGGCTGGAGCCCTGCGGCCACAGGGAAGACCGTCCTGCCGAGCGCCTGGACGAGCCCAGAAGTGGATTGTTACCCACCCAAGCTTCCAGACGAGAGCGGGTTGTGGCCTCATGAGATCCTAGGCGAGCTGCCCAGCTAAGCCGTGCTAGACCCGTGACCCACGGTAATTGCGCTGCCCTACATGTGTGTTGTTTTAACCACCAGATTCATAGTCATTTGTTCCCTTGTGACTGGAACGGACGCACAGCCGTGCTCGTCTGTGTGTAGTCCGTGGCTGCTTTTGCAGCACAGCAGTAGGGGTGAGTGTCACAACACACCTGCCCGCAGAGCCTGGCGAAGGTGGTGTAGGTACCGCCTGGCCTGGACAGAAAGGAGTGCGGAGCCCTGCTTTACGGGGCATTTCCTAAACTGGGGCCTTCCTCGAGGGACGCAGCAATTGGCAGGGAACACAGAGTGGTAGATGGGCAGGGAGTGCGTCCCTGTAGCATCTCCTTTATTTCTCTTGGGCCCCATCCAGTTAGAAGCCGTCGCCCGTCCTCCTCGGTAGCTGCTGCACTCAGGAGTTAGTGCTGTCATCGCCGTGTCCCTTGCCCTTCCTGGGACTGGAGCACAGATTTGGAGCTGAGTCCTGGTGAAGCAGAGCGATGAGGCTTTGCTGGACAGGGTCAGCAGGCTGGAAGGAACCTGGGTCCCTGGAGGTTCTGATGCAGCGCCTGACGCTGCCCCGCGCCCCTGTCCTCCAGAGGTCACATGGGAAGTAAAACATGCTGCTTGAGCCATTGACTCTGGGGCAGTGTAGGCCATGAACAGAAGGTTAGCCTATAACCCAGCTAAGTTGGTAGTAACAACTTTAACTGGTCAGTAAACTAAGACATTTGTATTTTTAAAGAGAGATGACCATTCTACAGCGCATATATATATACATACATACATATACACACAGAAATGCTGGCAGCCTGTAACTTCAGACTAACTCAGAGCCCCGGGAGCAGGTACGCTCCCCTCCCCCAGTGTGAGTCCTTTGAAAGGGAAGTTTGAGAAACCATGGCGTGTGCTGCACCCCTCCCCCCGACGCCACACCACTTCTCTTCTGCTATAGAATAGGCCTGCGACAGGTCTGGCTTCTTCCGGCTCATCAGAAGCTGCTCAGGAATTAGAAGTTAAGTTTCAGATCAGACAATTGTGCCTTCCTAAAACTTTGGTTTTAGCCATCATCATTATGCAGATAGTTCTACTCAGTAGACAAGCCTCATTTAGTGCTAAAATTAGAAACACATTGATTTGAGGGATTTTGTCGTAAAGCCTAATAGGCGTCTATGATTTTGGAGAACGTGAAGGGCTCTGTCCCTGCTCTGCCTTCCCCGGTTCACGTACTTCCTGGAGTCCTCATGGAGCTCATCTGCTTCTCTGAATCCGGGCCTGGCCCAGATCCAAGTGGTGGCAGTGTTTGTAGCCGTGTTGTCTTCCTCGAAATGGAAAGTTACTAGTTTTATCTCCGAAGAGATGGTCTGCACAGGCCAGAGAGCCCACGCAGGCCCCGCCTGCCTCCAGGATGGAGTGCCCGGGATTAGAGAGCCTGTTTAATCTCCAAGGCAGGAAAGTGACGGTTCAGAGTAAGGTTCCATCAGTGACACCAGAGTCCTGTCATGTTTAGCTTTTTTTTTTTTCACTCTTTTGTGTCTGTCGCAGATTTTATTGAAGGTCTTTTCAAAGCAGCATCCAGACTGCAGATGTAGCTGACGAGGAGACCCTGTGATACTGTGGAGACTGGCTGGCAGCCCGGGCTACCCACCCTTGGGTTCGGAGATGAAGGTGGTGGACAGCCTCTCCCCGGGGTCCCGCGATGCTCATGTGGTCAGGCTGGGCTTCTTAGGGTCAGTGTCACCCCTTGGGTCTCAGGGCAGCCCACCCGGTGGACACCATGGTTAAGGCCGAGGGTTCCTGAGTCCCCACCACACCGCAGGACAGAAGGGGGCAGCAGGGTTACTCCCGCTCCTCTGATCTGCTCTTTCCCGGACAGACACCTCCGGATCCATCGGTGCGAGTCTGAGAATCTCGTTCTTAAATGCCTTTACAAATTGTTTTTCTTTCAAAGACATCTAGGTAAAGGAGCAGTTGGCAGTGAATTTAGCAGCTGCATTTAATTTATTGATGTGTTGTTTTTAATTGACCAGTACTGTGTGAAGAATGTAGTACATCCTTCCTGAAGGGTTTAAGGACAAGCAGTAGGAAGGTCTTTCTCGACATGATAGATGTAGATTTGCTGGGAGCCATGGGACTCAGTGGTGTCTCCAGATCTCCCCTCGTGACTGCTGGCTCCTCAGGTTCCCAGGCCTCCTGTGTGCTCTGCTTCTAGTCCACATTCCAGATGCTTCCTGCAAGTTCAGCCGGGCTACCTGTGACACAGTAACAGCTGTGGGCCGGCAAGGGTGCGCTGCGGCACTTGCATGTGGGGGCGCCCCATCCCTCCCCGCCCGGGAGTGCGGCCGAGCCGAGGCTGAGCGGCACAGTACTTCTCCGAAAGGCAGAGAACGCGTGAGTCGTGCACCCAGACCGCCAGCTCCTGTGCAGGGCAGCCTGTGTCTTCCCTGCTGGTGGAAGTAGCTCTGTGAAGGCTGGGGAACTGAAGAAACGGTAGCTGCGTGGATTCACGGGGCGTGTCAGTAGTTCTTCCCCCTCTGCCTCTCTGCCATTATTTGCGAAGTACCATCTAAGTTCATAAAACAAAGACGTTGTAAACCTCAAATTGTGCAACAGTTGTTTTCCAAGTGCAGCAGCCAAATGCATTGGTAATTCCAGTAGGGAGCAGCCACGTGTCTTCCGGGGCGGGGCCTCCTGACGTCCCTGATCCTTTATTTGCCCACCAGGAGACGCACATGAGGAGCAGGCAAGTCTTCTGACCAGCTAGAGACGCAGACTCTGCCAGCCAGGGCGAGTTCCCCCATCGCTGTGAAGACATATATGAGTTGTGAAGTCGGCCTGCACGTGCTCTGGGACTGATGCTGCCAAGGCTGACGGCCAGTGACATTGCTGCCAGGTCCCCGGTGGACTGCGGGACAGGCCGGGAGAAGAGCTTCATCAAGGCCTCATCAGCGTCCTTACACGGAGACACGTGTGCAGTGTGCACGGGTTGTGTGAGCTCATTACCCAGAAGAGTTTCATTTCCTACTAGAGAGAGCGTGTCTTGATCAGAGGCACACATCCGTAAACACCCACACACACTGCCCGCAGAGCCCTCACTTGTGCGGGACAGCTCAGTGGTGGAGATCTGAAGAAAAGCTCCCTGTGCCGTGGAGCAGGTTATCAGACAGGTGCTGGCGGGACGAAGGTCTGGAGAGTTGCTGACAGTCATGCTGTGTGCAGGCAAAATGTGGAACCGTGAGAAAGCTGTCCGGTAACGTTTCAGCTAAAAACGTCCCCTCTCTGCCAAGACTGTACCCTGAGATGTGGAGTGCAAGGTGAGGGGTCAGTTTCTTGATGGAACTGTGGTTCGGGACACCTAACTGCAGTAACCGGGGGGACCCTTCAGCCCCAGGGCCGTCTGCAGAGTTCTGTGCTTCCCACTGCAGAGTGTGCTCTGCGCTCTGCTTGTGTGGCCTGAAGTGACCAGAGTAGTGGAAGGAAGATGAGCAAGTCAGGATGCACTGGCTCCCTGGACTTGTGTGTTACTAGCTGCGGGCAGTTCTCACACAACAGGCAGGTGGGAGGACTCTGGGAGCGGCCACCTTTGCTAGAGTCACTGTTCACCTCCTTCATGTGTTTGGGTCAGCGCTCTTGTAAGGTTCTGCTTGGCGGGCTCAGATGTGTTGGTAGATGCCCCGAGCTGATGGACAGACACGTTGAGTGAGACTGACATCTGTGAGGTTATCCCTTGAGGCACTCAGTGAGAATTTGTCCAGGTGTTCGTATCTCCCAGGGCTCTGCTTCTCCCTCCCTGACTCCCAGGAACGCCTCCTCCTGTCTCGGGGTTGGGTTAATGCCATTCCCGTAAACGCATTTCTGCTTTTGGATCCCTTTTCTTTAGTTTCCACTTTCAGACAGATTTGCAAAAGAGATCATCTTAACATTCTAGTTCTTGCATTTAGCTTCCTAGTCCATGCAGGAATAGCCCAGGGTATAAACTAGGACCTGAGATGGTGAAGCTCAACAAATCAAAGTGGTTATGTACAATCACATGTTTTGAGATAGGAGCATTGCTGTAATTAAATAATTATTCCTTATTCTATCTGCTTTCCACAACTAAACGTGTGCTTGAAGTTCTAAAGGAAGCCACTTCTGTTTCATAAAGTTCTCTGTACAGTTTCAAACCAAGCACCCTGGCCGGCGCCCACAGCTCACTAGACTAATCCTCTGCCTGCGGTGCTGGCACCCCGGGTTCTAGTCCCAGTTGGAGCGCTGGTTCTGTCCCGGTTGCCCCTCTTCCAGTCCAGCTCTCTGCTGTGGCCCGGGAGGGCAGTGGAGGATGGCCCAAGTGCTTGGGCCCTGCACCCTCATGGGAGACCAGGAGGAAGCACCTGGCTCCTGGCTTCTGATCGGCGCTGCGTGCCGGCCATAGCAGCCATTTGGGGAGTGAACCAACAGATGGAAGACCTTTCTCTCTTGCTCTCTCTCTCTTTCTCTCTCTCTCGCTGTCTAACTCTCCCTGTCAAAGCAAGCAAGCACCCTTCAGGGAGAGAAGTATGGGACAGAGGAGAAATGCTGCAGCCTCCCCACCACCTCCCTGTTACCACTCTGCCTTGCTCCCCCCACATTCTCTAAGGGAGAGCCGTTTGCCTGCCTTTTGGGCTGGGTATAAAATACTGGAATACTGGTTGACCATGTTCACACATAGGGAGCAACCTAAAAGCCCAAGTCTGTGCCTTCTGCTTCTCTCCTGAACCCCCCACTTCTGCTCCATTGGGACTCCAATGAGCCAGGCATCCCCCGGAGCCTGGCGGTCTCTGTCTGCCTCAGAAGAGCATCTTCGTGTTAGTTTCATGCTGTGTAGCTGGCAAGGGCTGGAGGTGAGACAGAGGGACATGGAGAAGGGGCAGCAGATGGTGTACCTTTTGTAGGCTTTGCAGTGAACTGTGCACTGGAACCCAGCCTGACCAAGTTCTGAAAGATAACGAAGTGTCCCTTTGTTTCCCCTGGGCTGGGGAGTGGGGATCAGGGGTTGGAGGGTGACTGGCATGGCAAGGTTTGGGCGTTTGGAAGTTCTCTCATCAAGTGCTTTTAGCGCACTCAGGATTTCACCTCTGTCCCCCGTAGCTCTTCCCAGCAGACCTGTCTTGGTGTTTGGTTGTAAACATTTATAGTGAGCTGGGGGGGGAATAGCAAAGGCGTCTTTCACACCTTTGAGCTCCCAAATGAGCACTGAGGAAGAGAGGAAGGGATTGGGACCAGTGCCTCTGACTCCTTCCAGAGAAAACTCCTGGGCCCCTCTGAGCCCCCTAAATGAGCAAAGCCCCCCCTCCCTCTGCAGGCAGAGCAGGTGCTGCAGGGCCCACCCCAAAGGCTTGCTGGTTGCCCACCTGCCACAGTGGACCTGGCAGAGGCCTGGCTCCCACTTGCTGACATGCCGGAGATGGACCTCCACTCACCTTCTCTGCGCTTCCAGGTGAGCACTGAGCGTCTGCCTCTGGCTCGCTGGGAAACTAAGGAAGTGTGGAGTAAGCCCTGGGGAGCCTGGCTTACTTCTGTGCCCTGCTGCGTTTGCTGCATCTGTGGAAAGACGCGGACGATAGAAAACCTGGCTCCTCTCTTTGCAGACTGAGCGCGAACAGAGCAGCATAGCCGAGTCGAAAGCCGGGAGGCAGAGATGCTGACTGACAGAGCAGGCCACCCTCGTGTTCTCCGGCAACAGCCGTGCGAGCCACTCCCTGCGCCTTCGTGTCTCTGTTTCTAAGTAAGTCGCGTCATCTGCAAATAGGGCTGACTCAGAGCTTGTAAAGCCCGGGGGATTTGCTTCGGGCAAGGGGATGAATGAATCGAAGGCTTCTTCCGTATGTTATTTTCACCCTGAAGTCTTTAACTCATCCCGATGAGTATCAAAAGCAGAAGCAACGGATTCTGCAGAGCCAAGTTGTTTCTGCTTCAAACTGCACTCCCACCATGTCTGGGTCTACAAGTGCTTGTTGGCTGAACTTCATCCACACGATGTATGACAGGCAGGGCAAAAGAATTCTAATCATGTTGGTGACGTTTAGCATTTCAGTTCCCTGCAGGGAGTAATTAACAGTGTTTGCCTCTTTCTGCTTCTCCTTCAGGACTGTCGTTGTGGGGGAGGAGAGCCAGATGGTGGAGGCCCCTCTCCCAGCCGATCAGCACACCCTCAGTTTTCCGCCCCCTCCAGCTGCAACTTGTTCCCAGCTTGCTCCCGGCTTCCTCCCCACATGAATCATGGCAGCCCCAGGACAGGCTGAGGGAGAGCCACGGACCACCAGGAACTCACCCTTCGCTTCACGCTGAGAGCCTTTTCAGACCCCAGATGGCTGGGCCGAAATGGCCGGGCAGCACTCTGGTCAGTTCCACCGTGGGGCTTCGCTGCAGAACCGCCCTGAGTGGATGCATCCGTCCGCGGTTGCCTGGCGGGGGTTCTCAGGCCTCCTCGTTGATTCAGATAGAAGAAGGGGAATGAGATGGAGAGAGAAATGGACAGAGGATGGCCCTGTGCGTGTGCCTGTGTGTGTGTTGAAAAGCTTTGTGTTTAAGCAAGAAGGTTTTGGGGAGCCTCAGGATTTGCATACTCAAACAGGAGGTGTGACAGAGCCTTCGCTGTCACTTAGTCCTGCGTTCACTTATTAATGCACTCACTGTTGGATAGGCCCACGAGCCAGGGACTCCTGGAGCTCTCAGGGTGTAAAGGCCTTGCCCTGTGTCCTCCGCAGGGGCTGCTCGTGCAGCAAAGAGGCCTCCCTGCCACTGCCCCGGGGCTTCCTGGCAGGAAGGGGATGAGACCCCCCTGTGGGCCATCTCGGAAGGGCTGTGCGGATCCTTGGTCAACTCGGCGATACCTTCAGCCCCCCAGTTATGAGACCATCTATCGATCGTTCGGTACGTGAGAGTGTAGTTCCAGCCACGACAGTTTGTTGTTTTGTCCCCTTTGGTGTGCTAGGTAGTAAGCATTCAAAGTAGGGAAGACGGGGTCTCCTGCCCGGAGCTTCCTCGCAGGCTGAGCCTTGCCCAGCTTGGTGGGCAGTGAGGGCAGCTCCCGCCGCGGTGACTGGTGGGCGTCACACTGCACAGTTCCCAGAGCCCTTCTGTGCACCTGCTCCCCCTCGATTGTCACGGGTGTCGCCCATTTCGCGGATGAACAAACCAAAATTAAGATACCTCTGTTGCTCGCCCAAGATGGCATAGCTGAGCTCGGATGAGAATCGGAACGCTGACCCTAGTTTAGGGCTCCTTTTTCCTACCTCACTGTGCAGGGACTGCTGTTTGTCTCTCGGCTCCACCTTTCCCCTCTACTGCTGCCTACAGTAATGGTGGAACTCCCTTACGTGTGCACCATGGAGGGTGCTGGGGGACAGTGCAGAGGAAAGACCCTCCTGGGGTGCCAACAGCCGCTCTGTCCGTGACTGTGATGGATGTGAGGGTGTCGGGGTGCCCTGCCCAGCTGTGCGTCCTGACCACCCAGTCCTGGGGGAACTTGCAGCCTGGGCCTGTATGCCTCCCCGTGCAGCCCCTCTGCGCGCCTGCGCTCTGCCCGCCAGCCGTGACACACGTGCTCCGGGGCCTCCTGACAAGGTGGTGGGCGTGCTGAGCCTTGGGTCCACGGTGTTCATCTGTCACCGACTGTTGGGTCCACGGTGTTCATCCGTCACCGACTGTGGCTCCCTTCTTCCTAGAG
The DNA here is from genome assembly GCA_015711505.1 of Sylvilagus bachmani. Taxonomy (NCBI): domain Eukaryota; kingdom Metazoa; phylum Chordata; class Mammalia; order Lagomorpha; family Leporidae; genus Sylvilagus; species Sylvilagus bachmani. The sequence continues at coordinate 4,458,143 of CM027404.1, forward strand.
GAGGCTTCTTTGTGGACCAGCTCAGTTGCACGTTCTCTTCTGGGTCTGAGTCAGAGCCGTGCCCACCCCTGCGGAGGCCTCTTCCCAGCCCCCCGCTGCCCTCAACAGTTCTCCTGCGTCTCTAGCTGCTTGCTGATCCTTTAAGTGTCTCTTCTTTAAGCCCCTGTGTGGTTGGTGTCTGGTCATTAGGCCTAAGTTGATAGCGCTAAACGTTGATGCCGGGTCACAGACAGGAATCAGGAAAGAGTCAAAGTGTCTTGTGGGCGGGGATCTCGTCCTGCAAGGCTCTTCAGTCTTCGCAGGCACCTGCCTGCTATGATGCTTGACACGTAGAAAGTGCTGAATGAGGATTGACTGAGCACAGTTTCAGTGAGTTTTACCAGCCTGTGTGATGGGACTTGACAGCAGTCCATCGAGAGGGCTGTCCTGTGGGCAGGAGGCAGGAATGTGTGCACGTGACCGTTCGTTCCTTTGTTCAGCAGAGCTGGTCAGATTCCAACTGAGGCCGCAGCGGAAGGCTACACAGCAGCGCTGGCCCCACTAGGAACCCAGGACGTGCGTGGTTGCAGCTGAAGGACAAGCTGATGCATCGGTAGGGAGCAAGGACCGCGAGGAACCAGGGCAGCAGCGTGGGGTCTGACCACTCGTGAGGCGCAGCAGAGGGAAACGACTTGCCAGCATCCTGTGGCCCCTTCTTGCCAGAGCCAGGAGGAGACAGCGAGTCTCCGGGTAGTTCCGACACTCGTGTTCTCACTGTTGCTTCTCCCAGTGGGGGTGAGAAGGGGCAGGGATACTAACTGCCAGCCCAGGGAGTGGGAGGAAGACGCCAAACATGGTCGTCCCTTACCTACAAGTTCTGAAAGAGTCAGTGTGGGGGTGGATGAAGCTCCCCTGCCAGTGCTGTTAACTAAGCCGCTGGCAGTGTGGCACCTGTGTTGAATTTGGGGTTTGGCTCTGCTCACGGGAACCAATCACTCATTAAGGCCAGGCATCCAGTGCTGCTGAGACAAAGTCAAGTGCTTCCTGCCCCGCCCCAGGCCCCGCTGCTTCCTCTGGTGTGGTCCTAACCCAAGTAAATCTCCCCAACATCTGCAGCTTAATCACGCTAACGAGCCTCCTTGATCGTGTTGGTTTACTTAGCAGTACATTTTGCTATTTCTGTTCAGATGTTCCCCCCGAGAGGCAAGGCATGGAACCCTTTAGAGAGTGGGGGAGGCCCACAGAGCCTGGTCCGCACACTCCTCGGAAGCTTCGCCCAAAGCATGACACCCAGCCCGAGTCCTACAGCGAATGTGGGGGCAAATGTGACAGCGCGTGTTTCATTAATTTCTCATCCACAGCTGGGTCACAGATGAGCCCCCCAGGAGGCTCGGTGTAGCAGGAGCTGTGTGAGCTAAGCAAGCCGCGGCTACAGCATCTTTGTTCGCTGTCACTGGGGAGGAGCTCTTGCTGATTAATTGACTTGGGATGTGCATACACCTCCATGTGGGAAGCAGAAGACGGGGAGGGGGGTCTTGAGGAATTGTGTGTGCTGTGAGCACGCTGGGGGAGGCCAGATGCTCTGCAGGGACTCCCAAGTGGGCCGAGAACCACCCTGGCTGGAGGGGGTCTCCCTGGGAGTTGCAGGTGCACGGGAAATAAAACTTCCCTCCCTGGAGATCTGCTGTTACGAGCCAGTGAGGTAACTGAGGAAGGACGTGCCAAGGCTGGGAAGTGCTTGCTCAGGCTGCACGCGGCAGAGCCCCGGCTGGCTCCGAAAGCCGGCAGAGACACTTTCCCACCTGCTGGTTCCCTGGGAAGCCAGGATCTCTCCCCCTGTCTCTCTGCTGGCTTTCTCAGTCCTTGCCTATGTGGGAATCTGCTTCTCTCACTTTCGGCTTGCTCACACAAGAGACGCTGTCCTAGGCTCCGGGAATACAGCCGCCCTTCCTGAGACTCCTTGGTTAGCCAGGACCTCGTCACTCTCCCAGAAGGCCCGGTGCAGGATTCTCTAGCAGTGACGTTCGGAGCCCGTGGAATCCCAGCCCTGGGGTGCCACTGAGTTTGAGAGGAGGGCGCCCCCAGGGCCCTGGTCCAGCCGCTGGCCACGGCACAGCCCGGGAGCAGCACAGCTTGCTCTACGTCAGTGCGTCATCCTGGATGTTGGGTCCTCCTGACTGTCTTAAAGCTGGATACAGAAAGACTAGAATGGTTTTTGTTTGGTTGAGATTTGCTTTAAGTGTGGTGCATGTTGATTTTTACAGTTCCGTAAGTTTTGCTGCATGCATGCCTGGATCCAGGTCACCACTGCTGGAAACACTGGAGGGAACATTCCCACCATCAAGGCCTCCACGTTGCTCTGCCCTCAGCTCCTCCATCTCTGTCCCTGGCGGCAGGAGTGTGCTCCCTGGGCCTTCATGTAAGTAGGAAGCATACAGCAGGCGCTCTTTGTTGTTGAGATTGGTCCACACCGCCCGTTTCTGTTGCTGGGTAGTACACTGTGTGCTGTGCTATAAACCGTTTATCTGTTCCTCTGTTGATAGTCATTTGGGTTATTTCTACTAAAAACAAAGCTGCTATGAGCAATTATGTCAGACTTGGGAGACAATGCTTCCATTCCTCTCATGGGAACGCCTGGAGTAGCACTAATGAATTGTGTGGAAGGAGTTTGCTCAGTTTTCTAAGAAGTCGCCACATTGTTTTCCACAGTAATTGTACCACGTTGCACTCCCGCTGCCCTGCTCCGCGGGTTATGGCAGAGCCCCGTCCTCGCCGGCACAGTAGTGCCAGTCTTCTCGTTTTGCCTTTTCTGGATGTGCAGTGGTTTAAGTCGCGTTTGCATGACGACTAACGATATTGAACAGTTTTCCATGTGCGGATTCTTATGTGTTCTTTGGAGAATTAAAACTTTTTCCTCATTTAACAATTGTGTTGTCTCGTTGTTGATCTGCAAGAGTTCTTTATATTTTATGGAAACACGTCCTTTTTCTGACACACGTGTTGTAAATATTTTTCCATGTCAGTATCTTGCCTTCAAAAAGCTGACAGCTTTAATCTTAAATAATCTACCCCTAGCAACGTTCTTCTTTTGTGGCTTGTGTTTTCTGTGTCCTAAGAAAGACTTGCCTTCTCCAAAGTCAGACATTTTTGTTTTACAGTTTTGGTTTTTATATTTAAATCTGTAATTTGTTTCCGTGTGATTTTGGTAAAAGGTGTGAAAAGGAACCGATGCTAATTTCCTGCTAAATGAATGTCCTGTTTTCCAGCATCATGTGTTTAGAAGCATATCTTTTCCCCTCTGAATGATCTTGGCACCGTTGTCCAATTGCAGCATTGATTATGTAGCTCTGTTTCTGGACTCTGTGTTTGATCCACACTCCCTGATAGCTATAGCTGTAAGGTAAGTCGTGAAATAAACTTTATTGTCATTTTTAAATGTCTGCTTGGGATAGCTTGGGAAACTTGGATTTTCCTGCCAGTATTGGAGTGAGCCTGTTCATTGCCACCAAAAGGGTGTTGGGTTTTGATTGAGATCAACTTGGGAAAAAATTCATATTTTAAAAATAGTGGAATTCCGTTTATTTGTCTTTAACTTCTCTCAGCAGTGTTTTACCTTTTTTTTCATTTGGCAAGATTTGAGAACAAAGACAGAGATCTCCTATCACTAGATCTGCCCCAGTTGCCCGCAGTAGCCAGAGCTGAGGCAGGCTGACACTGGGCGCCTGTCACACGGGTGGCAGATTCACAGGCACTTGAGCCGTCACCCTGCCTCCCAGGGTGCACGTCAGCCGGGAGCTGGAGTCAGAAGTGGAGCCGGGGCTTGCACCAGGCACTCCGGCATGGAATATGGGCCTCCCACGCCATAGCTCAACCACTGCAAAATGTGCACCCCTAAAAGTGGGCTTTTAGTTAAATTTTTATGAATGTATTTACTTGAGGGGAGGAGAGGCAAGCAGGCAGACAGAGCTCCCATCCACTGGTTCACTCCCCAAGCCTGCACTGACAGGACTGAGCAAGGCCAAAGCCAGGAGCTAGGAACTCACTCTCGGTCTCCCATGTGGATGGCAGGGCCCAACTACATGAGCCGTCACCTGCTGCCTCCCATGATGCTCGTCGGCAGGAAGCTAGAATTGGACATGCACGTGACATTCTGATGTGGGATGCAGGCAACTGGGGCTTAACTGCTGGACCAAACGCCTACCTCTGTTTCGTCATTTTCAATGTGCAGGCAGGGCTTAGAGTTGTTTTGACAAGTCTATCCCTTAGGATTTCATTTTCTTGGGCCGGCACCGCGGCTCAATAGGCTAATCCTCCACCTTGCGGCGCCAGCATACCGGGTTCTAGTCCCGGTCGGGGTGCCGGATTCTATCCCGGTTGCCCCTCTTCCAGTCCAGCTCTCTGCTGTGGCCCGGGAGTGCAGTGGAGGATGGCCCAAGTGCTTGGGCCCTGCACCCTCATGGGAGACCAGGAGAAGCACCTGGCTCCTGGCTTCAGATCAGCGCGGTCACCGGCCGCAGTGCGCCGGCCGCGGCGGCCATTGGAGGGTGAACCAACAGCAAAGGAAGACCTTTCTCTCTGTCTCTCTTTCTCACCGTCCACTCTGCCTGTCAAAAAAAAAAAAAAAAAAGGATTTCATTTCTTAATGTAATATTAAATTGTATATTTTATGTCTAGTTTTCTAATTGTTCACTGCTAATATGTAAAAATACAACTGATATTTGTATTTTAATTTTTATACTGTGACCTTGACAAACTCACATCTTAGTTCCAATAGCTTTTTGAGAGATTTGTTTAGATTTTCTATACACATGATCACAGAGCATGGGCAAAGTTGCACTTTCATTTATTCTTTGTTTTTAATTAATTTATTTATTTGAAAGTCAGTTACACAGAGAGAGGAGAGGCAGAGAGAGAGAGAGAGACACAGGTCTTCCATCTGCTGGTTCACTTCCCAATTGGCTGCAATGGCCGGAGCTGCGCTGATCCGAAGCCAGGAGCCAGGAGCTTCTTCCAGTATCCCGCGTGATTGCAGGGGTCCGAGGGCGTAGGCCATCTTCTGTTTTCCCAGGCCATAGCAGAGCTGGATTGGAAGTGGAGCAGCTGGGACTAGAACCAGTGCCCATATGGGATGCCAGCGCCACAAGCGGACAATTAACCTACTAAGCCACAATGCCGGCCTCTCCTTTATAATCTGTGTGCAGTCTTTTTCCCTTGCCTTATTGCACTAGCTGTGACCTCCAGGACAAAAGTAATTAGAAGTAATAAGAAAAACAACCTTACCTTATTTGCTATCTTAAGGAGAAAACATGAAGCTTTTGCCATTTGTGTGATGTTAGCTCCAAGTTTTTCATATGTGCCATTGGTGAGGCTGGTTGCTGAGAATTTTTATCATACATGCATGTTGAATTTTGGCAGATGTTTTTCTGTTACTAAGAAGAATATATGTTTTTACTTCTCCTTCATTCTATTAATGGATTTCATTGACTGATATTTGAATGGTAATCCAAGCTTGCGTTCCTGGGATGAACTCAACTTTGTCACTACGTCTGAGGTAGAATTTGTGTTTTCTTAATGTTGATAGACCCCACCGTGAAGCCTTGTGATTGTTTTAGTTGAGGTGAATTATTTAATTGCGCAATTGGTTTCTTTATTATATGTAAATTTTTAAGTTCTCCTTGAGTTAACTTAATCATTTGTTTCCTTCAAGGGATTGTACATTTCCCTAAAGCTTTCAAATGCATGGCCGTCTTGTTCCTCATTATCCATTGTTAGCTTTTTATGGTCTGTGGCGCCTGTAATGATATTCTTACAGTTTAAAATTTAACATCATGTGTCTTTTGTTTCTTGATCATTCAGGATAAAGACTTATCAGCGATGCTGGTCTGTTCTAAGAATCACCTTTTAGATTGGTAGAATTTTCCTTATGGTCTTTCTGTTTTCAGTTTCACTGATTTCCATACTAGTTTTTATTCTCTTTTTTCTTTTTTTCCTGCTTCTTTGGATTTAATTTATATTTTTCCTGCTTCTTTTTTTTTAAAGATTTATTTATTTACTTGAAAGGCAGAGTTACACAGAGAAAGAGAGGCAGAGAGAGAGAGAGAGGTCTTCCATCCGCTGGTTCATTCCCCCATTGGCCGCAATGGCCAGAGCTGTGCTGATCTGAAGCCAGGGGCCAGGAGCTTCTTCCGGGTCTCCCAAGTGGGTGCAGGGGCCCAGGGACTTGGGCCATCTTCCACTGCTTTCCCAGGCCGTAACAGAGAGCTGGATTGAAGTGGAGCAGCCGGGACTCGACCTGATTCCCATATGGGATGCCGGCACTGTAGGCAGTGGCTTTACCCGCTTTGCCACAGCGCTGGCCCCTTTTTCCTGCTTCTTAAAGTGAAACGTTGGGTTAGTAATTTTTGCTCTTTCTTTCCTCTCACACAAGCATGACCTAGTCTGTGTTTCTCTGTTCGCACTGTGTTAGCTCATCTCACAAACTGAAGATTATCTTCATTTTCATCAGTTCAAAATGTTCTAGAAGTATTGTTTAAGTTTCATGTATTTGTATATGTTCCAGAAATCTTTCTGCTGTTCTTTTCTTTTCTTTTTTTTTTTTTTTTTATGTGACAGGTAGAGTTATAGACAGTGAGAGAGAGAGACAGAGAGAAAGGTCTTCCTCCCATTGGTTCATTCCCCAAATGGCCACCATGGCCAGCACTGTGCTGATCCGAAGGCAGGAACCAGGTGCTTCCTCCTGGTCTCCCATGGGGTGCAGGGCGCAAGCACTTGGGCCATCCTCCACTGCACTCCTTGACCACAGCAGAGAGCTGGCCTGGAAGAGGAGCAACCGGGACAGAATCCGGGCCCATATGGGATGCCAGTGCCACAGGCGGTGGATTAATCAAGTGAGCCACGGCGCAGGCCCCTCTGTTGTTATTTTCTAACTGTGTTCTGTTATGGATCGAGTGTATAGTCTGGACAATTTTTACTTTTATAATTTTTTTTAAAAATCCGTTTATTTATTTTTGAGGCAGAGAGAGAGAGCGTGTCTTCCATCTGCTGGTTCACTTCCCTGTGGGTCACAGTGGCTGTGGCGCAAGATCCTGATGGCAGATACCGGAGGGCGAGAATTGAAATTCAGGCTCAGTGACAGGTGCTTTTCCATGATGCACAGCAGCTGCAGGTAGACCAGATGGTCCTGCACCAGTGTCTCGGAAGACAGGAGGGTGGGAGAGGCGTCCCAGTACCCAGACGCAAGTTTGGTCCATACAGAAGTTTGCCCACTGACTGGGAAGTGAGCCGGGCCTGCACGGTGGACTAGTCGGCTTCTGATTACTGTAATGAAATAAACAACCAGGCCTACTTCCTTCAGCTACTGGTTCTGCAGGTTGGCAATTCCAGGTCACTGGGCCCCAGGGTTCTGCCGTGTGGTGAGACACAGGGTGACTGTGGCGGAGCGTATGCAGAGCAAGGACCACATGCTGAGCCAGGAAGCAGAGGCAGAATGGCTGGGGCCTTGTACAACCGACCCTCCCACAGGAGCCCCTCCCAGGGGTGTGACCCCAGTGACCTAAGGACCTCCCACTACACCCACCTCCTAGTGGATCAGGCCTTCACCCTCTTAGTACTGTCAGTCCATAACTTTGGACTTAAACATCTGTGTAACTCGGGAGCCATATCCAATCAAACCATGGCACCCGGGAGTATAATCTACACGAGTCCCAGTTGTGCAGAGATTGGAAACAATTAGAACTCTCTCGGTGATGTATGTGCAGAATCCGCAGGCCCTGGTGATCACACAGCCACTGTCCCACGGCAGGCAGAAGGCTGAGGGACTCCGGCCAGGAATTAAGGTTTTACCTGCCGTGGGTGATGGGGAAAATACGTTCTCGGAGAGTGGGAGTGAAGTCATTGCGTTTTTCTGCAAAGTCCAACTCAGCCAACGTTTGCTAAGCAAGCACTCTGGCCACGCACCGTGCTTGGGCCCGCGGCTGAGTCAGCGGATAAAACGTGGTGACTGTCTGGAACTCGAGGGGTTGTCTCCCTCCCTCAGACCAAGCAGCTGGCAAGGAAGACATTTTCTCCGGAAGCCCAGGCCAGGTTTGTGAGTACGATTTCAAAAATTGTTTGCACCAGAATAAACATACCTTTTAATTTTGTTTTCCCACAAAATGTGTTGCAGTGCCGTCATGTGTTGCAGGATTAGGTGCGGCAGAGCTCGGAGGCTGCGTGTCGGGGAGTGCAGGGCAGGTTGTCCTGCAGCAGAGGAAGGAGGAAGGGCCTGGGGAGTAACGGGTGAGGTACAGACTGACCTGTGTTCCTGAGCGCTCTCTGCGCAATGGATGGCGGCTGAAGCATTAAGAGTCAGTCCCAACAGATGTCTGGGTTTTTTTTGACAGGCAGAGTGGACAGTGAGAGACAGAGAGAAAGGTCTTCCTTTGCCGTTGGTTCACCCTCCAATGGCCGCCACGGCCGGCGCACCGCGCTGATCCAAAGGCAGGAGCCAGGTGCTTCTCCTGGTCTCCCATGGGGTGCAGGGCCCAAGCACTTGGGCCATCCTCCACTGCACTCCCGGGCCACAGCAGAGAGCTGGCCTGGAAGAGGGGCAACCGGGACAGAATCCGGCGCCCCGACCAGGACTAGAACCCCGTGTGCTGGCACCGCAGATGGAGGATTAGCCTGTTGAGCCATGGCGCCGGCCACAGATGTCTGTTAATGACCGACTCCCTCAGTGATCCTGACAGGCCCGCTTCAGGCGTGGTTCTGAGCCTTGCTGACCTCAGAACTGGGCTGGGGAGGACCATGCTCATCATCAATGGGTTTAAATGGCGTAGTGGCAGGCCTGGGGGGCAGGGGAGGTGGCTCGGGTCTGTTTCCTCCTCTGCGTTTTAGCTGGAAGCTGTTACCAGTCTCTCCCAAGCGTGCATGGCTCCTGGATGAGCCTTGCACCTGAGCGAAGTGCACACACAGAATCTGAGTTTCCTTCTCTAATCCCACACTTCTCCAGGTTCCCCATTCAGTCTCCAGCGGCTGCCCTTGTCTCCCGGTGTTTTCCATGCTTCCTCTGATGATTGTCTTTCTGTTTGCGTCTTGATGCCCTGGCACTGTTGCCTCTGTGTCTGTTGCTACCATCAGAGTAAAGCGGCTAAAAACAAGAAACTCACTCTGGGCGGATCAGTGTTCACATTTCAGCTCTGTTCCCTGGGCAGTCTCATTTCTTTCCAGTCTCCCGAGCCTTTAGATAGATTTTCTCTTTGTTTTGTGTTTTTTCCCCAAAAGACGTAGCTGGTATTTGAAAGAGAGTCGTTTGTATGAGGAGCTAAGTCTGTACTGAAAGCAGGAGGCCCGATGCTGTGTTGTGCCGGTCTACAGTGCCAGTGTGGCTCTTCCAAAGCGCGGATTCGGGCTGCATTGGCTGATACGTTTGTTCCACATTTTCCTATTTTGCTTTTCTATTAATCTTATTTATTTTGAAGTTCTTTTTGGCACCCAAATATCTTTTTCATTTCTCAGTCTGCTTCTATTTTTCTATATTTATCTCTTGATTATGACTCACTTTCCTGCTTCATATCTTGGTGTGTGCTGAACACTGTAGATGTAAAAAAAATTAGAGACTTGAGGGACCAGCGCTGTGGTATAGTGGGTAAACCACTGCTTGCAGTGCCGGCATCCCATATAGGCACTGATTCGAGTCCCGGCTGCTCCACTTCCAATCCAGCTCCCTGCTAATGTGCCTGGCAAAGCAGTGCAAGATGGCCAAAGTACTCGGGCCCCTGCACCCACGTGGGAGACCTGGAAGAGGCTCCTGGCTCCTGGCTTCAGATCAGCTCAGCTCTGGCCATTGCGGCCATCTGGGGAGTGAACCACTGGATGGAAGAACTAACTCTCTCTCTGTCTTTTCCTGTCTGTAACTCTGCCTTTTAGATAAATAAATCAATCTTAAAAAAAAAAAAATAGAGAAAGAGAGAGACTTGAAATGATCGTCTTTCACCAGAGTCAATTCAGTCCTTCCTTTACTGGGCGTAGATAGTGGGGCCTAATTAATTCATCCAGCCAGAGGCTGAGCTGAGAGAATGCTTAGCTGCAATCTTTATAAGTCTCAGTCTACCTGTGGTTCACTCTGCTCCTCGGGTACTGTCCTCCTAATACTTCCACTGAAAGCCGGATTAGGTCAGTGGGATGCCCATCTTGGTAAGTCCTGAACTCTGTTCTTGGTTTTCATTACGTTTCATTTGTCCTGAGACTACTACAAACTCCACTGTGCTTTTCAAATTAAATGAATATGTATCCGTGTGTGTGTGTGTCTGTGTTTTTAAATGTGGGTTTTTGTTACGGGGTTATCTGTTATCAGTTCTTAATGAGAGCCTTAGTTCGTCACAAGCCAGAGTCTGTCTATGAGAAAAAAGTAATCGATTCATAAATACAACAACAGAAAAACCTGAACAGACCAGTTGTGGTTATGTACCATGACCAGGAGTGTGACTCTTATTCTAGACAGCCAGAACAGGAAACACGCCCCCCCCCCCCATTCACACACAGGAAGAGAGTCAGAACAGTTCCACAAGCATGCTTTACAATTCTGCGTCTTCCCACCTTATGTGCTGTTCGTCCTTACTCTCCAGCAGGTGTAGAGCAGGGGAAGCAGTGAGCGCTCACATCTGGGGACCCTGAGCGTGTAGGATGAGCCCGTCGGGGAGGCTGTGTCTGGAGACAGGGGAAGCTCCCTCTGTGGCTGCGTTCTCCTCTTGAGACCAGGAGGGACATGAGGGCCCGTGGCTGCCACACTGATGTACCCAGGCACGACGTGCGCGAGGCACCCAGGCTGTGGGCGTGAGACCGGGGTGGGGGGGGGGCGCCCCACATCACAGCTCTGCCAAGTTTGCGAAGGGGAGATTTGGGGTTGCTCAGTGGGAAGTCCTTGGTGTGTTCTCCCTGCCTGCGCCGGCTGCCAGCTTTCTCTGTCTTCGCTTCGTGCTGGCCAGGCAGAAAGTGGTGAGCCAGAGAATCGAGAGCGCTGTGCTCCCTCAGGGTGGGGCTGACCCCATACCGACATCTGCTGCTAAACACGATCCCGTGCGCGTTGGGTGAAAATGGGAAAGAAAATCCTTCCCGGGGGATTATTTTATCAACCACATCCAATCGGGTGTGGGCCCTCTTCTTGATAAGGTAAATGGACAGATTACTGTCTAATGGTTTCCAAAAAGTACTGGTCAGACGGTGGATTTACATCTGAATGCCATGCTAGCTCTCCTGGGACACACAGATTGTGGAAATGTGAATTTTATCATAAGACGCAGCACCAAGTGTGTAGTTTACAGATTCTGCCTGCAGCTACTGCTGAAGACGTGTCCCCCACCCCCCCAGCAGGTTACGACCAGAGTGGCTCCCTCCATTGTTTGCACCCCCACCCCAGCCAGCCAGTTGGTTTAATCCCTCAGAATCTCTTCACCAGGAGATTTGGCCGGGCGATTTTTCCGGTTCTGCTGACACCAACATTTACGGTGATTATATGTCATCTACTTTCATTCCGCTATTTCGTCTCAGAAAGTAGCTGTTCTCCCAATCTCTCTCTCTCCCGTGGGAAAGGTCCCGGGTTGAGGATGCTGTCAGAGTTCAGCTCTGTGCCACTCTCTGAAAAAACACCTCTGGAAATTTCCACGGGGACCGCTCGGGCAGCACATTACTTCTCCAAAGTTCCGGACAGTGCCAGGGCTGTCCGCGGGCCGGAGAACACGGGGAGTAGGCTGGTGACCAGAGAGGGCTTGGAGAGAGCTCTCTGGCGTAGGATACCCTGTCTGCGCCTCCCTGTTTGAGTGATAAGAAAGAAGCGAGAGACGGCAAAGTTTTGTTCTGTTACCCCTAAATTTCTCACTGGCATGAAGTAATTTTTCACGTGGCAAAACCGCCCTAAAACAAGGGTTCCTCTAGGGCCCCTTGATAGGGCTTTACCAAACACCTTAAGAAGGGCCACATGACTGTGAAAGCAGAACACATTTAACACCATTTAAGGGAACGCTCTGAAACTGAGCACCCAGCAAGTTTAAATTCTCAAGTTCTGAGCAGCAATAGCAGTCATTATAAAGGATCAGGAAGATGCAGTCCATAACCGAGAGGAAAACCCATCCATCCATCCAGGAAAACCTGGGGGTGACAGTCACGATGAAATGATGGGAAAAGCAGGTTATGATGCCTGTGACAAATATGTTCTGTTTGTTCAGAGAATTGAAGGAAAATGGGAGAGATAAAGCATTCAGCGGAAGTTGAAGCAGTAACTGAAATGGGAAGTGTCCGGGGAGCTTCGGAGCCGGTGACTGCAGAAGCAAAGATGGGTGAACGTGGAGTTAGAGAAAGGCGCGTGGAGAACCGGCAGCACAGTGAGTGGTGGCACACGGCAGGGAAACGTTCGTGTGACTGTGCATCATAATGGGGGGCGTGGATGGGGGGGGCAGTATTTGAACAGCGAGGGCAGAAAGTGTTTCCAGTCTGGCAAAGACCTTAAGCCCACTGAGACAAGTAGCTCCATGGACCCCAAGCATAAGAAATAGCAAAACCCACACAAAAGGACCCACCGGTGATGAAAATGCATCCAGACGTGTGGATGCACAAAAGTGGGTTTGGGGTTGCCCACTGCATCTTAGCGGGTAGCACGCTGAACACGCGGGAAGGTCAGCGGCTGTTCTTGGATGTGTCTCGAGGTCCAGGGGCCAAGTCAGAGTTCCCACCTCCCAGGCCCAACACTCACGGGTACAGTCTTCTGTGCGAGCCAGTGGGCCGAGGTAGGGAACCCAAACCATAGCTGACAAATCGCTGCAGGCTCCATGTGGACCAGGCTTGGGGCTGGGATGGGGGATCAGTCAAAGGAGTAACCAGGACTCAAACAGTGATTCTCAAGTGTGCGCTCGTGGAGTTTGCCTTGCTCGGTTCTCACAGTGACCCTCAGAGGAGAACCCTCTGCTTCTGGCACTGGGGAGGGCGAGTGCCCACGTGAACTATGCCAGGGGCAGGCCATCCTTAACGGGGCCTGTCCTCAGGAGGACGTATTTTTGCCAGACCCTCACCTGCTGGGGTTTTATGGGAACCCAGGTGACCTGGGGGAAGAGCCAGCCCCCCACGCCTGGTCCAGCCATCGTGTACCAGCACAGGGGAGGAACTGAGAAGCCCTCGTGAAGGCCACACCTGAAGGCACAGGCTCACCAAGTCGTGGGGATACAGAAAGCCACCACTTTCCTCCTGTCTGATTACCACATCACTGAAGACCGAGCTACCTACACTGGCTTTACCTAGGACGGCATACCTGGCTTTCAACACCAACAACAAAAATTACAAGGCATACTAACAGGCAGAAAACACGATTTGAAGAGACAGAGCAGACATCGGGGCCCAGCTGGCCAGGATGTTAGAATGAGCAGACTGGGAATTTAAAGCTATTGTGAACGATATCCCAAGGACTGTGTCAGAAAATGTAGATGGCGTTGCAAGAACAGATGGTTAATGCTTTCAAGAGATGGAAACCCTAAGAGATGAACAATTATGTCACTCAAAAATGCCACGATAGACATGAAAAATGCTTTGTGTGGGACTGTTAGAACAGATAGAGCTGTCAAAGAACCTCTGAGCCTGAGGGTGACACAGAGCATGCAAGGACTGTGGGGACAAGCACGAGAGATGCGGCGTATGCATAGTGGGAATTCTAGGCGAAGAAAGGACAGAGAAATGTCTGAAGTATGGCTGGGACAGCGCTCGGAGGAGAGAATGCAGAGGACGTACAGATGTGGGCAGATACAGAGTCCTGGTCTCATTGTATATGGGGCTGTGGTGTGGTAGAAGTGAGATGTAGGGACAGCAGCACAGAGGACGAGCAGTGGGAAGGGACTAAACATGTGCAGTGTGACGTGAGGGCAGACTGCAATCAGTTGTAGACAAGTGTAACCCTGAGAGCCGCTATAAGACAGATGTAAGGAGAGGTGTCACTAATAAACCACAGTAGAGATGAAATGGAAGACTAAAAAATTCATTTAAATCCAAAGAAAGCAAGAAAGAGGAGGAAGAAACACAGAACAAACATGACAAATAGAAAACAAACAATATGGTAGGTGTAAGTCCAGAGTGGATAATTACATTAAATGTAAGTGGTCTAAGTGCTCCAGTTAAAAGACAGAGATTGTTAACTAAAAAATAAGAGCCAACAGCTTACAAGGAACACTTTCAATAGGAAGAGGGAGAATTCAAAAGAAAAACAGTGACAATGTGTGCTCTATCATTGCTGATCAAAATGCAGATTAACGTAAGACAAAGTAGTCTTCCGAATGAGGAAGTTCCAGGAAAAAGGACAGCTCTAATGCGAAAGGGCGAAAATATCTACCAGAAACACCCAACTGCAGAGTTTCAAAATGTAAAGTCAAAGCCGAGAAAAAAGAAAAAGTTCACAGATGCTGTTGAAGATTTCAGCTGATAGACTCAGTAGACAGAGAGGGAGTCATAAAGTCCATGTGAGGCCGGAGCAACGCTGCTCGCCCGCTGTTCCCTGGGCCACCCAAGATGAGAAACAAAGCGTTTTTAAAAAGCCTGCAGACTGAATGTGTAAAAGAAGAAATTATAAAAGTACAGGAAGAAATCCTCTGCAAGGTGTTTTTGTACTTTAATATACAGCTCAATATACAACACCGTGATAAATACAGGTGTTTCAGGGGAAAATTTTCTTTATGACAAAAATCATCACAATATAAAGCTATGAATAAGGAAAAGTTTGCTGCTTCACGCGTGGAAGAAACGGATAACCGGACCATACAATGGGATCCAACAGATAAACAGGTGGCTCCCTAACCTGGAGAAAACCGAACAAAAGCCGCGAAGGAAGAGCTCTCACATGCGCGCGGGATACCCGGTCTCCTGCACATCTTTCTGCCCTGTGGGATGGGTGAAGATTCGTGTGCTTGCTAGCAGTGCGGGACAGGACGCGTAGGAGCCGGCTGGGGTTCTCTTCCCGGCCCTCCTGCAGTGACTGCACGTTAGTGGCTCACAATTAGTCGTGCTCAGAGTACTCACAGCATGGAAGTCCGCAAGGTGCCCTCCCCGTCCCAGAAAGCCGCTTGTTAATTCTGTCCTGCACACCGCCAGGTGCGCATGCCGGGAAGCAGGTGCTCTCGTGTGGCTGTGAACGGAACTCTCCATCCGGCGTCTTGTTAACATTTGAAGAAGTCAGTGGAGAGATGCTAGCCTGGCAGCAGCCATTCTAGGAAAGTCCACGGAAAACAGAAGCGAAGTCTACTGCTGGTGCCAAGGTTTTGAAATCCACGCATAGATTTTTCATAACACAATTTCCATGAACTTTTTGAGGTGCCCTTGTGCTTCCAAGAATGTGGCTGTGGTATAAATGTCTGTCAGCAGACAATTGGTTTTAAAAACTGCACTTTACATAATGGAATTCCCACCAGCTGTTAAAATATACGAGAATGTCCTTTTTGTGCTAATATGAAATGGGATCTTTTAATATTGTTAGCTGGGAGCCGGCTCTGTGGTGTAGCGAGTAAGGCCACCGCCTGCAGAGCCGGCATCCCATATGGGTGCCAGTTAGAGTCCCAGCTGTTCCTCTTCCAATCCAGCTCTCTGCTGAGGCCTGGGAAAGCAGTAGAAGATGGCCCAAGTCCTTGGGCCCCTGCACCCACATGGGAGACCCAGAAGAAGCTCCTGGCTCCTGGCTTCAGATGGGTGCAGGTCTGGCCGTTGTGACCATCTGAGGAGTGAACCAGCAGATGAAGAATCTCTCTCTGCCTCTGCCTCTCTGAACTCTGCCTTTCAAATAAATAAATAAATTTTTAAAAAGTATTTTGCACTGTGTGATTCGTCAGCAAGTGCGTTTATCATGTTTTTATGCACTCTTGTGCCTCCTTAATTGGAGTGATCTTTCTTGGAAGAATCTGGTAACATATAATAAGAGTATTGAAGTAGTTCTCTTTAATCTCACAGTTGTTCTGTCTGGTATGCTAAGGAAATAAAGAGAAATTAAAATGAAGATTTATATATAAGATTTTTATCATAGTATGTTATTGATAGCAGTGAAAAAATAAGAAATAGGCAGTTAAATAATTAGTTCAATCACACCATGGAATAATATACAGCCATTAAAAATAAAGTTGGGGTGAGTGTTCAGCCTGGTGGTTAAAACGCTGATTCCAGGTGCCTGGATCCTGCATAGCGCACCATGGGTTGTGCTCTGGCTCTGCTCCTCGCTCCAGCTTCCTGCTAGTGTGCACCCCAGGGGGCAGGAGGTTACGGCCCCAGTACTTGGGTCCCTGCCACCCCATGGAAGACCTGGAGGGACTTCCTGGTTCCCAGGTCTACCTGCCCCAGCCCTGACCACAGTGTCCACTGAAGGAGTTGAGTTAGCAAGTAGGAGCTCGCTCTCCGTGAGTCTAAACTCTCTGTCTCAAGTAAATAAAAATTAGACATAAATTTTAAAAGGTTCTGAAAAAATACTTAACAGCATCCACGACATGCTGTGCATGGAGAAGTGGGATGTACAGCTTCACGCGTGGGGTGACACGGATTTCTGCACAGCTTTGTGTGTGTACACTTGCGTGCTCACCGGGGGGCTCCAAACCTGCTTGCCCAGGACCCGCTCCTTGCTATTCAAGCCGACGACAGAAGCCCAGGGCTCATGTTCACCTCTCCTCGTCATCACACAGGACCTGGAGGAGTTCTCTGAGATCCCTCTGCTGCAGCTAGAAGCCCATCCTCGCACAGGTGCTCAATCTGTGCCTGGAGGGGAGGTGCAGCCTTGACGTCCACGACACATATGCTCCAGGGGCAACCTGGGCCACCCTCCAGTTTGTTCCAGCCTCAGTCCCAGCTCCTGTGTCCAGTCACACCTTCGGGTGCCCTTCCATCCACTCCTCCTCCAATCTGTTCTTCAACTGGGGAGCCTCCCGTGTCCCCTCGATCTTGTGCTAGATGTGTTTGTGTGCTACCTTTTGTTCATCTGTGATGGCTGTGACAGACGTCTGCCTCCTCCCATACTTACAGACATGCACAGAGAAAACCCTATAACCTGTGAAGAGGCCTCTGGTGCAAGTTTCTCCAGTGAGATAAGCAAACAGGTACATGAAGGTGGGGGGGCCACGATTTTTTCAAAGTTATTGTTATGTAATAGCAAGAAGAAAACACTGAATAATGTGTCCACCAGTGAGGGGCTTGGTTTAATCATTAAACACAGCCATGTGTGAACCTGCTTACATCTGTCCCACCACCTCTACTTGTGTGATGCCCATGCCATCGTTTAGTGCCTCTTCACCTGAATTTCTTCATCTACAAATTATTTCATAATCTATAAAATTGCCTCATCCATTACACCTGATTCACAGAGTTGAATAATGAACTAAATATTAAAATAATAAATATGGAAATAAATATATAAATGAAATATGAAATAAAATATTTCATTATCTATAAAATTGCTTCATCTGTGATACCTAATTCACAGAGTTGTTACAAGGATTTCATGAGTTGAAAATAAAGGTACATAGTAAACACTCAGTAATAATTAGATATTAGTATTATGCCAGCATTTGAATGACAATGTCTGTAATAGCATGGACATGCTCATCTGAGTGACAGTGATGGAGTAGTTGGTAAAATGCAGTTCCATTTACTTAGACTAGCAGATGTATAATCGTATGCACAGGAAAAAATTATGTTTACTACCATTTTAATTCTGGATAGACCTGATGACAGGGTTTCAGATAATTTTTATTTTCTTATCTCCTGGCTTGACATTTTGTATTAACATATAATTTAGTAACTCCTAAGATGACAGGCTAAGCAGTTCAGACCTTCCTGTTTTGCTAAGGAAAAGTGAAATTCTGGATACAGTCTAAAAGCCACCTAGACAGTGCGTGCTCCCCAGCATCGCGGAGCAGCTGGCCGCACAGAGTGGAGGAGTGGCCTTTGCAGACTCACCCTCTCCAGCGGGGTAGCCGGGCCTTGCAGGGTTGGGCACATTCTCCAGAAGGCTGTGTGTTCTGAACGCAGCACCTGGCACATGCTGCTATCTCCCACAGTCAGGACTGCTGGCTCCAGAAATCAGGTGTGGAGCTGGGAGTGGCACACTCACTGTCATGGCCGCTGGCCCACTGGCAGTTACGTTCCTTCCTGTTTCCCTGGCTTTGTGCTGAGCTGGTCTGGAGGGCTCAGCACCACAACCAGGGGACATGGCAATGATCTCATTGAACTGGAGGTTCAGTGACTGCAGAAGTCGCCCGGCCACTCTGGGACCCTCGGGCTCTAAACCAACAGGCGGCAGAGGAGGGGTTGTGGTGGTAGTTGGGGTGACTGATCCTGACTACCAAGAGGAAGTTGGGCAACTACTCCACCATGGAGCTAAGGAGGAATGCATCTGAAATATGGGAGACCCCTCAGGGCATCTCAGTTGTTACTATGCCCTGTACAGCCCTATCCAAGCAGCACTATCAGTGGCCCAGAGTCTGCAAGAATGAAGTTTGGGTCACCCCCCCAGGTAGAGAGCCATGACTGCTAAAGTCCTTGCTGCAGGCAAAGGGACTATGGAGTGGATAGCAAAAGAAAGTAGTTTTGAAAACCAACTGCAGCCACACTTGAGATGTGAAGTGAGGGCTGTAATACTGTTAAGTCTTCATTTTGCTGTTGATACGTGTGTGTGTGTGTGTGTGTGTGTGTGTGTGTGATGTAACAAGAGGTATACTGATTTTACCCCATAGTATTTAAGAGTATATAGCTAGATGTGATAGTAAATAGCTAGTTAGAGGTTTCTAGAAGAGTAAACACCACTGAAGGACCTTCTCTTCCCTTCTGGGGCAGCTTCAGTGTGCTTTTGTCTTACATAGGATACTTTCATCATTAGATGTAGTCATGACCTTGTCACTGTCGTCACTGTTATTTGGAGAGTTAGGTGGTTTGAGGTGATGTGTACAGGTGCCAGGTTGACAAGGGGTGGCCTTGTGATGGTCAGTTTTTGTGTCCACTTGTCTTTGGGGTGTTTCTGGGGGAAGACATAAGCATTAGAATTGGAGATGCAGGCACCGGTGGGCTCCTCCCATCTGTAGAGGACCTGACAACACAAGAAAGCTGAGGAAGGTTGGATTAACTGACAGCTGGGCAGAGGCGTGGTTTTCTCCTGCCCTTGGTGTGCCTGGTTCCCAGGCTTTCAGCGCTGGACCACAGTCCATGCCATTGGCTCTCACACTTCTGAGCGATGTCACTGGCTTTCCTGGTCTCCAGCTGCAGGTATGTGATCACCTGGGTGTCTGGCTCTCTGGAGAGCCCTAGCAGAGTGGGATCAGCATGCTGAAATCCAGGAGGAGGTGAGGTACTCACTCAGAGCAACAGATAGACACAAACAGTCTGCACATTAAGCTGTGGTTTGGGTGACCTTGTGCAATGAACAAGCCAATGCCAAGGATTTGCGGCTCGGGACGGAAGTCTGATGCTTCTTCCCCAACACGTCCAGCCAGCTGCCACCCTGCATCACTTCATGCTCAGGTAAGAGTGAACTGAAACACATTCACTTCTCTCTCTTCTCCTCTTTCCTCCTCCCGCTCCCCTTCTCCCCTCTCCCCTCCACTTCCCTCCCCTCTCCTTCTCTCTCTTCTCCTGGGTTAATACCACCTGGGAAGTCCAGAAGCAAATCTGAAGACTGAACTTAGATTAAGGTGGTTGTCGACTGGTGAGGACTGTATTCTAGCAAGAGTGAACAGAAACCATTGCTGGAGGAAGGAATTTCATCTGAGGTTAAGATTATCCCTAAAAAGCTTTTATTTTCACACCCAGCAACCAGCATGCAAAAGACAGATATACAACTAAATAAGATAGCATCAAATTTAAGACGTTGGCATTGTCAGATACAGACCATAAAATCCCAACTTGATCTGAAGGAACAGGAAACCATAAAAAGTGATATAACAGGTATTTAAGAAACAAAATAGAGTGTCTAGAATTAAAAGTGCTGGAGTAAGAATTCAATAAATGAATTAACTAGCAGCTTAGATCCAACTGAAGAGAGAATTAGTAAATCAGAAAATGTATCAAAAGGAATTCTTTAGAATACAGAATGCCAGCACCATGGCACACTAGGTTAATCCCCCGCCTGCAGCGCTGGCATCCCATATGGGCACTGGTTCTAGTCCTGGTTGCTCCTCTTCCAGTCCAGCTCTCTGCTGTGACTTGGGAGGGCAGTAGAAGATGGCCCAAGTGCTTGGGCCCCTGAAATAGCCATGTGGAAACTTGTGGAGTAGCAGAATGAAGCGATCGGTGTGCTGAAACTATCTACCAACTGAGAATTCCATACCCAGCTGGCACATTCTTCAGGAGTACAGAGCAAATAAGGAAAACGTGAAATGTAGAACCAAAACAAAGCAATGGAAAGACTTTTGTCAATAGTAAACCTACAAAAAAAAATTCTGATGAATGAATGTACTCTTGGCTCAGTGTTTGACCCCAGATGGAGACTAAGAGCTAAGAATGAATAAAAGGAGAAGCCGTGGGACATATGTAGATAAACCTACATGAGCCATTCCACCTTGTGAGGTTTTATGATGCAACATTAAAGTAAGATTTGTGTGCATATACACACGGAGAACATGAACAACTAGAGTTACTGACCCCTTTCTCCTGAGCTCTGGGGCAGTGTGGCGAGAGTGCCACCTATCAGTGTGGGAGTAATAGGTACAGGAATCTATGAGGGATGTCTTGAGACACAGCTGTCTGAATGCGTGTGTTCGGAGAGAGAAAACCAGGTTGTAGTAAAGGGAGGTGTGAGTAGACATATTTATTTTTATTTTTAGCCTGTAGTCATCTTCCTTTTATCTTGGAATAGACCCCCATTTTCCCTGGGGAGTCTGTCCCCACTCCTCTATACTGGTGTGCTGTTACCGGTGCTGTCCATCATAAAACCCGATAGCCAAGGAGATGGGTGTATGATGACCTAAGCGGAGCCAGCTGCAATCTTTCCTTAGGTTTCTGTTTCTTAGCTGGGATCCCTCTGATGGAGTGATGGGAGGTGTGGGAGTGGCTGGTGGCCAGCGTCCCCCCACTCCACCCCATGAAGGATGTTGATCTTAGGTCAGGAACTGGACACCACAGAAGGGAGGGCGCTGCGAGAAGAGAAGCTTGGAACATTTGAGCGAGTTCTGTGTCCCGTCAGCCCTGCGGGCCGGCTCCTTCCCTTCCACAAATTCACCTTCAGACTCGAGCCAGGTCAGGTCCTCACTATGCCTCTGGGTATGGAGGGGAGGCCACGGGACACTCGTGTGCCTCCCAGTGTGGAGGGGAGGCCGCGGGACACTCGTGTGCCTCCCGGGGTGGAGGGGAGGCCGCGGGACACTCGTGTGCCTCCCGGGGTGGAGGGGAGGTCGTGGGACAAGCAGTGCCGCCATGTTGGGCGTGGGTGAGGCTGCCGAAAGTGAACCTTGGAAGATCAGAGGCCACCAGCGCACTCGATCAACCCCCCCCCCCCCAACAGCAGCTGATTACAGTTGCTGCAGGCTCATTTCTGGTTCTGTTCTCTGTCATCTGCATTTCACAGGGGCGGATAACACATTTTAAGGAGCCTGTGGGCATTGGACTCGATGTTGGAGTTCCGTTACCTGTGGACAGTGACCTGCATGTGTGAGCATAAGGTTTTCTGAAATGAGGTGTGAGAAGCGAGTTAAGAGTGGTTCACGCTGGTCAGGCGGCGCTTACTCATGTGAATTTGTGACTTCTCTGTCTTGCAAGAGATCCATGCTCACTCACATCTGAGAGACAGACATGAGCCCCATGCATGCTGCGGTTGTTGGAAAGAATGAAGACTGTCTGGGAGATGTTGCACCAGTCGGAAGTAGCGGAGCCCCACTGTGCCCTCCATGCCCGCCTCTCTCTGCAGGCACTCGGACCATGGTGGGGACCGATGGCAGCTTTCCTGGGAGCGCTGGCTGCTGAGACATTCACACCTGCCTTTGAGACCCAAGTGTTTCTGCCCTCAGCACCGCTTCTGCCCTGTGCCCCCTCCCCTCCACCACCAGGCTGGGCCGTATTACCTGGTAGATTTGAGACAGAGTCCGCGTGCACAGCCATATTCAGACTCTCCGTGCAGCACCGGCTGCTCCTCCTTTGGACAGAGAAGGTGACTTGAGTCCAGCAGGTTAGAAGCCCACCCGGCAGCGGGCAGGGCAGGGAGGTGGGCACGGTCTGTATCCGGGTTGCTCGGCTTTGTGTGGCACAGTTGGGGGGTGTCTGGGGCTGGCCTCACCCTCCAGTGGCATGGGAGGGCTCTGGAGCATCCTGGGTGGTGTAGAGGTGGTCCCATCTTTTTTTAGTTGCTTGCATCTGGCTTGGAGAGGCTGGGGCAGACCAGATTGACAAGTAATTCTAGAAAGCCTGAAATTTGGGGTCACCCCCTGCTCTTTATGTGTCTGTAAAGAATCTGAGGGCTGGCGCTGTGGCTCTCTTGGTTAATCCTCTGCCTGCGGCGCCGACATCCCATATGGGCGCCGGATTCTGTCCCAGTTGCTCCTCTTCCAGTTCAGCTCTCTGCTGTGGCCCGGGAGTGCAGTGGAGGATGGCCCAAGTGCTTGGGCCCTGCACCCGCATGGGAGACCGGGAGGAAGCACCTGGCTGCTGCCTTTGGATCAGGCTGGCCACAGAGGCCACTGGAGGGTGAACCAATGGTAAAGGAAGACCTTTCTCTCTGTCTCTCTCACTAACTCTACCTGTCAAAAAAAAAAAAAAAAAAAAAAGAAAGAAAGAAAAAAGAAAAGAAAAGAAAAAAAAAAGAATCTGAAATCTCTGTGAGGCCTGACTTCAAGCATTTCTCTAGGTCTAAACACATGAACTCTCTGCTGGTTGACTTCTCTCCACTCCCTGACTTGCCAACTCCCTGTGCACAGCTGGGTCAGGAGCCCTGCGCAACAGAGTTGAACACGTCTGCCCACAAGTCTCTTCTCAGAACTGCCTGGCTCACAGCCTGGCCCAGACAACAGGCCAGAGCGTGGCTTCTCGGACATTCACCGGGCGCCCACAAGGGGCCAGGCATCCGGGCAGTCCCTGGGGACACCGTCAGCTCTGAAGCAGGTGTCTGGCTTTGCAAGAGCTTTGGTGAAAATCTGCCGAGTCCTGGACCAACGCACAGATTTGGAAGGATGTCCCACCCAGTGAGTGACACACGCAGGAGCCCGAGGAGGCTTGGGAGCTGCGAGTTCCGGCCCAGGGCTCTGCCTAGCGCACGTGTCTCTCCTACTGGGCAGGATGTGCCTCTGCTTTAGCGATGGACGCGCAAGCGTAGGAAACACGGAAGACGAGCCTGGGGCGGCTGTGCACCAGAGAATCCCACCCAACTGCCTGCGAATTTGTCCTCTGCCGCTTTCACGTGGACCCCGAGCTCCCGGCTGGTCCCTCTGAAGGCTAACACGGCCTCCGGGCCTGGGGCTCCCGGCTTCCTGGGGACAGCACGTGGTGGGCTTCCGCTGTCAAAACGGCGACCGTCCTAACGTTCCTCACCTGTCCCAGGGTTTTTAATTTTATTTGTAACTCTGAATTCCCAGGCAGCCGCTGTCGGGTGACTGAGGGTGGGATGCCGCGGAGAAGGGCGGGGGTTTGGGGTGCCCTTTGCTGTGGGTGCAGAGGAGCCCGAGGCTGCGCATGCGGGGAGAGGGTCGTGCTGGGGAGGCAGAGCCGGAAGTGTGGCCCAGCCCTGCGAGCTTGGCCTGTGGGCCCAACCCAAAGGAGGGGGTTCTGTTCGAACCAGGCCTGTGCTCAAGCCGCTCGGCCTTTGTGCCACTTCTCACAGAAAGCCTCGGAGCTGAGCCCTGCGGCCACACGGAGGGCTCTGCTGTCTGCACTGTCCCAGGCCCCCTGCTCACGCGCCACTCACAGGCGCGGCGGGGCCGTGGACACTGAGGACCCTCCAGGACACCTGCGCCGCTTGCGCCCCAGGGCTTCCGTCCTCACCGCCAGCCCGCAGGGGAGGTGCCGGAGCCAGAGCCCAGGTGAGCGAGGGGTGGGCAGGGCCAGGGCGCAGCGCGGGGCGGAGTCTCGCAGCCCATGCTTGGGCTGGCAGCCAGGGTGGGATTTCATGTGTAAGGAACGTGACACAGGCTCGTCCCCATCCTGCTCCGCCATGCCCCAGGAGCCAGGCTCCGTGTTCAGCCAGGTTTCGGCTTCCGGCAGGTGCTGGGGTCACAGCCCAGGGCAGCCACGCAGATGCTGGGCCAGTGCATGGGTGGTGAGGATGTCAGATCTGGTGGCTGCTGGCCATTCCCCTGGGCTGTCCACATGCACTCCTGGAGCTCCGTCCAGGAGACACCTGACTTGCCCCTCCCCCACTGCCCTGGAATCCTTTCTGGGGGCAGCACGGGGGGAGGCAGCTCGCAGTGGGGAAGGCGCGGGGCTAGCCCTGGCTCCCTTGGGAGAAGGAAAGGCCACAGAGCTGGTGGGTCCTCTCCACTCTGTCGTGCAGCGCAAGTGACCTGTACTTGGGGCTGATGAGCAGCACGGCTCTGTCCCCCGTCGTATTAGGGGGTTTGCATGGCCGAGCTGTGCTGACCCCTGGCCGTGGTAGTCTAGCGACAGCTTTTTCACATCTGCACCTTCCCAGCTGCGAATCTGTGTTCCCCCTTCCCTCTCCCCACCCCACCCCGGTCTCTGTAGCCAGCAGGGTCCTCCTAGAGCTCAGCAGGGGTACTGCATTTATTGAGCACCGACTGGATATCAGTCAGGTGTTCAGTACCATCCACGTGCATACACCTTGATTTTCCCGGCAGCTAGGGGTAGGCTGCGTGCAGCAGCTCCAGTTTACAAATGAGGGGACGAGCCCAGAGAGGTTCAGGCATCTGCTCAGGATTGCACAGCTTTTAACTGAAGTCTGGCCTTGCATGGATCTGACCCCAAAAGCTGTGCCCCCAGCACAGCGCTGGGAGGAGAGAGGCGGCACTGCCCGTCGCCCAGGGTCTCGGCGATGTGGATGCAGGGTAATTGAACCCCAGGCCCCATGAGCCAAGGGCTCTGTGTGCTTACTTGCTGAGACCAGCCCGTCTGGGCCTGCCCCTGGAGCTGCTGTGTGTGGCCCCGTGAACGGAGCAGGTCTCCCTAGGGAAGTCCTTGCAAACCTTGCCTGCGTCCCGCCTCTCCAGAGACTGCCACCGCCGGCCGCAGCTGGAGGTCCGGATTACAAGACAAGGAAGGGCCTGGGCCAATCTTCTCGGCTTCTTGGCACCGAGCTGTGGTGTTTTCCAGCAGCCGCAGGCCCACATCCTTCCTGGAGACTCCAGGGTGGAGCTCAAGCCAGTGCAGCTCCCTCCCCTCCCCTAACCCTGGGAGGGCGGCTGTCCGATTCGCTGTGCTATGCTGGAAGCCTCCCTCTGAGGGCGGGGCTTCCACAAGGCCCCCATCAGTTGGGGACGGCTTTCAAAGGGCTCCTGGAAATGTGGCTCCGTGGGCTCCCGGCCCTCGGCTTGTCTACTGCCTCCTCGGCTCTGTTTGCTTTGTCTAATTGTGTTTTCTCTGCTGATCTGTGGGAGTCAAGTTGTTCCTCCCCTTTTTGTCCCAGGTCCACGGAGTGCATCTGGTACCCATTTGGGGCAGGAGCAGGGTGGTTAATTGAGTGCTTGCTCGGGACTTTGAGGAGTGAGCGGAGGAGAAAGGGAGGCTGGGAGAGCCTGGGAGAGGCGGGCTGCAGCCTTCGCGGGAGCTGCAACCCCGAAGCCTCGGTCCAGAAACAGAGCCTCAGGGAGACAGGACGGTGCCACGACCGGAACCCAGACTGTGGCCCCGTCTCCTCCACTGGGCCCCTGGCTGCTTGGCACGTGGCCAGAGGCCCACAAGGCCCTGAGTATGGAGCAGGCGGAGGAGAGGACCTACAGGGCACCTGGGTGGGTTCTTGCACCCACCTGCTTTGGTCTGGCTCCAGGACACCGAGCAGAAGTAAAAGGGGAGCAGCACCTCAGAATCTGTTTCTGGCAGGGCCCAGGGCCAGCCGGCCTGGGCAGGGTTCTCTCTGTCTGTGCCCTTGACCTTGAGACACCAACAGAAGCACCGGTCTGAGCATCACGGATTTTGGGTTTCATGTCTCCACTGCTGACACGCGGGTGTCATGGGGCCAGTGCCTGTTCACCTGCAGCCTGCTTCCCATCTATAAAATGTGGCTCTTCACCTGTGAGTTTCCCTGTCTTGCCTTCCTGTTTCTGTCAAGTGTATCGGGCGCACGCTTACTCATGACAGTGGGCCATGGAATCCAGCAGAGCCTGGAGACGAGAGGGTGTATGGAGAATGTCCCCCTTGCACACTCGTGCACACCAGAGAGGTTTTTATATCGGCACAAAGATCTAAAGGTGCTGGGGTTGGTGGATTGACATCAGAGAGGGTGGGGACACCGATATGGCACCCTGACCGGTAATTACAGGGTCACAGACTCAAGTGTGGGAACGTGACTGCAACTCGGTGGAGCTTAACATACGTCCCATCGTCCTGTAACAAACACGCCACATCAGGTAGCTTTGGAGTCAATATTATGACTCCTCTGGGAGATTCCAAGACAGCGGGACCAGCGACCTGGGGGTCCGTTTTCACAAGGTGTGCGGGAAGCGAACAGATGTTGATGAAGGTGCTTAACAGGGCGGCTCCCACAGCCTGAGCCCACCTTTGAAGTGAGTGTCCCACGCTGCGGTTCCTGCTGCGTGCAGCGGCAGGGGCGGAGTCTGATGGTGTGAATTCCACAGCATTGCAGAGCTTGCAAGGGGCAGGGAAGACAATCGTTTGGACAGACACTGGGACAACTCCGCCACCCTAAGACCCTCTTAGAAAAGGGGAACAGGTGAGGCAGGAGCGCCCTCCCTTTGGGAGCCCGAAGATGACGTGGGCTTTGCTGAGTTTCCGTTAAGGCAAGAGGTGCAGAAACTTCACACAGGGGATGCCAGATGCAGGGGAGGCTGCTGGCAACAGACCCCGAGTCTCAGGACACCCGGATGTGAGGGCTGGGAACAGGGCAGGGAGGGAGGCCCAGCCAGCACCTACCTTGTGGTGGAGAGGGGGCTGGGTGGGGTGCCTGGTGGACATGGCGGTGGTGGCGATGGTGATGGTGGTCTCCGGGAGAACAAGGATTCAGGCCGCCCTGCTCAGGGGGTCGGATTGCACTTGGCTGAATCCTGGCTCTGCAGCCCCCGACAAGCCTGCGCCGTTCCTCCCTGGGACCCCTGGGTGTTTGCGCTAAGTGCCTCTCACAGGTCCCTGGAGCACTTGCCTTCACTCCCAGCCCTGACCGGGCTAATCATCGGGCTTAGATCACCAAACAACAGCTGCCCCACTTCACTGAGAACAGAAGACTTGGAAGCTCTGGGCTCCTCACTGAGGACTGCGTGTAATGTATTCCCACACTGGACAACAGCCCCACGGGAATAAATAAAACAGCCAGTGAGACACAGCTGCAGAGTAAGAGAAGAATACATCTTCATGAGTAGGGCTTATCTTTGAAATGCCAGCATATTTTAATATTGGGAAATCTGTGTAATTCATCTGATCAAGAAGTAGGAGGGAAAAATCATAGCATCGCCATAGATTTAGAAAAAAATTTGTTACTCAACATCCTAACTTATTGGATACAGTAAAAAGAAACACAGTTATTGAAAAAGAAAAGCAGAGCTGATTTTACTTGCAGACAACATAACTGCCTTTTTAGAAAATCCATGCAAATCAACTGAAAAAATGATTTGAACTCATCAAGAGAGTCCCGCATGCTGGTCAGAATACTATTCCCCGTTAATATGAGATTGTGAATATGTCATTTGGAAAATAAGATGACATTTACAGAACTCTAAGCTACTCAGGAACAAACTTGATTACGAAGAGTAGGAAAGACATGGGAAAAAAATACAGATCAGGCAGGGGTTGGCACGGTGGTGCAGTGGGTTAGGCCGTTGCTTGCGAGGCGGCTTTCCGTGGCAGAATGCGGGTTCGAGTCCCAGCTCCTGCTAATGCACCTGGGAAAGCAGCAGATGATGACACAAGTGGTCGGGCCCCTGCACCCACATGGGAGCCCTGTGGACCTCCAGGCTCCTGCGGTGTGGGATAAACAGGAGGAAGTGGGTTCCATGCGCTGGCACTTGCGCGTGCCTGCATAAGGATGCTGTCTCTTTAACCCTCTGCTGGCTACGCCCACCTCCCAGGGTGCACCTGCACATCCGGGACCCAGGCCCACGCTAAGGCCCCGCTCCAGTTTGCGTGTCTAGTCGGGGTGCCCCCTCTTCCTTTAAAAAGAGGTGGAAGGCAGGAGAGAGACTTCGCCCGCCACGGACCGCACTGG
Organism: Sylvilagus bachmani; assembly: GCA_015711505.1. Taxonomy (NCBI): domain Eukaryota; kingdom Metazoa; phylum Chordata; class Mammalia; order Lagomorpha; family Leporidae; genus Sylvilagus; species Sylvilagus bachmani. The sequence continues at coordinate 4,486,404 of CM027404.1, forward strand.
GAGATCTGCTCCCGTCTCCCTCTGCCCCGCGGAAGGCGCGGCACGCTCGCTCTGCGGGGACCTTCCCAGCCACAGGTACCGTGCAGGCTCGATTCTGTTCTCTGGTCCGCGGGCAGCTCAGTCCCCCTCGCCGTGGGTATCTGCGCATGCCAGCGTGTCGGTGTGTGTGTGTTGCCTCGCTGCGGAGGGCAGGGGGCTGCTTAGACCCTGTGCTGAAAATCCGGGGTTCGTTGTCGGCATCGCTGCTGGCCTCGGCCTAGCCGAGCCCTGGGTGTCACAGGCATTTGGAGAATGACCCAGTGGATGGAAGCGCTCTCTCTCTTTAAAATAAGTAAATTTATTTATTTACAGTCAGAGTTAGAGTTAGAGAGAGAGAGAGGTCTTCCATCTGCTGGTTCACTCCCCAAAATGGCCTCAACGGCCAGGCTGAAGCCAGGAGCGGGAGCCCTCTTGCGGGTCTCCCGCATGGGTGCAGGGGCCCAAGCGCCTGGACCGTCTCGCGCTGCTTTCCCAGGTGCATCAGCAGGGAGATGAAGCGGAAGTGGAACAGGCAGGACTCACAGTGGCGCCCGTATGGGATGCTGGCTTTGCAGGCGGCAGCTGTAAAGAAATCATGAAAGCAGAGCTTTATGGATACCGCTGAGGGGTCTTTTATGGACCACGTTGTGAGCCTTGACCAAGGGTTTTTATCCAGCCCAGGGACTTTTTCTCATACAGGTTTGCCGAGATTGAAAACAACAGTCTACCACCTGTCAGTGTCAATGTCTGTTCTCTTGGCCCCTGCCCGTGAGGATGCCCAAGCAGTAGCATTTCATTGTTGTTTGGGTTTGATTTGATAGATTTTTCTAGAACTGAAGCTGTCCCTCAACATGACCTCTGGCCGGATATTCGGTGGCTGGTGCGAGCAGGTCGCTCGGCTCTTCCGGTCTCTGGGAGGAAAGACAGTGGCTGGGGGCGCAGGCGGCTCCTGCTGGTCTTCCTGCAGTGGGAAGGCAGACGGGCTGCTGGGTGAGTTGGTGACCCCAGGGATGGAGAGGCCGTGGAGTTCGTGTCCCCAAGTGCAGGGTGGGGCAGAAGTCCAGCTCTCTATGGACTGGGTCCTGACGCAGCCACGCGGCCCTGGGAGTACAGCTCTCGCCGTCCGCATGGGTTTCTGTGTGTGGCGCACATTGGGAAGTGGCTCTGAGACTCCTCTGGGAGATTCCAAGACAGCGGGACAGGACGGGGCGACCTGGGGGTCCGTTTTCACAAGGTGTGCGAACAGATGTTGATGAAGGAGCTTGACAGGGTGGCTCCCACAGCCTGAGCCCACCTTTGAAGTGAGTGTCCCAGGATGAGCGAGTGGGTCTTGAGCCGGGAGGAAGTCATGAAGGTGTGCGTCTCTCCAGGGTAAAGCCACGTGCTGCCCCGCTCATGACTGCACTCGGAGACGCCACGCTCCTGCCCGCACGCGTGCACTCTGCCTGGCTCTCAGGTGCCAGGGCCTGCCAGGAGCGGGGCCGGTGGGCCTGCCAGACAGCAGCCACAGTGCACAGCCCGCGCTGCTCAGTCTCGAAATCAGGGCTGCATGGCTTCGGGGACCTGCCCTGTGTCTGTGAGACACCTTAGTCCCCACGGGCCGTGGAGACTGAAGTGACGGGGACCTGCAGAGTGGACAGCAGTCCCAGATGGCCGGCCGCCCTGTCAGTGCCCGCCCCCAGCCTGGCCGCTTCTACCCTGTGAGCTAAGCAAGTAGTCAGCTCCCTCCGTCAGGCCCATGCGATGCGGGACGGAAGGCACTGGCAGAAACAGGGCCCTTAACAGTTTTAGAGCAAGGAGCATCAGGATGATCCAGGGACTCCGGAACGGGTGGGCTCTTCTGATTTCCCCCGTGGCGCTGTGTCTGGGTTCTGTTCTGCACCCCCACGTCTCCCCCCGGCCAGGTGTCAGCAGCCCTGGATGACACCCAGCAGGGGGGTTTGGGACACCCTGGCGGTCCAGGCACTGAATCTGCTCCACTCCATGTTTTACCTCTGACCTCAAGTTCATGGCTAAGGCTTTCCTTCCCAGCACTTGGATCTGCCAGGGCCACCTGTGAGACGATGGTCATGTTGCAAGGCCAGGGACGTTGGCAGCCTTGAGATGCTGCCCCGAATCCTCTGTTTGCAAAGGGCCTGCACGTGCCACTTCCCTTTCTCTGTGCCACACCAGCGGGCGGGCTGCTCGCGGCTTTGACCTGGCTGCTGGGCTCGGGCCACCTGGGAAAGGCTGGCTTCGGCGATGGCGTCCGGGGCTCTGCACGGCCCCCAGGGTGCTGGGAAACCGTTCTGGAATAGGATTCGGAGAAATTTCCTTCCAGCGGCGCAGCATGGAAAGAGAGGCCACAGCAGCCACGCTCACCAACCTTGCCAGGTTTTGTTCCACAGGTCGGTAGCCAGGGGTCCCGCCTCCTGGGCCTCGCTGGGGCTGACCCTGAATTCCTCCTGTCTTAGGAAAAGACTTCGCATTGGCATTTTCAGATGGGAGCCCTGTCTAAACGTGTGCTTACCTGGTCAAGAGCTGCCAAAGAGGAGCAGTGACCTGGCAGGCCTAACTAGTTCTTTTTTGTCTTTGATCTTCCAGCTATGGATCGCGAATTAATGTGGGTAGCTATGGATCGCGAATTAATGTGGGTAGCTGTGGATCACGAATTAATGTGGGTAGCTGCTTGCATTTTTTTTTAAGAGAAACAGCTATTCTCAGCTTGTAGACGTCAGGTGTTCTTTTCTGCATGCACAGCTTGGGAAGAGCGAGGAAAGAGCCTCTGGTCTCACTGGGCAGCTGATGGGGGGTTTGGGGGGGCTGCCTGGGGTATCCTGGGTCCCTGAGACTCGCATAGGGCGCACGACCACAGTGCCAGCTTCACCGTGTCCTTTACCAGGCTGTACCTGAGGAGGGTGTGGCTCCCGAGTGGCGTGGTGAGCCTGAGGATTCGGGGTCTGGCCAGCGAGGCTGCTCGCGGGCGGATTGCCGCAGGTGTGGCCCAGTGCGGCCAAAGGCAGCTTACCACAGAGAACTCCTAATTCAGGTTCGTTTCCAGTGTAGCTTTCCCAGATGACTGCTCATCTCCAGGGAGAGCTGGGGACAGAGCAGCGTGGCGGGGTGGCGCGACGTAGCTGGGTATTACGTGTGTATCTGTGAGTGGCAGCTTTGTCTTCCTCCCTGGGCAGGTGGGGGAGGGTGGGCGTACACCACTGTGCATGAACGGGTCATTCCAGAAAGAAGGAACTGTCCCAAGCACAGAGGACAGAGCCACTCCGGGGTCGCAGTGCACCGGGAGAGAGGTGCAACAGAGCAGTACAGGACGACGGGGGAACTCGTGTCCTGAGGGGGCAGCCGGAGGGTGGTCCCATCCCCATTCCGGTTCCTGAGAGATGGGAGCCGCGTGGTCAGCGGGGTGTGAGGGGACAGCGGCAGGTGCGCCTGTCTGACCCTCGCAGCGGCCCTGTAGTGGAGGGTCAGCATCTCCCCGTTGTATGGACCTGGGAAGTGAGGCACGGAGGGGCAGGGGAACCTGGCACAGGTCCCATAGGTCCCCCGAGACCACAGCCCATGCTGCTGATGCCCGAAAGCTGAACAGTAAGAGAAAACTCAGTCAGTAGTCAGCCCAGGGGGAGATGCCATGCCCAAGGACTGAGGGACATGGGTAGGGGGGAGTGGTCCGGGGAGAGGGGGCTTTTCTCTGTGTGCTGTTGGAGCCGGAACCCCCCAAGCCAGCAGGTCCCCCCAGAGCCAGTGGGATATGGACCTCCAGGGCTGGGGTGACCAATGGGGCTTCCTGCCCTGTGACTCCTCCTCCCCCCCAGGCTGGCTCCACGTGGGTGCCCAGCAAAAGCGCCTCTGCTGGGGTGGGGCGTGGAGTCGCAGGTGCAAGGGAGGCAGGCCCAGCGCAGGAGGAGCCGCCGGTGGACTCCGCCCCTCCCCCCACCTCCTTAAGGCCCTGGGGCGGAGCCCTGAGGCTGTGACCTCATCCCTGGCCAGCTCAGCGGTGGAGTGCTGCTGCTGGCCCTGCAGGGGACACTTGAGAGGCGCCTGGTGTCACTTTTGCGCTTCTCCGGTTTCCTGATGGCCAGCGTGCTGTCCCGGGGGAGAGTCAGCCACCGTCCTTCCCCCTCCCCGACGTGGTCGCACGGTCAGCCGGTCGGCGCTGCCTGGGCCGTCCACCACGTTGTCACTCGGCTCTCATCCGCCTTTATCAACAGATCAGCCGCAGTGGCGCACATTCTCGCGCCGTCTCTGGTCTGGTCTGGTCTCCAGGCTGCTTTGCCAGGAGGGCTGAGCTAAGTCAGGGGAGTCCACACTGAGGTGCGTGTGGGCCCACGGGGAAGGCCAGGCCCCTGGGCCTCCTCGGACGGAAACCCAGCTGCAGCTGGGCCATCCGGAACTGGAACCGGTGACTTCGGGGCGTGGGGCCAGGGCTGCCGAGGGCCCTCCCTCGCAGGCGCCTCACTGAGCTGAGTTGTACACCTGCACTTGTGCTTCGTCCTCTCCCTGGGTCTCTCCCGCATGCTTGCCCATCACGGAGATGGACGGCGGGGTGGTGGGGGAAGGAGATGGCAAGTCCTCTGGGGGTCAGGTCTCCAGTCCCCGTGCAGTCAGCTGCGTGGGAGCAGTGTGCATGGCGGCGACAGGAGAAATGAGTCCAGCGAGGCAGCAAGGACAGTGTCTGGGCCACCGCTCCCCTTGGAACAGGTGTGGCCTGAGCCAGCGGGGCTTCTGTGTGCCCTCCCTCCCAGGGAGAGCCACCTCCACAGGGGACGGCGGGAGCTGTGAGCAGGTGGGCTGGAGACACCCCCAGCCCCCAGGCCCTCCCTGGAGCCCCAGCCGTGTGTGCTGGTAGGGCCTGGGGAGGGTGTGAGCCCGCCCTGCAGCCCGAGGGAAGCCTCCCACCTCCTCTGTGCGGACCTGGGCCCCCAGCCGCGGGCAGCAGCTCCCGCTCTTTCAGACAGAACCACCTGCAGAGCTGCCCTGGTTCTCGTGGCTCACGAAGGCGGCCGCCGGGCCAGCCATGCTTCCACGCGTCCAGTGAGGAGGGGGCTTTGTTTGCCTCCTCTCCCTGGCTGTTGGGAAAGATGCTTTCTGGGTGACCTTTCCATAAGAATGGCGTGCAAATGTCCTGGCAAAAGGTTATCTCCACCATCCTGTCCCGCTGCTGAGGGACTGCGTGTGGCCGGGAGCCGAGCGGTGCAGCTGGGGGGAAGGTCGCCTGTATATGGGGCCCCGGCAGGTGCCCGGTTCCATTGGCTCTGGCTTCCTGCCTTTGACCTTGGCCTAGAATAACCCTGCTGGCTGGGGTGCTGTCTCAGAGCTCCCCCAGAAAGCCTGCTTCTTCAGAAACAGCTCGTGCCCCATGCCCCCGCCACCCAGGGAGACTCCGTGCAGGGAAGTCGCTGCCGGACAGCTGAGGCTCTGGCAGGGGCTCCTGGGGGCGTGCGTCCTCCAAGCAGCCCTTGCTAGATCGCGGCCCCTTTTGAACAGCCACAGCAAATGCAGTTCTCTGGAACGTGTCCCTGTGACCCCAGAGCTGCGTGCTCGCAGCCTGGCAGTGAGGGAGACTCGGACGTAGCTGCCGTGCTGTGCTGCCCGTGTGTGCAGCGTGGGCCTCCGGCTGTCCCCACGCCTAGTCACTCACAGGGAAATCAGGCTGTTGGTTTTGCTTCTGGGTGGAGACCACGGGCAGCACAATTAGCCCTGGAGGTGGTGGGAGGGTGAGGGCGGGAGAGAAGGAAGCCTGGGTCGTGGGAGGCGTGAGGGCTGCAGCTGGGGAGTGGGGAGCTCAGACAGGGGTGTCAGCTGTGGACCTAGGATTCCCGGCAAGCAGCTGGGCATGCACGTGTGCAGGCGTGGCCGTCCTTGGGGAGGCAGGTGTTCAGGGGGCGCAGAGCGGGATGGCCTGCCCTGGCCTGTCCCCAGCGGCTGTGATGAATCTCAGGGTCCCGAGGAGGGCAGAGCCTGCGGCTACCAGGGACCCCGGTTCTTGGACAGATGGCCACAGATTTGCCTTTGCAATCTACATCTGACTTGTAGGGAGTCCCAGTAAATAGACCGGCTTCCCAGTGCCAGCTCGACTCCTGCCTCCGCCGGGCCTCTCCCGGCGGGGCCATTCGTGGGTGTGGCCGGGGCTGTGTGGGCACTGGAGCGATGATTTGTCTGCCATGCACACTTTCAGCACCAGCAGTAACTCGTGCATTTCCGCTTTGTAACTGAAAGCGTTTTTTACACGAGGAACCTGTAGCCCACAGGGGAAAACTCCTGTAAGTTAAAGTCGGATGGCACCATGTGCTCCTGCCAAAATAAAGACCACAGGTGCCCTCCACGGTCCACCCTGCTGGATGGAGGCAGGCACGTGTTTGGGCATCCGAATTCTCCTGTAATTGAGCTGGGTTCGATTCCAGGGTGTTTCCTTCGCAGATCAGCCTTGGAATTAGAGGACAAAGAGGGTAGCACCTGGTTGCTAGGCAGTTGCTGCGACATCTTCCTCCCTGGGGTTTGGCACTGCAGGCCCCGCACAGGCCTTTAGGGGACCAGTGTGGCTGACAACTGACAAAGGAAGGAGCCGCAGGCACAGGCCCGGGTGCAGGCCGGCTCGCGTTCACAGCCGTTTAGAATGCGGAGTGACTGTGCGCAGGGAACGCCATCTCTCCACGCCTCGGATTCCTGGCCTCCGGGTGGGCAGTGAGAGCTATCGAGGGGCTGGTCTGGGACTGGGCGACTTAGGAGCGCTCTGGCCGGGGGTGGCAGTGGGGGTTCCTCCTGGTGTGGTCCTTGGCAAGAGCCCCCCCCCCCCCCCCGCCCTCGTCCTCTGCCCAAGGGAAGAGGAGCAAGCCTGGGAAAACAGGGTCGGAGGCGTGGGGCTGCACACGTCCCTTTGAGGAAAACCCGGCACGTGAGTGCATCGCCACATCCCCTGCCCGCGCCGTCCCCCGCTGTTGGGGCTTCTGTTTTTTCTCGATGCCCCAGGACGGCCAGGGTCTGCACACTTGCACGTCTGACCAGAAGACGCTTGCTTTTCCCTGGCCACGGATGGGGAGTCCATCACGGGCTCCTGCCAAAGCCGCTCTGCCTGCTCCACGTGGTCCCGCTGGCCCTGCCGTGGCCTGCGGCTGAGGCCCCACGCGGCCCTGCGCCCCGCAGCCGGCATCTCGCTGCTTGCTTCCTGGGCGGCGGCCAGGAACCGAGCAGCTGAGAACTGGGCACCTCCCGCAGCGATCCCACGCCTCCCTCCTCCTCGCGGGGTGCCTGCGGTTGCTCTGTTCGGCCTTGTCTGGTTTCCTTTGTTCAAAACAAAAACAAAGCGAAGCCTTGGCAGTCTCTGGAGGACCGGGATAAGCCGGTGGGAGCGGAAGCGTCTGAAGTTACCTTAGCGCCATCTGTTTGCTTGTGCTAGCGTGGGCCCCCTGTGCCTTGCGCCTGCCCCTTCCCTCCGGGCCGTCAGCTCTGCTGTCCCCTCGGCTCTCTTCCCACCGCCGGCAGGGCCGTTGGCAGGCTGGGCCCTGCCTGTGTGGTCCAGACCTGCCAGGCGGCAGCCGCTCTGGGCAGCTCTGGGCCCCAGGCAGCCTTGTCTCCGGAGCGGTATTTTCAGCAGTGGCCCAGGCCCCTGAACGTAGGCGCTGCCAGCCGCGTGCCACAGCGTGATTCTGACACTCAGGGCAAGGGGCACGGCCACAGGCAGGTGCCCAGATGGCTGGAGCGGCCATCTGCTATGATCAAGTCACTTCTCTTTGCAACTTGATGTCTCCTCACCTTATCCAAGGGAACAGAGCCCATCTGCGGTGTCGGCCTGGAGCTGGCCGGACCACAGTAATAAGCCACGGCGGGCCGGGGCCACAGCTCACTAGGCTAATCCTCCGCCTGCGGCGCTGGCACACCGGGTTCTAGCCCCGGTTGGGGCGCTGGTTCTGTCCCGGTTGCTCCTCTTCCAGGCCAGCTCTCTGCTGTGGCCCGGGAGGGCAGTGGAGGATGGCCCAAGTGCTTGGGCCCTACACCCACATGGGAGACCGGGAGGAACCACCTGGCTCCTGGCTTCGGATTGGCACAGTGAGCCGGCGGAAGCGGCCATTTGGGGAGTGAACCAACAGAAGGAAGACCTTTCTCTCTGTCTCTCTCACTATCTAACTCTGCCTGTCAAAAAAAAAAAAAAAAAAAAAGCCACAGCGCAGGCTGTGTGTTGGGTTCAGTGCCCTGTGGCCAGGGCCCAACCCCCTCGGTCATCCCGGCATTTCCAGGCAGGTGCTCCGACGTCTCGCCACGCGTATGCTTCTCGGTGAGGGAATCGGACCTGAGTGAGAGCCGTCACGCTTGGGAGGTTTATTTCGAACCACGAAACGCACGCCCTCCACTCTCCAAACTGCCTTCATCCCACAGCGCAGGCCTCCCCTTCGGCTCTTTGCTGGCTGTTTCCTGCCCGGGGCAAGCCCTGTGCTTCTCCATGGCTCCTGCGACCCGGAAACTCACCCGATGGCCCCAGCCCCCTACCCCAGCTGTGCTCAGGGTGAGCACCAGTGCCGAGTCCTCGGGGAAGCCTTGGCGTGAACCTCAGGACCCCACAGCCCTGCCCTCTCCTCTCCATCCCCAGCGCTGCTCACGGAGCCTGTGTCTGAGGTGCCATTCGCTTCTGCACCATTTACTGGTTGCCTGGCTTCGCGGTGGTTGTGGGTCCTGCAGGCAGGGTTTCGGTGACCAGCCTTGACTAAGGCAGTTGTTAGGTGACCCTGGGCAAATTCCTTAGCCTCCCTCTGCCTCAGTTTCTTCATCTGTGAACTGGGGACAACAGGACCTACCCCACAGGACTGCTGTGCCAATCCAGTGAGGCCCTCCAGGCCGTGACGGGCAGGGCTCAGCACCGCGAGCTGTGGTTGTCACCGTCACCCGTTGCTCTGTCCTGTGGGCCTGTCGTAAGCGCATCGCCCGTCCACACAGCCCCTCGGCACCTTCGTACTGATGTGTACTCATAAAATACCTGGGTGGCCAGAGAGGAGTTGGACTTCCATCTCCGCGAGCTGACAGAGTCGTCCTCCTTTGGTTTTGAGTTACAGGAAACTTGATTTGGAGTTTGGATGGCACCGTTGACGCATTTGTTGTTGTTTGTTTTTGGATGTAGCCCGTCAGGCAGCCGTCCTTCTGTGTCGCAGGTTCACGGTGTGCACGGTGTCGCGGAGTGGGACAGGCGGCCGGGGCAGCCATGCTGCCCTTCACAGCTCAGGCCGCTGCCCGGGCAGAGGGGACTTGCGTGTGTCCGTCCCACTTAGACTGCAGTGGAGCCTGCTGTGGGTTTTGTCCCCCAGGGGCCACGTGACACACTGGGCTCCTATGTTGGAGGCTGCCCTGTGTCTGCGAGGGGACAGCGAGGGCTGCTCCAGCCGTCCCCCCAACCCCAGGGCGTTGTGTTTCCAGCACCTGGCACAGCTGCTCTGGAGGACTGCGAGGGAGAACCGGGTCAGTCGGGGCCCTCTCAGAACTGTCCTGCACCTGCAGTCTGAGGATGTCACCCCGTGTAGTCATCATCCTTGGCAATGTCCTGTGGAGGTGGCACAGAGTGTGTCCACAGCCCAGACCAGCCTTCCATCAAAGCCAGTGATGGGGGACCACACTTGGGCTCCCTGTGTGCAGGTGGGTCAGAAGCACCTGAGGCTGAGGAAGGGCCTTGGGGAAGCCGTGGAATGTTGTCAAAGACACAGCGTCGCCCCTCCAGTTCTGGGGAGCGCCCCACACACGCACTGAGGGTCATTCTGTCCAAGGATCTGGATGCTGCCCACAGGCCTGGGGCCCTGCTGGATCCCATCTACCTGTCTTCGGAACTGTGGAGCAGGTGGGAGGAAATGTGATGGGAAGGGCAGGGGTGGGAGGAAGGGGAGAGAGAGACAGACAGAGTGAGACAGAGAGACAGAGAGAGAGAGGAGGAGAGAGAGGGGGAGAGACAGAGGGAGAGAGAGACAGAGAGGAAAAGAGAGAGGGAAAGAGAGACAGAGAGACAGAGGGAGAGACAGAGAGAGGGAGAGAGAGACAGAGAGAGGGAGGGAGAGAGGACGCTGTTATCTGAGTGTCAGAGAGGGTGACCACAGAGAAGTTGACCAGGGAGAAGAAGAGATCTTCTCATAGACGATGTGTCCTCTGCTGCTAGGGCGAGCCGAGCAACGGGACCTGCGTGGAACAAGGATGGACGAAGGAGAGGAGATGGCGCGTGCCCCCACAGGCGGCTGTGGTGCCCCCCTCCTCTGAGCCGGCTGGGGGCGGCTGAGTGACAGACACAGAGGCCGCCCTCCTGCGGCTGCCTGACCCAACGCAGAGCAAACGCAACTGGGCGCTTTGCAGGTTCCTGCTGTGGGCACCTTAGCCTGTCTCTCCCGGGCGCGGGCTCCATGCTGCAGGAGCTGGGCGGTGCCCACCGCGTCTCTGAGGTCCAGCTTGAGGCCACGCACCCCGTGAACCAGCGTGTGCTGCTGGAGCAGGCCTGTAGCTGGGACAGGGCAGCAGAGGAGGCCTTGGGCCACAACCCTGTCCAGCTGGCCCTGTGCACAGCGACGTCCAGGGTCTGCATTTGGTGCTACTTCAGCAGGGCTGACAAGAATCCGGGAAGGCGAGTGTGGCGCCCCCCCCCCCCCCCCCCCCCCCGAGATGGCTGCGTGCGCAGAGCCACACTTTCACGCTCATGGACATGGCCGATTTCTGTCTATAGCAAGTATGATTGCATTGGTTTAAATAACTTAAGGCTCAGATCTTCAGAGAGTCTGTTGCGGTGTTAAGCGCAAACATGTGGCAAGTGGGCAATCCACTGCGGCCTGGGGGGGTGGGGGGGGAGCACGCTGCACCTGCTGCATCCGCGCCACCTGCTCTTGGGCTCCTCGTGCCGGCCTTCCCTGTGCAGCTGTGCTCACAGAGGGCAGCAGGGAGGGGGCTGGGTCACAAGCTGGGCTGTGGGGCAGCCTGGGGATTCCAGGAAGAAATAAGCTCCCTGGCCAGACTCCGGGCATTAGATCGCTGGGGGCGCCAAGACCCCAGACGCAGGGTGCCTTCCGTGCCCGAGGAGCTGTCTGAGGAGGTCCTCTCTCTGCAGAGCCCGAGGCCATCTGCCACTCCCTGGGCAGCGCCCAGTCTGGAGAGGACGCAGAGCCCAGATGACCGTCTTGTTCTGCCCAGCAGCAACCAGCGTGCCCTGCCCCTTGGCATCTATGTCAATTAGGGGCGTCTCAGCTGTGTCTTAGTGGGTGGCGGGAGAGACTGGGACTGCATGCTAAGGCACAGGCCCCTGGCGCTGTCCATGTTTCAGAGGAATTTGCCCTTGCACCTGGCAGCCCCGGCTCTGGGGACCTGTGCGTGGATGCGCGTGTCACTGGCCGGCCATCCGCGTTACAGGAGTAGCGGACAGTCGGTCCCGGGGGTCCTTAACTGGGAGCTGGTCAGACGAACGGTGCTGCATGGACAGAACCGAGAGCTGGGCTGCATCACAGGGAGATGAATGCCTGGGAGACCCCGTGAGGCGGACAGAGCAGAGCGGTGCGCATCGGCGCTGCTTCCAGCAGCCGGTTGTGCTACCGCTTTTCCATTATCACCGCTCCAAGACGCCGTGTCGAGACGTTCCCCCCTAATCCTCAGTCTCTCCTGAGGTTTTAGAACCTGCACACGTCTGTTTATTTGCTGTGTGTGGTGCATGTCTGTGATTTACACATAAAAAGAGGAAGAGTTTTTCACTTCCGAAAACCAATTTTCACCCCCCGGGGGGTCGTCTGCCCCCCAGTGAGAACGCTCAGGCAGAAAAGGCGGAAGTGATACGCGCTGGCAAGGAGCTGTGGAGGGGCTGGCGGGGGCGGCCGCCTTCGAGGAGAGGCGGGCAGCTTCCCAGGGTATCCGTGTTTGTAGCACCTTGGGTTTGAACTGCTGCTTATTAACAGTGAAAGGAAGTCACAAGACATCTGAGCACACTTGCTCCGAAGTGAAATGAGCAAGCTGGGCACAGAGGACAGAGGACGCAGGCGGCACAGCCCAGCCAAGCCAGCCCGCCAGGCTCCCTGAGCCACCCCGCCTGTCCCTGGAGTTAACCAGGACCGCTGTGGGAGGGGCTTGCTGTGGATCAGAGCTGGTTCTCTAAAACAGTCTGAGAGCAGTGAAGAGGAAGGGGCCGGCCCCAGCTGCTCCATAACACAGGAAGGGAGGGGCCACTTGTCCTCTCTTCCCCCAGGCACAAGCAGGCTGCCAGGGAGGCACTGGGCTGGGCCAAGGGACCTGGGGGTGAGAGGTCAAAGGTCAGATCACCCCCCCCAGGAGAGCACAGCTCCAGGGGTCTGGCAGACCAGAAACTCCATGGTGGGATTCACAAAACAAAACCAGAAATGGGGCTCACACTTCGGTGTGGCGGCAGCTTTAATTTGACTGGGTAATGAGGCAAAACAATAAATAAGATTTGCATGATCGAGCCCTTTCCTTTGCTTAAATATCAAATACCGCAGTGTGCGCTTGGAACAAACGGCTGCCGTTGAACCGGCTTTTCATCTGGAAATGCTCCACTGAGTTACTGGCGCCAAGCACGGGTCCCGATGGTGCCGCTCATCCTCCAGTCCCAGTCCGCAGGCTGGGGCTGGTGCCGCCTGCTGGGCTGCACGATGCTGCTGTCCCAGGGGTGAGCCATTTGGTGGAAGGAAGGTTGCCTCGGAGTAAGACATGGTCATTTCCAGGACAGGTGGGATGCTTGCCTTTTGGGACCCAGTAGAGAACACCCATGTCTCGACTCCATGGAAGATTCTAGAACAAACATAGCCCTGCAGTCATGCGGATTTGTTTCCTGGTGTTCTGAGAAATGTAGGTGCCATCACTCTGGATGCCCTCAGATGCCCTGGCTGTGTGTGTGTGTGTGGCTCACACAGCCCAGGGCTTTGTGCAAACAGCAGCTTGGGGGCTGGATTGTAGGCGCTGTTTCTCTCCTCTTCTCCTTCCCAGTCTACCCTTGGGAACTACACTGCGAGATGCAGCACGCTCTCTGTCCTTCGAGGCTGCGCCAACACCGAGTCCAGACTGGGAGCCTGGCTGCAGGAGCATCATTTCGTACTTGAACGACCCTTCCCTGTTCACCCCGCTAATGGGGGTTCCCAGAAGAGCCAGCTGAGCCGTCATTGTTTTAAGTGGAAGAAAACACTTCTGTTTTTGTGTGGGAGCAGTGGACCTTGGTCTCAGAGTGCGATGAGGGGGCTGTCTGCCTGGAGCACAGGTTCACGGCTGTAGGTCTGTAGGTCATGTTGTGCTGTTGGATGCCTGGGTCCAGGTTCTTGTCTCTGATGCAGGAAAGAAGTCGAAGACGAGATGTGAGCAGAGGCTAATGTCTGGGTGAGATTTATCGTTAGCAAAGCGCAGGCAAGCATTCGAGAGGGAGTGTAGATGCACCTGAGAGGGGGCTGTGCCCACTGGGGCCTGGGGTGTTATCTTTGGAGAGAGCAGAGGGATTAAAGATTCACAGGAAGTGGGGTTTGGGGCAGGGCTTGAGTGCTGCCCATTTTCTTGCCTTTATAGGAAGTTCTGGAAGTGTCATGGCCTCGGGCATGATGGGAGCAGGAGTGTCAATCATGGAGGGCCACAGCAGCCATGTTGGCTACTTTAAGCCAGCTCCAGTTGTGAAAATGGTCTTGTGGAAATAGTCTGTGGATTACCCCAGCCCCAACATGAAGGTGGGCACGGAGTGGAGTAGGCAGGTCGTGGCAAAGCGCTGGTGACCTCGGCTCTCTCCGTGCCTGTATCACGGGCAGCTGCAGGCCCTGGAGGGGTCAGTGGGGTCTGCAACAGGGTTCTCACTGGTGTGTGCACCCGTGATGCGTACACGTCCCAGGCCCTCTTGGGAGGTTTGCTGCCTGCTGACAGCCCAGGAGCAGCCTCTGGCTACAGCTCACGGGAGGGCAGCCCAAGCCCCAGACTTCGTCTCCACCGCCGTGAGGTAGAACCCCTCATTTTCTTCCTCCAGTGGTTATTTCATTCTTTTTTTTTTCTCAGATTTATTTGAAATTCAGAATTACAGAGACAAAGGGAAAGACAGCTCTTCCATCTGCTGGTTACTCCCCAAGTGGTCACAACAGCCAAGGCTGGGCCAGGCCGGAGTCAGGAGCAAGAAGCTTCTTCCTGGTCTCCCACGTGGCCCCAGCTCCTGGTTGCTCTCTGGGGCCGGCTAGTGGAATAGCTAATGCCAGGGCAGACAGCCGAGCTGAGTGTTCCTTATTTTCCAAGGATCTATTTTTCCTTTAACTCAGAACTCCCCATGGACGCCTCTCACAGCCTCATGTTCTTTGGGTCACAGCAGTTAGCTCTACCTCTCTCGCATGCACCGCCACAGCTGGTCAGTCCTGGGGTCCCACACTTGGTGGCTCCTCCCCACCAGTGGAAAAAGCTGCAGACATCAGCCTGGCTGTGCACCTGCACTGTGTCTCGCTGAGTGGCCACACAGTCCACGGCACGTACACGGGATGCTGAACCCCTCTGCTGGTCACTTCCCCGCACCTGCCTCCGCAGGGTCACTTCTCCTCCTTTCACCCCCCTAAGAAGCCTCTGCCCTGGTCTCTTTCTGACACAGGAAGGGTCTCTGGCTTGTTCCCTGGCTTGGCTCCTATCCTAAGAGGTGACAGAGAGGCAGCTTCCCCCGCGACTTATCTTCTGGCCCCACGATGCTAAGCACCATGCCTTTCACCTACTTTCAAATGACTGAGCGAATGGGACGATCCATCCCGATCTTTAAAGTGCAGAATGGAATGGCACAGAGGTGTGAAGTATCGACAGGTGCGAGCATATGGAAGCCGCGAACACATCGAACACACCACTTCCAGACGCGTCTTCAGCTCGGCTGAGCTAGTCTCGCGTCATCCGTGCCTGCTAGGGACCTTTGAAGAGGAGTGATTAACTTGTTATTAACATTCTGTCAGTTACGCACCTGGCATCCGTGATCCTGAAATACTGTTTAGTTTTCTCCTAAGTACACAGCGATCTGGTGACACGGGCTGTTTCTTGTTGCGGGTAGCGGGTGGTATTTCAACTGACCCCTCCGACAGGGGCCAGTTTACATCTGGGGACCCCAGGCCTGGCAGGAGCTCCACGAGCAATGCAGTTGGTGGTCTGATGGTTCCAGGAAACACGCATTCCCTTCTCTGGAGGAGTCCCAGGGTTGTCGTCCGCCGGAATGCTGCCGGGTGCAGTTCCAGGGGTGGAGGGCTCCTTTGCTGTCCATCAGCGACAGGTGCGGGCTCTGTGTCAGCCCCTCTGTGTCAGCCCCTCTGTGTCAGCCCCTCTGTGTCAGCTCCTCTGTGTCAGCCCCTCTGTGTCAGCTCCTCTGTGTCAGCCCCTCTGTGTCAGCCCCTCTGTGTCAGCCCCTCTCCCTGACAGACAGGAAGCAGAGGCACAGAGAGGGCAAAACCCATCAAACAGAGAAGGCAAGGGCCTTGCTCGATGCCAGAGCTCAGAGGTGTAAAAAATAAAAGTGCAGGGGTTCGAGTCCCAGCTTTGCTGGCAATTCCGGCCTCCTGCTAACGTGCCCTCTGGGAGGCAGCAAGCGATGGCTTCAAGGATTCGGTCCCTGTTGCCCATTTGGAAGGTGAGTTCTGGCTCCTGAGTGTCTTGGGCATTTAGGGAGTGAACTAGCAGATGGGAGATCTCTCTTTGTGTGTCTCACTCTTTCTCTGTAACGTAGTAAAGATAAAATGAAATCGGAGAGTGAGTTAGACGCAGCCCCCTTGTTGGTAATGGAGTGGTGACTGCCCGCCCCATGAGCCGTGGGGTCCCAGGGGAACAAGTAAGACCGGGCACTCCCCCCGCACAGGGGCGGTTCCATGACCAAGCAGGGCAGTCGCACGGGACACATCTGGGCACATCAGTGACGGGATGAGTAGCACACGTCCATGCGCAGCGCAGGGTGCTCACAGGGTGTGGAGCCAACGCTCTGCTGGAAACCTCTCACGGTGGAGGCCAGGTTTTCCCATGGTGGTGATGGAGCAGTCGGAGGTGCCCGAGAGGGCATACATCTGGAGTCACCATTTGTCCTTCTGCCGCAAAGCTGCCTTTTATTTTCTTAGCATTCTCTGTAATGTCCTGCAGCTGGTTCCCACAAGAACCAAGGAGCCCGGAGCCCGACGGGCTTCCTCCTGGGTTTCCCCACTTCCGACCTCCCCCGCCGAGTTCCATGTGCTTGAGCAGTGTTTCTGTAAGACTCATTTTACTGTTTATCTGAAAGGTAGAATGACAGGGAGAGCAGGGGTGTAGGGGACGTGGGCGTGGCCAGCGTGGTGAGGAGGTTTCTGCAGGACGACCTGACCACAGGGGTGCACACAGCTGGCTCTGCCTGGGAGAGAGGACCAAGGCGGGGACCCCGCCATTCCGTGCCGGCAGCCCGGGGAGCCCTTGCCGCCTCCATCCCTTGGGATGTCCGACTTGGTAGAAAGGACCGTTGGGAGGGGGCAGCATCGGACATCAGGTGACTGAGAGAGTCCGGTTTCTGAGTGCTTCTTTCTGCACAAGAAGTCAAAAACCACAAGTGGGCAGGCTTTCTTCTCGAGACCACAGTTCCTGCGGGTCAGCTCCTGGGGACAGTGAGAGGACGGCCAGTGCCCTGTGCGCACACAAAGACAGCTCCCGCCTGTGACCACAGCTCCAGGCTCCTCCCTGGACAGGAAGTGGACTTAGGAGAAGATGTGCTGGAAATGGCACCCATTGATCCCAGCGCTCTCCACGGACAGCGCCACCCCCCCCCCCCCTGGGGTCTGTCTGGAGGGGCCCTGGCTGCGTCCTGAGCTCAACAGCACCAATCAGGGAGAGAGGAGGGCGTGGGAACGCCGCTGGGTGTGCGCCAGGGGCCACCCACATCCACGCTCTGCTTTCTGCTTCTGCACTGCCCACACACCGTGGCATGGGGAGCCCCAGCACTGGCTGTCCTGGCGCTGGCCACGCCTGTCTCACCTGCAGCTTCAGAGGATGGTCTGAGAAGCCTTGTGGTGCAGCGGGTTAAGCCTTCTCTTGTAACACCGGCGTTCCCAGTTCAAGTCCTGGCTGCTCCACTCCAGATCCTGCTTCCTGCTCATGCGCCTGGGAAAGCAGTGGACGATGAGCCAAGTGCCTGGGCCCTGCACCCGTGTGGGAGACCCTGAAGAATTCCAGGCTCTTGGCTTTAGCCTGACCCTCTTCCCCAGTCACTGTGGCCATCTGGAGAGTGAACCAGCAGATGGAAGACCTCTCTCTGTCTCTAACTCTGTCTTGCAAATAAATTCATAAAAAAGCAGACTGTCTTTCTCTGGGGGAAAGCACTTTGTGTCCAAGGAAATAAGCAAAAGCAAACCCCTCGGCTCACTCTGGTCTTTGTTTGTTTGTTTTTGACAGATAGAGTTAGATAATGAGAGACAGAGAGACAGGTCTTCCTTCCATTGGTTCACCCCTCAAATGGTTGCTACGGCCGGCGTGCTGCGCCGATCCGAAGCCAGGAGCCAGGTGGTTCCTCCTGGTCTCCCATGGGGTGCAGGGCCCAAGCACTTGGGCCATCCTCCACTGCCTTCCCGGGCCACAGCAGAGAGCTGGACTGGAAGAGGGGCAACCAGGACTAGAACCCGGAGCCCATATGGGATGCCGGTGCCGCAGGTGGAGGATTAACCAAGTGAGCCATGGTGCCGGCCCCTGGCCCCTGGTCTTTATGCTAATCCCTCCCATCTCCATTGCCAACCTCACAGCCTTGGGCCTCCCAGCCAGCAGGCTGGGCTCTCCCAGCGTAGGGGATTCACCGTGATGCGTGACAGCTCTCCAGGGTGGGCAGGAGACTGCACCTGACCCCACCGCCAGCCTGCTGGACATGGTGTCTCCCTCCTGTGACAGCCACGGTGCTGAGTGGTCCCCACCCAGGCTTTGCCATGTGAGAGCTTTCTCCAGCGTCAGAGTCAATTAGAGCCTGGATGGTATCCTTGAGCAGTCTAATGAAATGAGGCTGGCGGTTCCATTGGTGTCTGGGGTATGACAAGATGCTGTTGCTGTGGGTTTATTTTTAGCATCGCTTCGGGCATGCAAGATAAGTTCAGTGTTTGAACCCCAAATTTACCATATTAGTACTGACTAATGAAACTTTGAAAAGAGGGACACAGACGGGAAATGACAAATTCCTGGCTTGGGAATCAGAAGATGGACATTTTTGGTCGTGGCTGTGACACTGGCTCACCGCCTGTGCCCAGAGTGGCCATCTGCCGTTGTTTTTGCCGACCGTCACCCACGTTCCCATCTGCAAGTGACAGCCACGCTTTCCTGGTCACTCAGTGTCTGCGCTGGAGCTCATCCTTGTCCCAGGCCCAGGGACGTGAGAAGTCATCGAGGTTTGTTCCGCACTGGACAGTGCCAGCGGGACAAGGTCAGGGCGGCTCAGTCTGTGACCTTGCCTGGAGCTGCTGACCAGAGTCTCCACGTTGTCACTGGGTTCCCCCATTGACAGGTCCAAAGGCTACAGCTTTGGTGGCCACTTTCGCAACCTCCCAGGAAGATTTTTCCTTGCTTCTCTGAGGACCAAACCCTCCGTGCCCACCCAGCAGACCGTGGTCAGGGGCTCGAGCCCCACCCTAGCCTCCTGGCCTGGGCCCTGCGGTTCTTCTGCCACTAAAGTGCAGTCTTCTAGGGGGAAGCTTCTTCCATGCTGTCCTGGCCTACCCGATACCATCCTTCATCCAGGCACCAGGGGGAGTCCTGAGAAGGTTCCAGAGGCTTCCTTTGGCCTCCTTGCTCCTGTGTGCGCCCACAGGGCTGCAGTCGCCCCATGGCCTCTCACGGACATCTTCAGATTCTGGTCGAAAGGACTGCTCCCGACAGCTGTGTGCACTGACCCTTGTCTCACAGCAGAAGCGAGGGAGGACTCTGCGCGTCACCCTGGTGGCCCCGTGGCTGCTGTGCGTGACACGCACCTGCCCAAGCTCATTATCGTCTGTTAAAATCCCTTCTCCCGTCTTGTAGATGCGCACGAAACAGAACGCACCCATCTCCACAGTGTGCTCCCGACCCCGTTCCCACCTCTGCGGAGGTGTTCAGAGCGGCAGAGTGCTTCTCCAGCTCACTCATTGTTTGGGAGAACTGGATGTGGGTTTCGCCAGGGCTTGGTGCTCCGGGGTGGGCAGGGGGCAGCGAGGCAGAGTTCCAAGAGCCAGCTTTGCACGTGCAGCGTGCCCAGGGCCAGCCGCACGCCCCAGCGCTGTTGACTACAATGGCAGGTGTGTGCTGCACTGTGCCCATTGCCAGACGCACAGTGTCCTGCGGGGACCCGCCCGGCCCCCTGCCCCCGGCCCCTGCAGCACTCACTCGGTAATTTATCCAACACACGTGCTGTGCCTGGGTGCCTTGGAAAACTTAAAATAATTTAAAACCATTCAACACCTGCCTTAAATGAAAGCTCCCCAAATCCCTTGGCTGACAAGGGTAATTAAACTCAGACTCACACAGGTGAGTCTCCTCGGCCGTCCCCGGGCTCAGGAGGCATGGGCGGGGTCTGAGGGAGGAGCAGGTGCAGAGACTGCAGGGCTCGTGGGGCAGGGGGCTGGGCGTGCCAGGCAGACTGCAGAGTGTCCCCGTTCGGCTGCGCAGAGCGGGCTTGCCCTGAGACGCCTGGCTCACTGAGCAGATGCCGGCTTTCCGTCTTGCTTCTCCATCACGTATGATGGGCCCCTCCTTTTCCCACACCTAGCCAGCAGGTCTGGACCAGCTCACCGGTGAACCCCAGCTCCTCAGCAGAGCAGGAGGCAGGCAAGGGGCTGGGGTCACCGTGCTTGCTCCCCCAAGGAGGCCTTTCCTGTGCAAAGCCCTGGAGGTCGGGAGCTGAGCCACCTGCTGGGACAACACCAACACTGGCACACCTTGGGGTCCCATAGAGGTGTCCCAGTTGGAATCTCAGCTCTGCACCCACTGGGTGAGCAGCCTCCACTATGCGCATCATCTCTCAGTCCCAGGGTCCTCTGTGCAGGGCAGACAGACAATGCCCACTTGGTAAGGCCATCAGCTGTCAACACGAGGACGCCTGTGCTGGTCCTGGCTCGGAGCTTCCAGGGCAAGTTCACGGGAGACCAGGGCACCCAGCACGGCTCCCAGGGTGGCAGAGCATCCCGCCTTCCCCGTCATGCCCAAGGCTGAAGGGAAGGCGGCTTCATAACAGCCCGGATCAGCGCAAGGGTGCTCAGAAAGCTCACCTGAGCCAGGCGTTCAGCCTCGTAAGGCGGACACCAGGCCCCGTACCAGGTGCCTGGGTTTGACGCTCAACTCCAGCTTCCTGCTAATGCAGATCCTGGAGGTGGCAGTGAGGGCTCCCGCCCCTGGCTCCCAGGCTGACTTCACCCCAGCCCAAAGCTCAACTGCTGTGAGCATGTGGGGAGTGAACACATGGACGGGAGCGCTCTGTCTTCCAAGATAAATTCATGGAAATGGAGCTAAAAGATAAGTTTATTTTGTGCCAAAAAAAAAAAATCCATGCATAACCTTTCAAATAGTAAGCCTTTTGTGTGAACTTGCTGAAGCCCCCTTCCTAAGTCCTTGTGCTCCAAGGTGAAGCTGGGGTTGTAGACAAGGTTGTAGACAAGGGACGAGCTCAGGCCTGCACCACGGGGGTGACCGTGCACTTGGAGGGACTGGCGCCCCGGCCGGCCCCTGCTGACCCCAGACCCTGCAGTCCAGCACGGCTCTCACTGGACTGCTGGGTGCTCGCCGTGTCTCCCGGGACGTGTACCAGGTTTTGAAGACTTGGCTGTCTCGCCCAACGTCTTAGATTACTTATATGTTGTGAAGGTAACAATTTAGGCATTGGGTTGAATGCAGTAGAGTACCTGAGTTTATTCACTGGCTGCTTTTATGTTTTTAGAATGTGGTTCTAGGAAGCCAGGAGTTCTGTGTTTGGCCCACGTTCTGCTGTGCTGGACAGCACTGCCTTGGAGGCGTCCCAGGCTCCCCCAAAAGAGGGAGGTACAAGGGTTCTTCAAGAAGTTCACGGAAGGTGTGTGTTACGGAAAACCTGGCAGTGGATTTTAACAAAAAAACTGCCCCTAAATAAAGTCACCTTTTAATCCCGTTCTCCACAAACACATTGTAGTTAACAGGGCCTTGATGATCAACTCCAACCCCTGCGCGGGTGCGGCTCGGGTGGCCGGGTCTGGAAGTGTCCCTGAGCCACTGCGACTCACAGGCCGTGGGCAGTGGCTCACAATTCCTGCTCCGTTTCTGGGTCTTGGGTCTCCCCCTCCCGATGGGCAGGCACTCTGTATTGAGAGACACGCTCACAGCTTCATCTGTAGTTGGGAAGCGAGTTCCCCACCTGGTTGGCCGGCCCTGGCCAGGTCAGGGTCTCTGAGCCACAGCCGCGTTTCCTATCAGATCAGCAACCTCCGACCAAAGAACTGCCAGAGCCGCTCCACTCCCCGGAGCTCAGGGAGGCCAGGGGTCAGGGCCCGTGCTGACGGATGCCCTGGAGGAGAGGCAGGGGCCAGCCTTGTGCGCAGCTCCGGCCTGCTGCCTTCTCATTTCCCGGCCATTCCCGGCGAGATGGTCCCGGTGAGCGGAAACCCCACCAGAGACAGCACCGGGCTGTGGGCCCCGCGGGTTCTGCTCACGTCCTGTGTGTACTACCTAGCGCCCAGCGCCTCGGAGTGCCCCGCACTTGGAGAAAGGGTCTTCTTAAAAAAAAACTTTTGTTTGTCTTTTCAGTTTCACTCATATACAGTAAATTTTGAAATAATCACTGTTCATTTCAGCCGTAGCAGTATGTCTGTCATTCATAACAGTATGAAAAACAAAGCTTGACACAGGGTTTGCAGCAGCGCAGGTGCACACAGGCATTTCTCCCTGGTTTTTGTTTTTTTCTTTCTTTCTTTCTTTTTTTTTTTTTTTTTTTTTGACAGACAGAGTGGACAGTGAGAGAGAGAGACAGAGAGAAAGGTCTTCCTTTGCCGTTGGTTCACCCTCCAATGGCCGCCACGGCTGGCGTGCTGCGACCGGCGCACC
>CM027404.1:4508478-4581583 GCA_015711505.1 Sylvilagus bachmani
ACAGCAGAGAGCTGGCCTGGAAGAGGAGCAACCGGGACAGAATCCGGTGTGCCAGCGCCACAAGGCGGAGGATTAGCCTGTTGAGCCACGGCGCCGGCCTCTTTTTTTTTTTTTTTTTTAATTTAGGGCCTACATACAAGGGAAAACGTGCACCTTTGTCTTCCTGTGCCCCCTTATTCACTCAACTTGGTGTCGTCCAGTTGCAACCATTTTGATGCAAGTTGCACTTTTTATAGCTGAATTGCATTGCATTGTGCGCTCGTGCCACACTTTCTTCATGCATTCGTCGGATGGTGGACCCTTGGCAGATTCCGGGTTGTGGCTTTTGTGAGCAGTGCTGCTGTAGACCTGGTGGCAGAGGTTTCTCTGCTACCTTGTGTCAAGTCTGGTGGGGATCTAAGCAGTAGAGACTGCTGGATCAAAAAGCGAGTGTGTTTCTAGTTTTTTAAAGTGGCTGCTAATCTACATTCCCACCAACAATGTGTAAGTGTTCTCCCTTGTCCACATCCCCGGCAGCATCTGTCAGCCTCTGTGTTTTGGGTTTCAGCCATTCTGACAGGGGTGAGGTAATATCTCAATGTGGTTTCGATTTGCATTTCCCTAATGGCTAGTGAAGCTGAGCATTGATTCATATATTTGTTGGCCGTTTGTAGTTCTTTGGAGAACTGTCTATTGAGGTCCTTTGGCCACTTCTTAACTGGGTTGATTGTTTTGTTGTTGCTGAGTTGAGTTTCGACGTGTTCTGGGTACTAGTCCTTTGTCCGGTAAGCAGCTTGTGGATACTTTTTCCTCTTCTGTTGACTGTCTCTTCACTCTGTTGATTGTTTCCTTTGCTGTGTAAAACCTTCTGCGTTTGATAAAATCCCCTTTGAATAGTTTTTCTTTGGTTGCCTGTGCTGTGTGGGTCCTATTTGAAAGGTTTCGAGACAGAGAGAGAAAGAGAGAGAGAGAGAGAGAGAGAGAGAGAGAGAGAGAGAGAGAGAGATCTTCCATTTGCTTGCGCATTCCCCAAGTGCCTACTGTGGCCAGGGCTGGGCCGGGCCGAAGGTGGGAGCCAGGAAACTCAGTCTGGATCTCCCGCATGGGTGGCTCGAACCGTCACCTGCTGCCTCCCAGGGTGAACAGCAGCAGGAAGCCGGGAGGGAGAGGAGGAAGCCGGACTCAGGCACTCGGACGTGGGGTTGGAGCATCCCAGCTGCTACTTAGACTGCGGCACCAAACGCCCACCCTGGAGGTGGGTTCTTCAAGAAGGTAATTCAGCGCAAACGAGATTGTTAGAATGGACCCTAACCTGAAGTGAGTGGGGTCATCCCATGAAGGGAGCTGAAGACCCAGCCACAGCGGGGACGCCCCGTGACCACAGAGGGGAGGTCGTCATCTACAAACCAGAGAGCGAGGCCTCCAAATAGCCCAGGTCTGTCCCCTCCGTCATCTTGGACTTCCGGCCGCCAGAGCTGTAGGAGAAAACCTCTGTGTGGGTGCAGGGCCACCCCAAGGACCCACTCACTCTGCAGCCCCTGTCCCTGGCTCGTGTCCCTAACCGAGGAGGCAGCCCTGAACTGTCGGCACAGACAGGCAGGCTCCCTCGCCTGGCCCTGGTGGCTCTGCAGCCGGTGTCTGCTGGCTGGCTCCCGGCTCTGCACCTGCTGCTCTCTCTCGTTCCCTCCTGAGCAGGCAGCCAGGATCCCGGGACGCCCCCGGCTTCACAGCAACCAGCAGGCAGCTGCTTTCGCTTCGCAAGTTGCAGACCTGGGGGCGGCTAGGACCACTGGGAGCAGGTGGCTAGGAGGCCACAGCCTGAGAAACAGAGGGGCAGCCCTCAGCTTGCTCCCTCAGGCCACAGTCATCTGAGGCCCTGGGACTTCGAAGGTGACTCAGCAAAGCTGTGTCCCCAAATCTTCAGTTATGCATCATAAATAAGTCAAATAATGGCCAGTGATAGAAGAGTGCTTTAATTTGTGCCACCAGCCCTTGGAGAAGCCCAGGGGTTCCCAGTAAGTGAGCCGACCCGGGAGCTCATCCCCAGGTACCTGCCAGAATGGCTCAGCTTAGATGAGCCTTGCTCCCCCAGCGCTTCCCGAACTGCAAACCCAGGAGGAGGAGCAGGGAGCTTAGGGGATGCGCTTCATGCAGGCAGGACGGGGAGCACTGGGGATGCTCTGCCGGCCCTGGCTGCGCCCAGCCAGAGGTCCTGGAAAGGAGAAGCTCCACTATACCGGAGTCAAGTCAGCCTCACGGGTGCAGTCCAGGGCGCACAGGCTGCAAAGCCGTGGTGCATAGAGGGTCCCCCCAGCTGCCCGGGGGAGGAGGATGCCAAGGCAGAGGCAAGAGGAGGAGGAAGGGGTGTGTGGGAGGGGAGGCCAGGGGAGGCCTGAGGAGGGACGGGAGGCTGGGGGAGGCTGGAGGAGGGGCATGTATGGGAGGGGAGGCCAGGGGAGGCCTGAGGAGGGGGCATGCCGTGTGGGACGGGAGGGTGGGGAGGGGAGCTGCAGAGTTCCTGCGGTTTCTCAGTCCGGGGCTGCAGGGGACCCCACGAGACTCGAGGCAGAGAGCTCTGGTTGGTGTCAGAGGTTCTCCGAGGAACAGGTGTCCCGGCCTCACGGTGAGCCAGAGTCCTTCTGCCTCCTCTGTCAGGAAATTGCAGACCAAGTCTGTCTGCCCTCCACCTTCGGGGGACGTTGTCAGGTCGGCGTGGGAAGTCCAAGGGGGACACGATTTAGGGGGCTTGGCCCAAGAGGAGGAGCAAGTGGAGTGAGCCCACAGTGCAGGGCAGGGCCGGGGTGGCGCAGGCAGACCCACCAGGCGACCACCTGGACCAGAACCTCCAAGGCTGTGGCACTTCTGGGGAGATGTTTTTTCCAAAACCCTCAGTTGTTACTGCTGTTGTGTTGCCCTTTAAAAACAAACAAACACACACGTCCCGTCTTTGTAATGAATATTTATGCGCTGAGTACAAATCTGATAGCCCCCATCCTGCTGGTGCAACCCCAGAATTACCTGGTGCGCTCTGCCAGGCGGCTCTGCCAGGAACCGAGTGCGAAGCCCGGTGGCGCCCTCCAGCACCTCCCCGCTTTGCCGTGACGAGCTGGCCCTGAGCTCGGTGAACAGCTTGGCCTCTGATCTTCCTGCTCTCTGGGACCTGCCAAGTAGCTGAAGGGAGGCGGACTGGGGGAGAACAGACCTTGGAGACCAAAGAAAGGGCAGACACTGTGCTGCCGCCGCCACGGGGCACCAGGCGAGCCGGGGCAGAAACCGGACCCGCTGAGAGACGGGGAGGAAGCGAGTCCTGGGGACATTGCGGTAGCCCCACAGCCAGCCCTGCCCAATGCCACCAGCTCAGGCCCTGCAGCCCAGCTAACCAGTGCCTCTGCAGGACATCTGGGGAGTGAACCGGCACGTGAAAGATCTCTGTCTCTCTATCTCTCCATCCTCTGCCTTTCATAAGTAGAAGGATGCCTCTTAAACCAGAAGCATCGAACCGGCTCGCAACTGTGTTTGCCCTGCTGTTGCACACTTGGTTACCTCCTGCTGCAGGGAGCTGTGTCCTGGGCACCGTGGGGGGACGGGATGACTCTCTCTGTGCTCAGTGTCCCCATCGGGCGAGGAGAGGGGCTTTCTCAGCCTGGCGTGGGCATCTTTCCACAGCCCCTGCACAGCAGCCCCAGGGGGACCCTGTGTGTTGGGCTTGGGACCCTGTGTGTCGGGCTCTTTGCCTACATCCGTCTCACAGCCCCCAAGAGGAGGCTGGAGGGCCCCAGAAGCCTTTTTGGGGGGACATCAGCCTTGGGACCTGGAACCCCGAGCTCACACCCGAGTCACGCCCAGGCCTGTGTTTCAAAGTTGGAGACCTGGATCCGACCGTGACTTCCCACCTCAGCTGCATGTCCCTGGGTGATGCGCTTCTTGTGTGTTTGGCCCTAGCTGCCACGTTTTGCGAGTAGGTGGCCACCCCTGTCTGTCGGAGTCCCTGTGGCCCGCTGGGAGGGCTGGGGTGGGGCTGGCACTGGAGGATGGCGGGGGCTGATCACACTCCTTCCCACTGTCTTCCGGGGGCTACAGACCCAAGAACGCTTCATGGCACTCTCAGGGGACCCTGCATCCTTGAGGCTGTCTGGCCGGGGACAGGTGCTTGCCGAGGTGGACAGGGAGAGCCCGACTGAGACAGGCAGCCGAGGCTCACTGCCCAGCCTGCTCTGCCCAGGACACACTTGGATCTCTTCTCCCTTGACGCTGTCCCCAGCCTGGCCCTGGTGGCTCCCTCAGGCTACAGATGTGGGGCACAGACCGGGCGTACGTCTTGGCTGGGTGTCCATTTCCCATTTATACTCTGGTGGGGGAACTAATGCGATTTCGAGCCTGAAGCGTGGAGTTGGGGACCTGCACAAAGCGGGGTGCTCACCGTGGCTGGTCTGTGGCCGCCCTTCCTTCCTTGGTCGTTGGGGTGGGGGCACCCTTCTCCTCACTTCCGCACCCCGCTGTCCGTGCAGCATTTGCTGTGTAACCTCATGTGCCTTCCAGGAGAGGGGGTGTGCAGCTCCACTGGTAGGGGCTGGATTTGCTGGGGGCGGGGGAGGGTGGTGGCTGTGTCTCCGCTTTGCCTTTGGGGTCTCATCTGACATAACGCAAGTGGAGGTGAACAGTGTGCATTTCTGGTGCAGCTTAGGCTCCTAAACATCCTCTTTTTTTTTTTTTTTAAGATTATTTATTTATTTATTTGAGAGAGAGAGAGGTCTTCCCTCTGTTGGTTCATTCCCCAAATGGCCACCATGGCCGGCACTGCACCAATCTGAAGCCAGGAGCCAGGTGCTTCTTCCTGGTCTCCCATGTGGGTGCAGGAGCCCAAGCACTTGGGCCATCCTCCACTGCTTTCTCAGGCCACAGCAGAGAGCTGGATTAGAAGAGGAGCAGCCGGGACTAGAACTGGCACCCATATGGGATGCCGGCACCGCAGGCAGAGGATGAGCCTGCACCACGGGCCGGCCCCCTCTTTTTATTTATCAGAAGAACACGCTTCGGAGCTCCCCTCCTGGGGAGGACCACCAGCACGCACAGGAGTCCTGGAGCCAGCCTGCAGCGTGGACTCAAGTCCAGCTGAGCCTGGCCTCCACCGGCTGAAGCCCAGCTGAGGAGCAGGTGCAGCAGGGACAGAATTGAGCTCGCGCGTGCAGCCCTGTGTTCAGGCCGCAGTGCTGAGACGGGAGCTCGCTGGTAGGCACTTCAGAGCTCGCACCTCCAGAATCCATGCTGCGGAAGTCAAATAGCAGGAAAGGCAGAGGTAGAACAGGTGCGTGGAGGGGCCTAGGGCCTCAGCCTTCTGCTGAGTTCTGTGGTTTGTGATGTCTCGTGCTAAACTTCTCCTCCCTCTGTGTTCGGGCATAATGGTTTCACGTCAGAATGACACTATTGGTAGATGGTGCGATTTCTTCACGGGCCCTATGGGATGAAGTCATTTTTGCTTAGGTTGTCAGAGGGTAGCTGGAGCCATTGGTGGTGGAGAAAGTAGAGGGGTCCCTGCCACACGTGGGACACAGCCCACCTTGCGTGGTGCAGCCAGCCGAGGGGAGCAGAGGACGGGGGAGGGGGGCTGTACTTGACCCCTCAGGAGACTGCACTCTGAGCGCCCTGCAGGCCGGGGGCCGGAGGCAGCCCTCAGTGCCGGGGGTGTGGGAGCTGGATCCCAGCCTGTGGCCCTTGCTGGCGCAGGTTTAGCCGGAGCAGGGAGCAGCTCTTGTCTTTCCTGATCCCCCAGAGGCACAGCAGGGACTGGCAGTGCCTGGGCAGGGACCCAGCCCAGACCCTGGGGACACCCCAGTGGGAGCAGGGCCGGGCGCCGTGCTGGCCGGTGTCACCCTCCCTTCCTGCTCTGCTGCCTCCCCGTGCCTCCTTGGCCCTTGAGAAGAGCATCCTGCTGAGTTCAGAGTGGGCCCTTCTGGGGAGGACAGGGCAGGTCCTTCCACAGAGGAAGCACCTGTTTCCTGGCCACCTGGCCAGGCGCCCACGCTTCCCCCCAGGCTGCTGCACGGAACGCGGGACAGAGCAGTGTCCAGTCCCCAAGCTGAGGGACCAGGGGCTGTAGGTGTGCTCCAGTGCTCCATGCTTCCATGGGCTCCGTTAGGTGGGGGGCAGGACGTCCCCTGTGGGGCAGAAAGGAGGCCTCGGGCCACCCAGGCTATGGGTTATTCTCTTCCCAGTTTGTTTCCAGGGTTCAGAGAATGTGGGCTGTGTGCCTCCTGGTTTCATTTCTCTTCCCTCTGTGGTTATGTCTGGGGAGAGATCCAAGCTTCATGGGTTTGGAGGACCTGCTCCATGGAAAATAGGTGGAACGACCACACGTGGAAGGGGTGGAGCCTGTGTGCAAAGCCTGTCTGTGGCCCAAACCTCTTGCCAAGGGTGGTAACGGCCAGGAGCCAGAGCCGGCCTGCTTATCCTCCAGTGTGCCCTCTGCGGGGGAGGCCACGGCTGGACTGCTGCGTGGAGGCATCGCTCTGACTGCAGAGTGCCTGGGACTCCTGCTGTGGCCCCCCCTGTGTGCCAGTGCTGTCCCCCACCCTTGGGACGCCCCTCAGTGCAGAGTTGCTGGGGGACCCTGCAAAGTACCAGATGCATCTACTGGAATGCCCTGTGCCTTCATCGGGGGCATAGTCAGACCCCTCCCAAAGGCTGTTTTGTAGAAAATGACCTCCTCGTGGGGAGTCTGCAGGGTTGAGAGCCCACGGGAGAAGTGGCCCAGTGACACCTGCAAGGAAGTCGCGGTTCTCAGAAAGAAGCAGAGGGAAGCGGGATCACGTCCGGCTCCTAGGAAGGCCAGCATGAGGACCTGCCACTCCACAGCCCTGTGGGGAGTGGGGGAGTGACAGGCCACAGGCTGTGCCCACCAAGGCCAGGGCAGCAAGGCGTAACTGGACGGCCGGTCATTCCCCCTGGCCGGTTCCTGATGTTTCAGATCCCTCTGGACTCACTCCGTGGGGGGAGCACCTTCCCACCAGGCCCTTAATCCTCTGCCTGCGGCTCCGGCACCTGGGGTTCTAGTCCCGATCGGGGCGCTGGTTCTGTCCCAATCACTCCTCTTCTTGTCCAGCTCTCTGCTGTGGCCTGGGAGGGCAGTGGAGGATGGCCCAAGTGCTTGGGCCTTGCACCCGTATGGGAGACCAGGAGAGGCACCTGGCTCCGGGCTTCGGATCAGTGCAGTGCGCCAGCCAGAGCGGCCATTGCAGGGTGAACCAACGGAAAAGGAAGACCTTTTTTTTGTCTCTCTCTCTCATTGTCCACTCTGCCTGTCAAAAAAAAAAAAAAAAAGAATGCTGGAGGTAGCAAGCCCAGGGAGGACACGGGTCTGCTCCAGTGGTCAGGGGCTGAGCAGGGGCTGCTGGCCACGGGCACAGCTGCAGCGTCTTGCCTGTCCGCTGCCTCCCTGGGCTCCCCACTCCCCATTCCGAATGGGCGCTTCTTGGACACCTCTCCCACAAACCTCTGGGCTCTGCCTGCAGCTCCTGTCCCCGACCCCTCCCTCAGCAGGGCCGTGCTGGCCCTTGGTTCCATTAGAACCTGTGTTTGTCGTTGGCACTGGCGGGGAGTGGGTGACCCTGGCCTCCGCGCTGCACAGGGAAGCGAAAGTGCCTGCGTGTCCTTCGCATCCAGGTATTTTTAGATGACTCGCAAATGCGCCTTTTCTTTGTCTTTCCTCCTCGGACTGCTGGATTCTTATTCTTGCAAGCAGCCCCCTGCTGCTGGCTTGACTTGTCTTGGCCGCATCCGAGTCGCGTGGCTGAGCCAGGGCCCTGTTACCTGTTTGTGATGGGAGAGGCGCTGGGCAGGCCAGGATGCCCTTGTTTCCGCACCGGGCGGTTGCAGGTGACGCCTTGTTGACCGGTTCCAGCCGCTCCGGGCCTCTGGGCATGGATTTGCAGCTCTGAAGCCGATGCACAAAACCCGGCCTCAGAGTCCGCCTCCCCCCCCCACCCCCCGCGGCCTCAGAGTCCGCCCCCCCCCCCCCCAGACGCCTTTGATGGGGCAGGCAGGCAGGTCTGGGCCCGCCCCAGCACCACACCGCTCGGCTCTGCTCCCCACACTGAGCACCCCATTCTGTGCTTGCTTTTCGCGCGTGCCCGTCTTCCCCCTCTGGTCTGCTGAGCCTGGTTCCCTTCTTTCTGCACTGCTGTGTTCCATGGCCACGCCCTGCTGGGACCAGGTCAGCTCCATCTCAGGGACTCGCTCACATCTGCCTCCTTCCCCTCGAACAGGAGCTCCCTGACGGAAGGCGCTGGGGTCTCCTCACTCCTGAAGCCCCAGCACCAATGCCTGGTAAATATCTATAGTGTCTTTGACAGGCAGTCACACACATGGCTCCCATCTGCTGGTTCCCTCCCAAATGCCAAAGCCAGGAGCTTGGAAACAAATCCAGGTCTCCCACACAAGTGGCAGGAACCCAGTTACTGGATGTTTCACTGCCGCCTCCCAGGGACCACATAGCAGGAGGCTGGCATGAGGAGCCGGAGCGGTTGCTGAGCGTAGGCACCTGTGTGGGGTGCAGGCCCCTAACTAGGTCTCAACCGCTGGGCCACACCTCCTGCCCCATCTGATGAGCTCAAGGACAGCTGTGCAAGGGCAGCCAGGTCCTCAGCAGTCTCTGTGGGCACGCGACTCTGCAGGGGCCGGATGTCGAGGGGGCGCCCCCCTCCCTTTCTCCTCTCTGTGCCCGGCTCCCTGGTGGCCAAGGGCGGCTGAGTTCCTGGGCGTTGTTACAGTGTCTCCTGATGTCCGGCTTCCTGTGGCTCCCTAAGGACAACTGTGCGCCATTGTCTTTGCTTTTTGTTTTGTTTAGTTTTTTTTTTCCTTCTGGAGGAGCGGAAGTTCAGAGCTAAGCCAAAGCCGTCTGGAGGGATCCTTCCACAGCCTCCTGACCGGTCGCCTCCTTCCTGTCTGGGCTCCTGCCCTGCGCCCCATGTCTCAGAGCGTGCAGGGTGCGTTCAGGCCCCTGCTTGGCTAGAAGGCTGCATCCTGTCCTTGTGGAAGCAGCGGGGTGTGAGAGAGGGGCGTGGGGTGGGGCTCCTCGGCTGCTCCGCTGCCCCCTGAGGAGAGAAGTCCCCCACCCTGGGCCCTTGCATGCTCTGGAGTCCCCACCATACCTGGAAGTCAGTGCATTCCCTGTCGTGCTGCCGACGGCCGCGGCTGCGCATGGGCAGAGGAGCCGCTGCCTGCACCCACTCTGGGGGGCTTCGCCCGCGTGCTCTCTGCATCTTTCCTGTGGACAGACCCTCTGACTTGGCTGCTGGGTGCTGAGAGACCCCTAGGTAGGAGCCTGAACATGCAAGGTGACGGGAGATGCTCACCCTGCTGCCCACGCCCGTCTTCCCCGCACTCCCATGTGGACTGGGGGTCCAGTGGACAAGCCCCCCGTTTACAGGATGGCTGTGACGGGACATCACGTGTGATTACACGATCCAAGCCGGGAAACCTGTGGATGCAGGGACGGCACGGCTTTGCCCACAGTCAAAGCACCGTGTTCTGAAAGACATGGCACAGACACTGATGTGCAAAGCCTTGGGCGATGGCGTCACTCGCAAGCCCCCCCCAGGAACGCAGAGCTCGGGAGTTCTCCCTGGGCGGGGTTTTACCCCACGGGGCATGGTTGGGAAGGTGTGGAGACGTCTTATAGCCACAGCTAGCAGGCAGGTGTGACTGGCCGCCACGGGGTGGGCCAGGGCCCTGCTGCACAGGATGCCACCCCGGGGGCTGTGGGGAAGGCTGTGCCCAGCTGCCTGCTGCTCGCAGCCGCATTCTGAGCCACTGCAGGTCAGCCTGGCCGGCAGCCATGGGAAGAGCACGTGGAGCCGGGGCGCAAAACGCAGACTGCAACCCACGAGGACGCCTGGACCTCGGTGGTCTTCTCCACCTGCACCCGTGATGCCATGGAGCCCGGGCTCACAGAAGCTGCAGGATGAGGTCTGCTGGGAGCAAAGAATGCGGCTCAGGTGCTGCCCCGGCCCGCAGGCAAGGGCTGCCAGCGGCACCTGCGGGGCCCTTCCAGGCACAGAGGCTGCGTTGTCAACCAGCTTCCAGATCTGTCCCGGAGCCAGCCCTGGCCTGGAACCTTACTGGGACAGGAATTTGGGAAAGGAGGTGGAGCTGCAGCCCGGCTGCTTTGGCAGAGCCGGGTCAGGGCACTGGTGTCACCAGGCAGGGGACACGGGGGAGCATTGCCTTACTCAATAAACAGCGTCGGAGCGGCCTGATGCACACGCAAACAGAAACTGGGGCAGTGGAGGGCCCATGGCAGAGGAGACGAGGTTCTGTTGTCTTCCTGAGCCAAGGAGGAGGAGCTTAACTTTGCTGATGTTCAGAACGCGGAAGCTGAAACACCCATGAGCACCCATGCAGCACCCATGAGCCTGGCCTGAGTTTGTGTGTGTGTGCAGTATGGGGCTGTGTACGTAGATATGTGTATGTGCATCTCTGTGTATTTGTATGTGCATGTGTGTGAGGGGCTGTGTGTGTGTGTGCATGAGTTACGGGGCTGTGTCCACGCGTGTGTGTGTGCATGAGTTACAGGGCTGTGTCCATGTGTGTGTGTGTGCATGAGTTACGGGGCTGTGTCCACATGTGTGTGTGCATGAGTTACGGGGCTGTGTCCATTCGTGCGTGTGTGTGCGTATGCATGAGTAACAGGGCTGTGTCCATGTGTGCGTGTGTGTGCATGCATGACGGGGCTGTGTTCATACATGTGCATGAGTTACAGGGCTGTGTCCGTGTGTGTGTGTGTGTGTGTGTGCGCACAGGTGGGCCGCCTGGGAGCACCACTGAATCAGTCCTCCCTGTGGAGGGCTGTGCTCCTCAGTGATACAGATGCCTGGCTGCTGACCGGGTTCTGGCACCGCCTCCCCTGGGGCTGCACTGCTGGTCTCTGTCTCCCTCAAGGAGAGCCCTTCTGTGCCCCACCCCACCCCAGCCCTCAGCCCCGCCTCTAATACATGGCTGGGGGGCTCTCTCCCACCCAAAGCCTCCTTAAAGCCCCCACAGGCTCCAGTCTGGGGGGATCCTCCTCTGGCTCCTGTGGGTCTCATGGCCCCCGCATCCCACTCCTCCCTGGAGCAGCCCCGCAGCCCAATGCATGAAGATGGGGTGCAAACCCCAAGGCTCTGCTTTAGGTTCCTGGCAGGCGCTTTGGGGAGAGGGGCCTGCTTTTTGGAATTGTATCGGGATTCCTGTCAACTTTGCACCCAGAGAGACCAGAGTGAGGCTTACAGAGCCTCCTCCAAGCAGCGTCCGGGCCCGAGACGCCCCCCTCGCCTGACAGCTGAGGCTCTGCTAGCCTGGGAAGAGCATACTTTTAACGTCACCATCAGGGAATGACCATGCGCCGAGCACCCACTGCATTGCCCTGACTGTGCGTCGTGTCCTGTCTCTCTGGATGCACTGGTCCCGGCCACTGCTCACAGCACCGTCTTTGGTTTGATGTCCGAGCACACAGTCTGAGGCGACAGCCAGCTGGAGTTCATGTGCTTGCTGCCAGGCCAGGGGGCCAAATGCCAGCCCTCTCCTTGTTCTTCCAGTGGGGAAACTGAGGCACAGAGGGCCAGGTTGTTGCTGCAAGTGGCCCCCCGTGGGAGCTAAGCTGCAGGTCAGACTCTGCCCCTCTCTGGGGGCTTCCGCAGAGGCAGGCGGTGCCTGTACCTGCCCAGGCCTCCTCCCACAGCCTTGCGCCCTGCAGCCGAGCCCTGGGCTCCACCATGAGCATCATCGTCAGAAAGCTATAGCCCTCTTTTGTATGACCTTGATGGGACCACGTGACAGTCGCTTGCCCGCCTTTAGCCAAGGACCAGCTGACCCAAGTCCTTCTCCAAGAGTCTAGAGGAACATGAAGAGTTGAATGCTGGGGCTCCCTGGACGCGCCCTGCAAAGTGGCGGGAGGCTGCCAGGAACTCAGCATCCACACTTCCTCCATGCCTGAGGCTCCTGGGCCCAGCATGGCTGCAGGACTGGGGGAGGGGTAATGGGGAGGATGCCTCGTCTCCCGCCCCCACAGTTCGCCCAGGCTGTGTCCACTCATCCTTGTGGGTTCACTTCAGCCCCATTCAACCTGGGTGGAAAATGTGCTGGGGCAGGGCTGTGGGGTCCCTCCAGCAGGGCCACAGTGCAGCCCACCCTGCCCCTCTCCTGCGCACCTGCTGCAGTGTCCTGCCTGTGGAGGTGTGTGGTGAAGACCTTGACTCTCACCACCACTGGGCCATGGAGTCGGGGGTAGGCTGAGGCCAGCGCTGCCCCGAGACCTGGGCTAAGGCCCCTGCAAAGCCAGGCGCTCCCTATGAGCTGCCCCCACCCCGCTAAAGCCTTGTCCACCCACACACGGTCCCAGACTTCTCCCCTCCAACGCTTGGTTTTTCATCCCAGATTTCTGCATAAGTAGCACTTGAAGCTTTGATGCCTTATATATTTTAAAATCAGGTCTAAATCCTTCCCACACGGCCAGCTGTTCCTTCCCCCTGCCGGTTTTAATTTCCTCTGGAAACAGGTAGGGAGTGCGGGCCTTTAGGGCCAGCCCGGGTGTCAGTGCAGGCAACCGCGTGCCCCCAGACGGCTCCTGGCCTGCAGGCTCCCCACTGCCCTGCCCTGGGTCCCCTGCTCCTGGGTCCCCTGCTAATCTGGGTGCTGTTGAGTCAGCCCACGCGTGCAGGCAAATCAGAGGCAGGGCAAAGGAAGCCAAAATAAACGGCGGCGGCGCTTGGGGACCTGGAAGCGGATGGATTTGGCTGCGGTTTGAGAAGGTGCCATCGGCAGGTTTTCTTCCTGGTTCTGGGCTGTGGTGTGGGAGTGTTTCGCCGTGGGAGAGCCAAAGGTTCGGGTCCTAGTTCTGAGATTTCTCCCTAGACGATCCTGGGGACTTCCCTGGCCTCAGCCGCTCTTCCTTTGTGCGGAGCAGGCAAGGGATTCACGCGAGGACCCTCAGCCCGGGTCACAGGGCACCGGCACCGCGGTCCGCCTCCCGCTGCAGGGGAGCGAGAGGCCGGTATTAACACCGCTGGAAAAAATTAAATAAGCAAAGAGGAGCCCTTGTCCTTGAACTTCCTCTAAGAGATATCGGATTACATTTTTCAGTGTTTCCTAGGAAACCAGCTCAGTGTAAAAATGTATTCTTTGTCTTCTGCTCTTTGCAAAATTGTTTGAACCATCATATCTCATAAAAGGTTGCTTCACAGGCGATTTGAACAGCTTTAAAAAAAAGCTTAATCTGCAGTTTGCTGCACGGGGCGGCGCACCTCTCTCGCCGGCTCAATGCCACAGATTGTGTTTGCTGAAAACGGATAAGGTGACGCCACCGTTTCTGAAGGGTCTGTGAAATCAAATCTTGTTGTCTTTTCCCCTCCAAATCCTGAGTCTTAGGAGATTCTTATCAGCATTTACACAACAGTTCCTTGATGAAGGGAAACCAGCCGTCCTCTCCCCTCCCCCCTTTCTCTTCCATTCTCTTCTCATTCCCTGCCTCCCCCACTCCCCTCCCCCAACCCTAGGCTTGTGCATGTGCTTGGTCTGCACGCAGCCGAAGGGTCTGGGGGTCCTCAGAGCTACCCCAGGTCAGAATCCCCCATGTCTCAGTCACCTCGGATGGGTGTTCCCGGTCTCCGCCTGGCCAGCTCATCTTGTGGTTTTGCGAAGGGCTGGGGGGGTCGGACGTGCACTGGGCTGGGGTCTGTGAGTCAAGGGCACAGGCAGGCTTTCCCTGGGTTCAGACATTGGCATTGCAGCTCCCGCTCCTCGTGAATGGGGGCCCCCGGAGAGCAGGACGAGAGCCTGGCTTCCCGTGCCCCTGGCTGTTCCTGGGCACGTGGCCCTGAGCGCTCGTCTGACTCCCGCCCCCGGTGGGAGACCCACCGAGGCCCCCACGGTGCTGTGTGTCACCCGCTTCTGACAATGCCCGTGCTGCCCCCCAGCCAGTGAGGCAGAGCCGGAAAGCCCTGGCTGTGGGGTGACCTTGCGTCTGCATGGCAGCTGCCTCACTGGTCAAAAGGACCTGACAAGGGACCTGCCTGACGTGGTCCTCAGGGGGACGGAGTGACCTGGTGCCCAGGAAACCTGGCGCAGGGCCTGGCCCTGCTGAGTGTGGAGCTACCGCTCCGTGGGCGTGGCTCGCGTTCTGATGCTCCAGGCAGCAAA
This sequence comes from Sylvilagus bachmani, assembly GCA_015711505.1. Classification (NCBI taxonomy): domain Eukaryota; kingdom Metazoa; phylum Chordata; class Mammalia; order Lagomorpha; family Leporidae; genus Sylvilagus; species Sylvilagus bachmani. The sequence continues at coordinate 4,522,627 of CM027404.1, forward strand.
TGGTACTCTGGGCACCTGCCACCTGGCAGGCTCAGGGAGCGCCGTGGGGTTAGAGGTGGAAAAGGCACTGTCCCTGCCCCGACAAGCTTACAATCTCAAGGGGAAGCAGAGCTTTGCAGCGTGTGGTGGCTGTGCCAGAGAGCCCTGTGCACCCAGGCGTGTGCAGTGCAGGAGGACCACGCGCTTGTCTGTTCCTATTCGGAGCGAGTACACTGCTGGTTTCCCGACACAGGCTGGCTACACTCAAGGTGCACAACACGACCATCTGGTGCACCCACACCTGGCATAGTGGTCACCACGACCAAGTTGGCACACCCAGAACATGTTCCTCTTATCACTGACCGTGCGTGCCCTCTGTCCGTCTCCCTGGCTCCCCAACTCGCGCCCCTGGCTACCACAGTCCCGACCCTGCTTCCGTGCCACTACTTTGCTAGATTCCACATATAAGTCTGGCGTAATTCACTTAGCGTAATGTCCTCTACCTTCACCTGCGTCTCAGGTGACGGCATTTCATTGTTTTTTATGGTTGAGTAATATTTCATTGTGTACACACGCCACGATTTCTCTGTCCATTCATCCATCGATGGACCCTTCGGTTGTTCTCTATAGTGGCTGTTGCGGCTGATGCTCAATGGACACGGGATGCAGATCAGTGTCCCACACCCTGATCTCACTTCCTTGGGCCACCCACCCTGTTGTGGTTTGGGGAGTAACTTGGGTGTCCCCCAGAGACCCGTGTGCCGGACCCTTGATCCCGAGTTGTATGTGACTGCATCACGATGGACCATGTCTCACCCAGTTTTGGTCTCTGAAATGGGGCCTTAGGAAGTGATCAGAGTGGTTGGGATGCTAGGCTGGAGCCCCGCGATGCACTCTGCGTGGCTCTGAAGGAGGAGCCTGCTCCAGCCCTGGCTCTCTGGCCTGCCCCGCATCTGCCGTCCCCAGCCTCTGCCAGGTACAGCACCTTGGACGGTGGCCTCTGGGCTGTAAGCTGAAATCGACCTCTGAAAATGCCCCTGTCGGGTGTTGTGAGAAGCTAACGAATGCAGACACAGAAGCGGGATGCTGGGTCGGTCGGACGGCAGATCTGCTTGTCCATTTGTGGGTACCCTCTGTCCTGTTTTCCATGATGGTTGCATAATGTACACCGTGACCTACAGCGTGCGGGACGTTGCCCCTTCCTCCACATCCATCCCAGCACTGGTGGTCTGACAGGTGTGGGTGACATCTCACTGCAGCTTTGACTTCGGCTTCTTCGTAGATCTGTTGGCCATTTTTATATCTCCTTTGGAAAGAGAGCCTTTACCCACTTTTAAACTAAAGTTTGTAGTTTTTGCTGTTGAATCTAATGAATTCCTTATACATTTTGGATATTAATCAGATAGGCGGTTTGCAAACAGATTCCGCCCTCCACAGTGGGCTTTCCATTCTTTTCACTGTTTGCTGTGCAGAAGCTTCTCAGCTGAACGCCCCACGTGTTTGTTCTTGCTCCTGTTGCCTGTCCTAGTGTCCTAAGTAGAGAGTTATCATCAAGGCCGGTGCCCAGGAATTCCCCACTTCTGTTCTCCTGTAGAAGTTTCAGAGCTCCAGACCTTACGTGTAAGTCTTTAACCCCCATTCATTTTAAAACCAATGCCCTCTGCTGAGTTTGATCAGGGCACCGGAGTCTACCGTTCCCTGCTCCCCTTCTGCTTGGGGTGGCTCTGGGATTCTGTGCTTTCCCGTGGGATGTGAATGAAAGGGCTCCTTCTGTGTGACCCCGGCGTTAGGGAAAAGCCCTGGGTCTGCTGCACCCACTGCCTCTCTTCTTTCCCATTCACGGAGACACTGGCACAGTCAGAAGCTTCTGGATTCCTCTAGAGTCTGAAGCTGGATGCACACCGAGCCTGCAGGGCCATGGGCAGCCCTGTACCACGTGCTTTGGGGCTGGTGCCTGAGAGGCTGATCAAATTCTACCTTTTGCTTCTCGCTCTCTCTCTCTGTCTCTGTCTCTGTCTCTCTCTCTTTCTCCCATTTTATCCGAAAGGCAGAAAGACAGATATACAGACACAGAGAGATCTTCCATTGCCTGGCTCCTTCCCCAAAGGCCACACACAGCAGCCAGGGCTGCACCAGGCCGCAGCCAGGAGCCTGGCATTGAACCTGTGTCTCCCACGTGAGTGGCAGGGACTGAGCCCTTTCATTTGCTTCCGAGGGCATACTGTAGCAGGAAACATGGGGGGACTCCATCCAGGCACTGTGACACAGGCAGCGGCCATCCAAGGTGGCAGCTTATTCACTGTGCCCAGTGCCCACTCTGCATTTCCATCTGTTTCCAACCCCATGTTCTGGGGGACTCTTCTGGGAAGCTAACAGAGGATGGTCTTGGTGGTGCGGTGGGGTAGGAATGGGGACACCCTTTTTGCCACTGGTGTGTGGCTAGCAACTCTCAAGTTGTGATTTGTCTCTAAAGACAGGTGATGAACCAGGTCTCTGGGCACCGTGAGATGTGCACTGATGACTCGCTTCCCTGTGATGCTTCGGAGTGGAACAAAGTTTTCCTCTTGAAAGGAGTGGCAGGAACTCTGGGGCAGGAGACAGACAGGCTCAGGATGGAGGGAGCAGCACTTCACCCGCCCTCCGCCCAGGGCCACCTGCAGCTGAAGATGGAAACTCCAGGCCCAGGCCGGGGAGCACACAGATGCGTCTGGGGAGATGGTTGTGAGGCAATGAGCTCCGGCGTTGTACTGCTGGTGAAGCTGCTGCGTGACACTCGCATCCCATAATGCCTGGGATCTAGTCCTCTCTCTGCTTCTGATCCAGCTTCCTGCCATTGGACACCCTGGGAGGCAGCAGGTGATGGCTCAAGTGCTTGGGTCCCTGTCACCACGTGGAGATCCCCGTTGAGTTCCTGGCTCCTGTCTTTGACCTGCTCCAGCTCCTGCTGTGGTGGGCATTTGGGGGAACAAAGCAGCACATAGGGGATATTCTCTCTCTCTCTCTCTCTCTCTCTCTCTCTCTCTCTCTCTCTCTCTCTCTTTCCCCTCTCTCTCTCTCTCTCTCCTTTCCCTCCTTCCATCTCTCCCCCTCCCTCCCTCTCTCTCTGTCTCTCCCTCCCTCCCTCTCTCTCATCCTCTCTCTTCTCTCTCTCCTTTCTCTCTCCCTCCCTCCTTCTCCCTCCCTCCCTGCCTTTCAAATCAACAAGAAAGTGAATAAGTAAACTAAAAATGGAAATCGCGACTTGCCAAAGCAGACAGACAAGTTGAGGCGGGCAGGTGCCATTCGCTGGGGTGCTGAGCTCAGGCGCCATGGAACAAGGCAGCAGGTGGACCTCCAGTTGTGCTCTCTGCTCTGCGTTCTGCCACCTTCCTAAGACCCGAGGGTCTCGCCCAGAGGCCACAGATGGGGCCAGGCAGGCAGAGGAGCCCCAGGAGGCAGGCGACGCTGTGATCAGTGAGGGCGTGGCCCGTTCTCCCAGACCCTGTACATCTGGGAACAAAGGGGACTGAGTGACAGTGTTCAGAAACCCCAGGCCTGGGGTGCGCGTCAGGGTAGAGATGGCCACCCCCGTAGAAAAGACTAGAATTCTCTTATCAGGCTGAGCAGGGCTTCTGCGTGCCCAGGCCTGCCTGGGTGTTTTGTTGACAGATAAGGAGATTAGGGGACACAGAAAGACATTTTGTGGTCAGCAGGACAGGGACTCACGTGCTTTAAGGTGATGTCCGAAAGACCTGGAGCCTCATCCGTGCGCCACGTGGTAAAGGCACTGGTAGCACTGGTAGGAACCCCCCCCACCATGCTTCCTCTCTCCTCTCCAAGGCTTTTTTGCAGATGTGAATGACACGGTGCCAAAGGTTGGGTTTGCTGGCCCAAGTGGCCAGGCCAGCTCCGACAGGAACCCAGGCCCACAGACTCACAACAGGACGTGCTGGAAGCCACAGCAGGCTGCGTGTTAGAGGTGACCGTCCCCCTAGGCCCCTACCCCACCCCGAGCCGTGCTGGGCCCTGGGACCAGGCTCTGTGAGCCCCAGCTGAGGCACTAGGGCTGCTCTGGGTCGCGTTTCCTGAGAACAGGAGCATCGCCTGGTTTCTAGTTTGGAAAGCCCAGCAGATGGGCTGGCAAGGGAAGGTTTTGTTCTTGCTTGTAGTCACCCAATTAAAATGAGGTGCAGACGCTCCGACACCTAGTAATTTTCACCTCGCTCACTTTGGCTCCCGCGCCAGCCTTGCCCTACTGACTTGCACTGTTTAAATTACACAGTCAGACGAAGCGGCTCGATGTAGCTGCTGGTCGTACACAGCAGTCTCACCCATCATCTCTCCCCAAACAAGAAAGATCCCCACAGCCCTTCCCCTCGCCCTGCAAGCCGGGTGGGAAAAGCTGTGGTTCTTCAACAAACATCAGTGAGAATTCAGAGCAGCCAACACTTATGTCAGCTTTCAACCTTTTTGCTCCCCACGCACACACACACATGTGCACACGCACGTGCACACACTCACACCTGCACCTGTCGTGTCCCCAGCAAAGGCAGGGCAGACGTGCAATCCACACTTTGGAATACGTAGCTTCGTTTTTCAGCACACGTGCCCCTTGCCATGGCCACCTCGGCTGACGCCCCTGTGTCCCCCTCCTGACCGGCAGGTGCACCTATGGACCGGGAGAGGCTTCCGTCACCTCTGAGGTCATGTGTGGAGGGCTGGGTGGGGAATGCCCAAGCACCTCCCTCCTCCCGGGGCGAGGAGACACCTGCCTGTCTGTGCTGTGGCCATTCACAGCTGGCGGACTGCAGAGGTGAGGGCAGAGTGGTGACAGGATCGTGGGGCCGAGATGTGGAGGAGGAGTAGCTGGGAGGAGCCACCTCTGCTCCCACCGGCGGCTTCTCCAGGCTCAACCAGATCCTCAGCTGCTGTTGGCAACAACACCACGGTGCTCCCTGGGCAGCGTGGCCGAGGGGGCCGGCATGAAAAGCCAGTGGCCGCTTCGCTCACGTCCATCCTGTCACCCTCTCACCCTGGTGGCTCAGAATCTTGGGTTTATTTGTGCTGATCACCCAGCTGGAGACGCTTGGTCTCCGGTGAAGTGGAAACGTGGGGACAGTCGTGTCCATGCTGCCCGCCCCACTGGAGCAGCCACCAGGGACCAGATTAAGATACAAACTGTAAGGTGCTGCCCATGCAGACCATGGTTGCTCGCGGCAACGGCAGCCCCGCCCCTCTGTGGACAGGCCTGTTCCCCTCTCCACGCTCTTGGTGAAATCCCCACTTTTGCAGTGACTTGGGACTGCATGTGCCAAGCATCCAGTCCCCGCCCCAGAGCAGTGACCCCGAACTGGGCTGGTATCAGCCTGTGTCTCGCCACCCTGCGATCTGTGCATTGGAAAGAGAGTGACTGGATCCACCCTGGATTTCGGTCACCTTTCTCATCCTAGGAAACCCCTGGGAATCGAATCCTGTCTGCGTGCCTTGTACGCTGGTGTCCTGGCGTTTGTGTCCAAGGTCACCTCTATCTGTTTTTGCTGCTGTTGTTGGAAACCAGCCTTGGAGAAGGCTCCTGATCTCACGGTTACCTGCACCCCCCCCCCTGCCGAGAGGGATGACTGCTAGGGAGCTGTGACTGCTCGTGGGATGATGCTGATGGTTCCTGGGAGGGTGATCAGCCAGGGAGGCAGCTGCCCGGGACCTGTGTCCAGGCTCCTAAAAGCGCCCTGGTTCCCATTTCTGAAAGGAGTTGATAGCAGCTCGCTTTGGACTGGAAGGGGCTTCTGGGGAGCCGGCATATAGCGGGGGTGGGGTGGGGCGGGAGCTGACCTCCGCGGTGGGGTTGGCACTGGGTGGCGTCCGCGGGTGCATGTGTGTGTGTGTGTGTGTGCGCGCGGCTGCCTCTCTTGATCTGCTTGGATTTCATTTCCATTACTGGAGACGCATCTGCACCTCTTCCCGGCCAGCCACGTTTATGCCCTCGCCCTCTGAGAGGTCACCGCCCCCGCCCCGGCCCCCACCCCCCAGGGGAGTCAGAAGGACACGTGATCCTTTCAGTGCAGTGCTGAAGATCCCCGTCTGTCTGGTGGCCGCAATCAGTAAATGGGAGCCCTCCCCTGCCACTTCGGGGTCAGGGTCCTCACTGCCTGGTCCTGAGACAAGGGGGCCCTCCTCCTCCGCCCAGGAGGAGGCGCTGTTCGTCACCCGCGGTTCAGTCTTTGGAATTCCCGGCGCCCTCGCCCCCGGGCTTGGGGCGTCTTTCGGACTCACACTCACTGAACGGCTGTTTATTTTGGAAGCGCTTTGCTCCTGGCAGTGACACCTGGGCGGGGGATTCTGGGGCACCACAGGGCTGAGCGATGGAGACCAGACCGTGTGACCTGGCCCGACACTAGCAGGAAGCACTGGGGTCCCAGCTGTCAGCTCAGGGCCCCCGGAACGCCCAGCCTGGGGCGGCATGGGGACGCCCCTAAAGGGCAACAGCTCAAAGACCTCTGCAGAAACTCCAACCCCAGTCGGCGGCAGGCACGGCAGTTAGAAGTCGGGCTGTGGCGTCTGTCTGAGCAGACAGCTTCCTGGGGCTCCCTGTCGGGGCCTGTCACCTCTGCACCAGGCCAGTACCAGAGGCCACCAGATGGCCAGCGCAGCTTGCACTGCGGAGTTCAGAGCTCCTGCGCACGGCCTGGCTTCGGCCGGGATGAGGAGCTGGACGTGGCGCCGTGGGCACAGTGCCAGCTGCCCGCAGCCTCTCCTGGGTCACCACCCTGCCTGCCGGCTGGAAGCCCAGCTCGCGGGAGGCAGCGGCTCCTGCAGCCTGCCCGGCTCCACACAGCGCTCGCTCAGCGCCTGGGCTCAGCCGGCCCCAGACCTTGAGCCCAAAGCCACAGCTCTCCTGCTGCCCCGTGACCCTGCCCTCCAGGGGTCATCACGGGGGAAGCCCAGCTCCCGGGAGGCAGCGGCTCCTGCAGCCTGCCCGGCTCCGCACAGCGCTCGCTCAGCGCCTGGGCTCAGCCGGCCCCAGACCTTGAGCCCAAAGCCACAGCTCTCCTGCTGTGCGTGACCCTGCCCTCCAGGGGTCATCACGGGGTCGAGTCAGCACACCCCCCCATGTGCCCACCCGGCTGTAACTCAAGGAACACAGGCGGAAATGCCCCACCTGCAGCTTCCTGCACTCAAGCTGACCGAAAACATCACAGACAGGAAAAAAGCAACAACAACAACAAAAATAAAACCGAAACCCTTGGAAAGCCACGAGTTCAATAGTCCAGCTGCCTTTATGTTTACACCTGGCTTTCAGAAGACCACAGAAGACAGGCAGCCAGAGCACCAGGCTACCGGGCACATCCCAACCCCTGGGTTATCAGGGGTGCACCTGGCCCCTCCCCCTCATTCATATGTAAAGAGGCCGAACTCGCCTGTGTGCAGGGAGCTATTTTTAGGGGCCCCTACCTGCTGGGATCCTAGCCTTGATCTCTGCAACCATCAAGCCTGCCATAAATGTTTGATGAGGAACAAGCCCATAAAAAGAAAAGGCGTGACATGCCAAGAGGGAGAGGAGCCGTGCGCTGCCTTTTAATTACCCCAGGCTGGGCACAGCTCAGAAGACATGGCCCCCATGTGGGGAGTCGGGGGCGGGGCGGGGTGCGTGCAGGACACGGCGGCTGCGCGCCCTGCAAGCCAGAGAAGCGAAGAAATGAGAGGATTCAGGACACAGGATGCAGAACAGTCTGGTTTTATTACTTTGAGTGATGGAGAGCCTTTAGTTGCTCCCCGCTCCCGTTTCTCTCTGTTACAATGTACATTAAGTCGTGAATCAGATGTCAGTGGATGTGGAGGTGGGAGGGAAACTGGTGACGTCCCGGGATTTGTACAACTTTACAACAAATGCAACTGTGAATTGGTGGCATCTACCAGTGTGGGGCGAGGCGGGGGGGGGGGGCAAAGGCACACTCGGCCGGGCGGGGGCCACACGGAAGCAGAGCAACACTGAGATGCAGAAGGTGGCCGATAGGTGTGGACGCTGCAGAGTGAGCTCGGTGGGGCACGGGGACAGGCGTGGGGCAGGCTCCTGCACACGGCCCAGGCGACGGGGGCACCCCCGCGGCCGGGCTCTGCACGGTGAATACTCATGCGGGAGCAGGTGGCAGGCCCCCGCCCCGGTCTCTGCTAGCAGGCTTTTGGGGTCAAGTCCACGGGATGTGAACACTGATTCCACTAGAACACAAGCCCCGCACCCAGCAGCTAAGCCACAGAGGACCGTGGGACCACAGGGTGGCGCACCCACTGGTTCCGGCGGGGGAGGGGGTGGCACATCCCCCTAACCAGCTCAAAATTGTCCTTGTCTTTTTGTTTTTGAAAGCCTGTTTTTGTAAAAAAACACAAAAAACAACAGTGAAACCCAGCCCGGGTGATGGAGATGGAGATAAAAAGACCGTCAGCTGCACACTTAGAGCCGCAGCGGGGCCCGGGGCTGCGCCCTTCGTTCCTGTAAAGCCCATGAAAGCCCCTGCCCCGCGGCAGAGCGAATGAAAACCCAGTCGCAAGGAAGCACACTCCCTCCCGCCCCTCCGTACACAACAACAGAGGATAAAGAGAGAAAACACACACGCACACACACTAAACATCTCTCGCCCAGCAGCATCCATGGTGCTTGGCCGTGCGTTGGGGCTGCTCGCTGAGCATGGTGGGGGCGGCCCGCCCGTGTCTGTTTCCATGCCTCTGCTTTGTGTGCACGGCATCTGTGCGCACAGCACCCAGCTTGGAGACAGCCTTATTGAAATGATCTGAGGATGTCAGGGTGCAGGGGGCTCTGGAGGAGGGAGGGGGATCTGTCACCCACAGCCCGGGGGCCCATGCTTGGCAGTCCCAGGGTGGGTGGGTTGGCACAAGGAAAGGCCGTGGGGATCAGAAGGCGCGGTGCCACCAGGCACGCCCAGGCTGCCGCGTCACAACCATCACACCTTCTCCTTTAGTCTGCCTGGCTCCAATCTTCCAGAGGGCTGGAGGGGTGGGTAAGGGTCAAATAAATACCTGTGTTTATTTCAAAAGGGTGATTGGTGGTGGGGGGAAACGCTGATCATAACGACAGTCCACAAGTGAACACAACTCAGGGTGTAAGGCACAAATTTACATGTGGAAAACGGACTATTCACAGATGTCAGGCCACGAGAGCCCCGTGGGATCGGACCGTTTGCTTACTCGAGGGAGCAGCCGGCATACGGATCAGTTCACACCGTCGCTGGCGCCTGCACGGAGACAGGGGCCCGTGGCAGAGCCAGGCTGGCAGCAGTGGGCACTGGTGCGGCTCCAACAGTTTCTCTCCTGCTTGCTTTTGAAGTCAGAATCTGGAAGGACTTGTCAACTCGTTTATTTGTATTTTTTTTGCATGTTATAGACCAGAGGAGACCTGACCAGCAAATTAAGTGGTAGGTTTAAACAGCTACAACCCTCTTAACTCTTTCCTGTAGCTACAGACCAGACAGTCCAAACACAAGGCTCAGAATTCCAGCTCCAACGTATTTACTCAGTGATTTATTGTAAAAATAAAGAAACTCAATTATTCCAGTTAATGGATTTCACGTTAAATAGTTTAACTTTCACTGGGCTTCAGAAGAGCTGTTCATAGATGATATGTGGAAGAGTCCTTTCCTTAAGGAAAAAAGTAAACGGGCGAACAATAAATAGTTACTTGCGTTAACGGTCACGTTATTTCATTAGAGAGAGCAGAGAACTAGGACGTCAGCGCCCGGCACTGCACTTAGCTAAGAGCGCTGTAACACTGGCGGGCTTTCACAGTATCTGCGCGGAGGGAGCTTCTGCCAGGGTTAAAGTCTGAGTTAGAATCATCAAGGAGTTCTATTTTTTTTTGTCTTTTTTTGATTTTCATGATTAAAAAAAAGTATCTGTGTTTTGCCCGTGCAGTCAGACAAGTCTGCAGTTGCTGTTCGTGTGTGTGTGTGTGTGTGTGTGTGTGGTGTGCACGGGGCATGGGGGGGTGTGTGCTTTTGGCTCATGTTTGTGATGACAGCGTCCTTTGTGGGCCGCACCTGCTGCAGGGCGTGGGGGAGAGCCGAGGAGGAGGAGGGTGGAGGCGAGTCCCGCCGTGGCAAACCTTCACCACCAAGCCACGGGCCCGGCTCTCTGAGTACCCGTGTTTCCGGGAGGCGGGCCCCGCGGCCTCTGATCGCCGTGACCTCCCGGCGGCGGCTGGGGGCGCCTCCGGGCCTGCTGGTTGGACTCCTGACCCCTCCCCCCGGGATTATGTACACGCGTCACTGGGCTTCATGGGTGCGGCCAGGGGGGCGAGGGAGGGTTTGGGGGGCACGTCAGGCTTCAGCGAGGGCGTGCGCTTCAGCCCCGGCCTGCTCAGCGAGCTGTAGGCGCCGAGGCCGGGCTGCCTGGCCACGGTGCCCCCGGGCTGGCCCTGGATGGAGTCCACCCTCTGCGGGGCGGGGGGTGGGTTGTCCCCCCGGCCGAAGCTGGGGTTCCGGGACAGGTGGGAGGAGTTGGAGGAGTTAGTATTGTTCCTTTTGAGGGTGGCGGCCTGGTGGCTGCGCGTGAGCGAGTTCGTAGGGTAGCTCCTCTTGTAGTCGAGGCCGTAGGAGGAGGAGTGGTGCATCTCCAGCCGCTTGCTCAGCCCGTTCTGGGACAGGGAGGCCCCCGGGGGGCCGAGCGAGGCCTCGCGCTGGGGGACCTTCGGGGGCAGGCTGTCCACGAGGCTCCCCGGCGGGCCGGCGCTCTTGCCACCCAGGTGCTCCTTGATGGTCTTGTACTCCAGCGTGGCGCCCTGCTCCTCCAGCGCCACGTGCACCGCCTCGCCCATCTTGGGCTGCTCCACGTACTCGTGCTGGTAGCCCTGCTGCGCGGTGATGGGCAGCACCACCACGCTGGGGATGTGGCTGGGCGACGCCCGCAGCGGCAGGTCCGTGGGGATCACGGGCGAGCCCAGCGGCGCCATGTCCTTGGTGCAGGCATTGATCAGGTTCTGGTTGCGCTCCCACTCGCGGCTGCCCCGGCTCGGCTTCCGCTTCTGCTGCAGCGTGGGCGTGGACTCCGGGGTGGGCAGGGCCGTGAGGTCCAGGTGGTGCTGGTCCGCCTTGATGAGCACCTTGGCCGTGCCGCTGGGCGTGGCCAGCTTGCCATTGTGCATCAGCGGCGTGAGTACGGCCTCGGGCTTCGGGTCCTTGGCCTGCGGGTCCCCGAAGAGGCCGCCGAGCTTGGTGACGCTGCTCATGGAGGCGCGGCGCGAGTGCGCCAGCTCCTTGTCCCTGCGCTGCCCCGAGGCCGCGTCCTTGCGCCGGTGGTCGCACACGCAGTAGACGACGATGCCCGAGAACACGGCTCCCATGACGAACGCCAGGATGACGGCGATGGCCAGGAGGGTCACGGGAACCAGCTGGTCGTGGCCTTTGAGGTAACTCTCGCGGATGACTCCTGCAACGCACAGCGCAGAGGGTTAGGACGCGAGCGGACACGGGCGCTCAGTGCTGCTGGGCGGCGGGTCACCCGGTCACACGGCAACGGGGTAACAGCAAGGGGGGGGCGGCGCCGAGTCCTCCCGCCCTCCCGCCCCCGTGGCTCCCTCGGGTAAGCCAGGCTTTGGCTATGGGAATGCGATTCTCTCCTTCCGGCTTTTCCTCTTAGGCCCGGGGTAGCAGAGGAGGAGGGGGAGAGCAGGTTCCATAGGGGGCTTTTCCGACCACCTCCTAGGGCACCATGGAAAACATGTTTCTAAGTCAAGAAGGTCCAGGAAACAGTTATTTACAGCGGAAGCAAACAACGCAGGTTCACAGACGACAGAGGTTTATGCGGAGGCCGCGTCACCTCCCAAATAGAAAAAGCGCGCAGTGAAGTTCAGGTGCATTTATACGCTAAGGCTCTGGGGAGGCCGACTCCTCGCAGAGAAAACGGCCCGAGCGTGCCGGCTCCCTCTGTTACCACGCTCGCAGTCTGCTTGCACGGGAGTGCGCTCTGCCGCTTAATCAGCATTACGTGGCTACACCTGACCAACACCTTGCGCAGCGTTAACCGGACGCGGCCTGCCCGGCTCCTGCCGCCAGCCCCCGCACGCCCATCAGCGCGCCCGCGGGGCTTTTGTTTACCCTAAGTCACCATGGCCGGGTCCTGCCTGCAGGATGCGGTAGCTATAGAAACCAAAAGTGTGGACCGCCTGGGTTCCCGCTTCGGGAGCGCTCAGCGCCCCAGGGCTTCAGTGGCTCCGCGGGTGCTGGGGAAATGCAAACACAGTTTCTAACACGGACACGGGCACAAGGCTGAAAACCCGCCTTCTCTGGTCTCGGGGGACACAGCTTTCCATCTCCTAAATCGGCTCTTTCTGGAATGCACTGACTGCATTTTCCTGGCAGAATTAGAATGACCTGGAATAAAAACCCCGGGCCCCTCCCACCCCACGCCAGCCCCACGCTGAGGAGGGAGGCAGCCCGCTCCTGGGGTTTCCTGGGATGTCTCCTGGGCTGGAGCCATGGCTTCTCGCCTTCCCTCCCTCCCTCCCTCCGGCTCCGTTGTGACGTCACAGTTGGTTGCTGCGGCAACGGCTGTCCTGTGGCACAGGGCGTGACTTCAGGTGGGAAGAGGCAGAGCAGCGCGTACCTCCGGGAAAACAGACTGTGATTACGCAGGCGCCCTGGGCAGCACAGGGCGACTGAGGCGACTGCAGAGGACAGAGACTGGGAGGTGCTGGGAGAGCCACTCCGGCCCAGGCGCCGCACGCCCACTTGCACAGTTCCCCATTTCCCCTCCTGGGTTTTCAGGGGGCAGACACTGGTCAGCAAGGCCACGTCAGCAGGGCGTGTGCCCAGGAGACACACCTCATCCCCGTGGTGCTCCGCCACCCAGGGGGCCCTGCGGTCGCCCCGACACCGAGGAAATGCACACGTGAAACATCTCCCCCTTGGGTGTGCAAGTCCTTGTGATGTGAGAGCAGCGACGGAGTTTTCCTTCTGTTTGGGTTGCGTAAGGGGCCGTGCTGGGCATCATTTTAATGACCGGCCCCCAGCAGCACAAGGACGTGCACCTGGGAGTGCAGTGGTTTGCTCTCTTCAGGGATGCGGCGAGTCGGTTGGGTCTCCGGGGGACTTTTGGTGTGGCAGTGCGTGTAGGGCGGGTGCTGTGTCCTCCCGATAAATGCGCAGGCAGGTGGGAGGCCGTCCCGTCGCCCTGGCCTTGTTCTCTCAGAGAGGATCTCGGGAAGCGTGGGCTCCTGTGTGGCGCTGGGAGACGGCACCACTGAAACGGCCCACCAGTGCTCCCCGCCTGGCTCCTGGCTCCTAGATCCCAGTCCCATTTTGAGTCAGAAGGCTTTGGCTCGCTGGGACTGACGTCAACACATCACTCGCCTTCCTGTTGTAGTAGAGGTCATGAGCGTTCAGTTGTCGGGCTGCCACCAAGCCAGGCGGGCTCTGAGCTCTGGGCAGGAGCGTTCCACGTAGCCCCACCTCTGCAGAGTCAGCAGTGCTCAGAGAAATTCTCTGATCTCTCTCTAGACCTGCAGGCTGCAGGCTTCCTCACCTGTAGATTGAGAGACCCCAGCAGGAAGTGTGCAGGTGGCATGGCACCGCCTGCAGTGCCAGCATCCCACACGCATGTGGGTTCATGTCCCGGCTGCTCCGCTTCTGATCCAGCTCCCGGCTAACGCATCTGGAAAAGCAGCAGAGGGTGGCCCAGGTGCTTGGGCCCTGCACCCACACAGGACACCTGGATGCAGCTCAGTCCCTGGCTTTGGCCTGGCCCAGCCCCGGCCATTGCAGCCGGCCTGGGAATGAACCAGCCGATGAAGATTTCTCTCTCTCGCTCTACTTACTTTTCAAATAAAATAAATAAATCTTAAAAAAAAAAACAAAACCAGGTTTGCAGATGAGACAAGAAGGCCAAGCACAGATGAAGATCAGAGAGGTTCTTCCCGCAGTGCCTCCCACTCGGGCAGCTTTCTCTGGTGTCACGGCTAGGGGCATTCACAGACGTGACCGTGTCAACGTGGCGCCACTCTGCAGATCTCGCACGCCAGCCTCCTCAGAGCCAGTGCTGGGCCCGAAGCAGAGCCTCTGCTCACTGTCCAGGCTGCCGCTTGGATGTCAGTGTTCGCATCTGGAACATGGGTTAATGCGCTTAACCTCACTGCCTTCTTGGCCGTGGAGAATCGAGTGGAACAAACAGCAAAGGGCTTCCATGCTGCTGTGTGCTAGCCAAGCCCAGTGCTCCAAGGAAGCAGCTTCAGACAAGAGGCAGTTAGCGGCCACCCAGGGCCTCAGAGGGGCCGTTCCAGCTGCTCCCTGTTCTGCTCCAAACCCTGCGCTGTCCACGTGGTCAGGGATGAAGTCTGCTGCAGCCCAGGGGCACGAGCTGCCTGCAGGTCCTGAATCCCAAAACTATGAACCCAACGAAAGAGCACGGAGCAGGACCTAGCAGCTCCAGTAGCGCCCGGTGGAGAAGTCCCGCTCTGCCGGGCTCCTGACCGGGGGTTCCGGGTTTGGTGGTAGGCCTCTCGCTGTCCCCAGGGCTCGTAGGTAACTCAGTAAATGACTGTTGAGTGAGAGCGGGGGCCTCGTGAATGGATTCCTCAGGTTGGTGCCTGTGGCCTTCCTTTTCCCATCCCCCAAAGAAACCGACAGAAGTGCTCAGTATTTGTTCAAAACAGTAAGCAGAGCCAATGTTTAAATAAAACGAGAAGAGATTGGTTCTCGGATTGCTCCAGAAGTGCCGATGAACCTGAGAGGATCGTGTGCAACAGTGGACGGCTCCAAGGGTACTGAATCACTCCCAGCACGTGTGGCTCGGTGAGGGGCAGGGGGCTGGCGCCCAGCACCCCCCAGCGCTCCTGAGCACGGTTGTTCTCTCCACTGGCTGGTGCAGAGAGCAGGCATGCGACGGCCCAGAGTCCTTGCAGAGCGCACCTGACCGTGCAGGCTGGAGACAGTGCAGGCTCCTTTGCGCTCCCTTGGGGTGCAGATTCTCAGAGCCTGCGGGAGGCCCCCGAGTGAACAGTCCCAGCTCTCAGAGGCCAAAGCCGTGGAAGCACCCTGCAGTGCACCTGCAGACTGAACCAGGAGCCCTGAGTGCGGAAGGCAGAGCATGGCGGCGTCGAGTCCACTCCAGCAGTGCGCAGGCAGCGTGTGGGAGCTGGCATGGAGCTAAGCCTGGAGGCTGCCCAGGGTTCCGGCTGGAGTGGAGAGAGCCTTGAGAAGCAGGGCACCCAGGGAGGGGAGGGCAGGGAAGTGAGGATTCCACAGCCCCGCTCACCCCGCAGCCATGCCCAGGCTGTGGGCAGGTCCCACCTGCTGCACTCTGGCCAGCTTCTGCCCCTCTGCCTGGAGCAGCCCCTCCACCTGCCCCACCTGGGAAGCTTCCTGGAAGTCCTGTCTGACCCCAGGCCCCCGGGCCCCTGCTGTGTGTTTGATGTTCACCTGGACTGCTGAGTCTCCAGGCACCGAGTCTCCAGGCACACAGGTGCGCAGCTGTACCTGCCCCATAAGCAGGAAGCATGTGTGTGCATGGAGACTCGGGAAGCCAAGAGAAGTCAGGGAGGCTGGAAGCGCCTGTGGACGAGGCCGTGGTGGCCCGCAGTGCCTGACGACAACTTTTAGAACGCCCGTCGGTGGCGGAAGGAACGCTCTGCCTGACGCGTCCCTGCTGGGGGTGGCAGTCTTGCAGCCTGCTCCGCTCTGCACCAAATCTGCTCCTGCAAACCTCCCGGCTTCCGAGGGCCAGCACGTTTGCATCAGACGCACAGCCAGTGCACCTGCATTTACTGCCCCGGCGTGCAAAATTAAAACTCTGTCTTCAGATACACTTAGCCTCTGCACCTAACACAGAAAGCTGTTTTGTTTTTTAAATCTGTTTCAAGTATGAACCGAAACAGGGGCCGGCATGTGGAGCAGCAGACTAAGAGACCACTTGCGTTGCTGGCATCAGAGCATACGTTCTAGTCTCCATGACTCTGCTTCTGATCCAGCTCCCTGCGAATGCACCTGGGACAAGCAGCTGAAGATGCTTAGGCTCCGTGCACCTGGGAGGCCGGGACAGAGTCCCGGGATCCTGATTTTGGCCCGGCCCAGCTCCTGTCGCTCTAGCCGTCTGCGGAGTGAACCAATGGGTAGAAGATCTCTGTCTTTCTCCCTCACTGTCTGTCTTTCAAATACATAAAAAGATCTTTATATGAAGCAAAACAAACAAAAACGCATGAAGCCAGCTGTTGCCAGCCCCACCCTGGCTAAGTGTGCAGGCCGGGGCAGCAGGAGCTGGCCACGGGGAAGCGCTGTCCTCGTCCCCTCTCGCCCCTGCTCACTGGACGTGTTTTCTGGGCTCTGGGATAAGATGGCTGTGTCTGTCTCCACAGTGAAGTGATGAACAGGCATCTAGGCAGAGCGACCACCAAGACACAAAGCTCCTCTGTGTCCCTCAACGAAATATGCGAGGCGGGAGGAGGGTGGCCCTTCCTTCCGTCCACAGCCTAGCCGGACGGGGATGCGCTCGGTCTGAGAGCTAAAGAAAGATGGCAAAACACCAAGAAAAGCCCCAGCGTAGGGGCCCCTAAAAATAGACTCTGGACTCTGCTGTGCAGTAAGACAAGCCTGCAATTTCCTTGAAATCCTCCGAACAACTTGGGCAAATGCAATCTAACAAGCCCATTTTTTCTGGTCTGAACAATCGGACTGCAGCAAGATGGCAGGCCCTGCAGTGCACCAGGGATGAATGAGCTCTCCCCGAGCCAAGCATCAGGGCTGGCACCACAGCGCCAGGCCTGTGCAGGCCCTGTTGGGAAGAGAAGGAAAGAAGACGGGGAACACGCCTAACTGGAGACAGCGTGTCCACAGAGCCACACCCGGCACAGGGAGGTGACCACACGGAAAGCGAAACGGGAGCTCCCTGTGGTTGCCCGGGCAGGAAGCCGCTTTCTTGTCTTACTGCATAATGTAAACCAGATGGCCCAGGAATAAACTGGAAGGCCAGCAGCCATGGAAATCGGCTCGGAGTTCATAACTCAAACTTTCCTTTCCCTTTCATTAAAAAAAAAAAATAAGAATAATTTCCTGGCAGGCGAGGATGAGGTGTGGGGAGGGGCTGTGGTCTTGGAGATGTGTGAAGTCGACAGCCGACTGCACCAACGCAGAGGCAGTTCCAGGCCCGGCGGGGCCACCTCCTTGGGCCAGAGCTATTTATAAAGGCCCATGTTGAAATAGTGCTGCCTGAGGTTGACCATGGGTGAGCCCCCTTCCGGGTCTGCCACCTCGGGAATCGCTGCTGTTTATGTTGGGGTGCCATCCGAGGAAGGGGCGGGACGCGTCCCGTGTGGACTTCAGCATACGGCTCCTGCCTCCCCTCCACTGATGTAGATTCAGCTGTACAGCCAGCCTGCAGCGATGTCGCCGCAGTCACAATGACATCCATTCTAAGGGTCACCCTTGGCGGGGCGGGTCTTTGGCACAGCCGTTAGATGCCCACACCCCACACTGGAGTGCCTGGGTTCGAGTCCTGGCTCTACTTCCATTCCAGCTCCGGGCTAGTGTGCACCCTGGGAGGCGGCAGAGGACGGCTCAGTACTTGGCTTCTTGGCATCTATATAGGAGACATGGATGGAGCTCCCAGCTCCCTGGCTGTTGTGGGCACTTGCTGAATGAGCACCCAGATTTCTCTCCACTCCCCAACCCCCGCCCCGCCTCTCTAGTAAGACAATAGTAAGAGAAGGAAAGAATGCTGTGGAATGCTGGTCTGTGAGTCTGTGCTTCACAACTATCACCGTCCTTGTAAAGGTAGCAGTCATTTTAGATTGGCAGACTTTCAGCCCGATTTGCAAAGTTTGTTTTCCTGCCTTTTGAGGTTTGCTCTCTAAATGAGACGGGAAGCCCAGCATCTCTATGGTTTCTGAAAGCAGACACAGCTTTTCCACCCCACCTTCCTGGCCCCAGCTTCTTCCTCTCCTGTCTCAGCCATCAGAGCTAGCAAATGGGAGGGGCTCTCCCTCTAAAGCTGGGGAATTTCGGCGATTGTCTGGTTTATTGGAAATGCTTTGATTTCTCTCTACAAACCCACTTACGCTCACCCCAAGTGCAGCGCTCGGGGTCTGGGTGACAGAGAAGGCTTTGTGTGACTGGCTGAGGTTGGTTTATAACCCTGAGGTCAGAATGAGCTGAGTTTGAGTCTTGGCGCTGCAAACAACGTGCTGTGTGACCTCGTCATGTCTCCTTCTCTAAGGCCCAGCAGGGTCAGCGACAAGGCGCGTGTTGTTGGAAGGATTAAACAGGTTTACTAAGTGAACACTGGTGCAGGACACTTGTTGATGCCAATTTGTGATGCAACGGCAGGGTTTCTAATATTTCTGGCAACTTGTCTTCCATGCACAGGTCCAAGAAAGATGAGTTGAAGGCCACACTTCGGTAGGGTTCAGTTTTGTTAGTTAAGAGTGGAGAGAAAGGATTTAGGGAGTCGGCACCATCCTGGCTACTGACCTTACATAAGACAACTCGGCAGCAGCCTGGAGCGTGCCTGGTGCAGCGCGGCTCTGCATAGCACCACCCGGGCCTTGTTGGAAACACATCCTAGAGGCTCGTCCAGATCTTCTGCCTCCGAATCTCTGAGTCAGGCCAGAGACGAGGCCTCCAGGGCGTACTCACGCTCACCACTGTGCCAGAAGCACTGCCCCAGTGACGGGAGCAACATTCCAGAGGGCACACCCAGGCGCTCAGCTTCAAGTCCAATCTCGGAGCAGTGGACGAGCAAGACTTCAGAATGACTTCTAAAGTGCATGACAAGCAAGTGCATCCAGTCTTCCTTGGAAGTGGAGCCTAGACTTGTCCTCCTGCACAGCTGCTGGCCTGTGGCTACCATCCTCTGGCACTGGGGCGTTGTGATGGAAAGTCAGGACTCCGGCATTTCCCCTGGTCCCTGACCCAGGTGCCCCACAGCACCTCCTGTCACCCTGCTGGCTCCACGGCCGTGCAGAGGCCTCTGGCCTCTGCCTTTGCCCCGGCACAGGATGCTGACGGGGATTTCGGAAACTCCCTCTGTCTGACCGTGGAAGTCATGGGGGAGCTACAGAGATACGTGTACGTCGGATCAGCCCCTTGGCAACTGGGTGTCCCGGACAGGAGAAGCAGGCTGTGCCGTGGAGGCCACCACTGTGGCCTTTGCCTGCTCCAAGGCTGCACCTCACGTCTCTTCCAAACCAACTCCTCAAGCTCCACTCACAGCCGCCAGGCAGCACTTGAGAGAGCAGGGTTCACGGGGTGCCAGCACCTTCCCCTAGCTCCGCACAGCCAGGCTCTTTTCCTGCGGGTTCCTGGACTGGAAGGAGGGACCTGAGCCCAGGTTTCACTCCTCAAAGTCCTCCCTGATGATAGCAGCAGGCTCATGGGCCTACCGGGCTGACCCGAATCTGCGTATCTGCGGGACGGCCTAAGACGTTCTGAGTTGCACCACATTTCTGTTGTGCTGGTAAGCCGTGAGTGCAAGCCCGTCAGCACTCGGGGTATATTTATTACCTTAACAAATGTCAGATGATCGTGCCCAGTATTATCTATTATTTATGAGCAACAAAGGCTGGAGGCTAGAAAAGACAGGCTTAATACGTCCGAAAGGTTAGGCATAGCGCGGTTTGCTGCACTATAAATTTACCGACACCATTTTCCCTCCTAATAAACCATCGTCACCGGTCGACGGCACCGATCTGCCACAGTTTCTACACCGCTCCTAAGCCCGTGTCTGACTTCAGTGAGGAAATGTAATTGCAGATGTATGTTTGGAAAGTATGAAATTTAAGAATAATTGGGGTGAGAAAGTTCCTGTCACCCCATTACAGATGAGTCTCTTTACAGAGAGAGCTCTCAGGCTGTGGATTTAAGAGCGCCAGAAATATTCATTAAGGATGCTAACCCTCCACGTTGCCTGTAATCGACTCTCTAACACCGATTAAGATCCCATCTCCGTGCACCCAGGACACGTGGCACACCCAGGCACGTTTCCTGGGCTTCGTGGCCTCTCCTCTCCTTTGTGTCCCTCAAGCATCTCACACTCTTTGCACAGCCGCTGTCTCTCTGGAAGTAGCCTCTCTGTCCCCTTTCTCGAGCGGCAGTGGTGTCTGCTACGTATTCCGGGCAAGCCCTACAGCACAGGAGGCTGTTCTCACGTGTGACATCAAGAGCAGAGACGCCTTCCCAGTCCCCACGCCTTCACCCTCTGTAGACTGGTTTGTCTATGGAACGGTGAGGTTTGCAAAAGCAAGCTTTTAACAAGCCTTTAAAAATAATCATGAAACTAGGCTGTGAGAAAAAAAAAGTTTTGAGACAGAGCTAATGTTATTGTTTCCATTTTTGCACATGATCCAAAGTATAAATTGACTCTTCCCCATTTATATTATTACGACCAAACAAAATCTAGACAAACACTCTGCAGTTGAGCCAATTAAAGAGCAAATTTTAAACGACTCCAGATGCTCCGCTAATCAGATCAGGCCCAACCTAGTCCCTGAAGTCCCTGGACGTCCCATTAACTTCTCTGAGAACTCTGTCACTGTGTGTGTGCACAGAAGGTGGGAGAGAACAGACAAAAGAGGGCTGTGGGGAAAGGGCTGGGGTCAGGTGTCATGTTGCAGATGACGAGGTGGGAACAAGAGGCCACACAGTAAGGGAGCCAATCACCCCCAGCAGATGAACTGGTTTGTTTTTTAATACCCTAAGGTTTACCTTACTGTTTTAAAAGCAAATTTCAAGTCCCTATAACCGTAACTTAAGTCCTTCAGTTTTTGAGACAATGGAAGTCAGAAGAAAAGAGAAAAAAGGTGCAGTGAGCATCTTGGATAAGAAGGAACCGCAGCTTTCTCCACGGCACTTAACTCTTCCTCCCACCCATTCCACGGTAATCTCATCAGAACAAACTGGCCACGTCTGCTGGACAAGCAGCCTTCCACGAGCCTGCAGCCTGGGGCCACTGCCTCGCAAGCCTGGCACGTGGGAGCTGCCTGTCCACTCTCTGGGGCCCACCTCCTGTCCCCCGTTCCCTGTCCCCTCAGGACGAGTCAGAGCCTACAGATCAATTCCTCCTCTGGTAGCTGTCAAGGAAATAATAGGTGTAAATAATCCAGTGAAAAAAGGGCCACCCTGGCTTGTACTGTCCGGCTACCACATGACACGGACATGACAGAGAGACCACATCTGGATCCGGCTGGCCTGGGGTTTCATCCAGCCCACAGCTCTTGGCTACCAACCAGCAAAATACCCATGGGACAGGGAACACACACATTTTAGATCCAAAACTGGTGCAAAAGTGCGCTTGGCAATCTGGGTGTAACCAGTATCCTAGGATGATTAAGTAATTTAGTACCTGTCACCTGCGTCCTTGGGCCCCTCCTTCCCACCAGAGGTCCCTACTGAACGGCAGACCACTGCAGCGCAGGCTACGGCCAGAGCCGAATCGGGACCCTGCCCTGGGCACAGCGCCGTGTGCTGAACACAGGACAGAAGCTTCCAAGGCCAGGTGGTCCTCGGCCTGCCTCATCACCATCGCCACACCACGAGGGGATTTCAACCAGGTCACGGAAAAACATGAGCCAATTTTGGTGCATAGTGTTTTCATAATTCACTTTTTCCGTGAACTTTTTGAAGACCCCCACCCCCTACCCCGTCCCCCTATTTTTTCCTTTTGTTCTCTGGATTCCATTTCTTTGCTTCCCAAGGCATGACACTGAGGGGGAAGAACTATATAGCTGAAGAAGGAAGGAGTGCATAGGGTTGACTAACTGTTCATAAAAACGCGAGATTACATAAAATTAAGAACTAATAGCTCTACCATGCTCTTATTTTCTGAACAATTTTGATTTCTGAGCCTTCTTAAAAATAGCATTTGGAAGTCTGTGTTGGGTGATCACCTTTAAAATTACTTTTTATCATATTCCAAACACACAGATGACTTTCAGTAATGATTCTTGGAAGTGAAATACAAGGGTATTTCTCAGGGATCAAATTTTTACTCCAACTCATGTGACACAAGTCACTCCAGACTTGGCAAATGCCATCAAGTGACTGAATCTTCTGCATTCATGGAGGAAGTTTTTAGCAATGACTTCAACAAGATTTCCAGGTAGCAACACAGTACGCAGAACTCCCTGTTAAATTTGAGCCTCAGATACACAACATCTCAGCTGAAGTGTCTTGTGCAGTATCTGAGATTCAGTTTTCTCCTAGTGTTTTAAACTCACTCAGCTTTATCTGAGTTCAAGTTTATCTGAGTATCCCAGGTCTGACGTAGCAGCCCTTCTCCCCATTGTGCTCCCAGGGACCCTCAAGCATGCGTCACACCCTCAACTTTAGGAATTAAAATATTCTAAAAACACTTCGGGGGCAGGTATAGCTCCATTGGCAAATAAAAAAATACCTAGGAGAGGGTTGGCGTTGCGGCATAATGGCTTAAGCCGACACTCAACGCTGGCATCCCGTATCACAGGACGGGTTCTAGCCCCGACTGCTCTGCTTTCCATCAGCCTGGGAAAGCAGTGGGAGACGGTCCTAGTACTTGGGCCCCTGCAACCACGCGGGAGACTAGAGCGAGGTCCTGGCTTTAGCCTGGCCCAATCCATCCCCTGCCATTTGAGGAGTAAACCAGAAGATGGAAGTTCTGTGTCTGATCAGTCTGCCTTTCAGATAAATAAAATAATTCTTAAAAAAATAAAAAGAGAGCAGCGGGTTACATTTTAAGAACTGTCACGTATTTGGTACCAGCTGCAGATTTCTTATGGACTTTGGAGGACACCACTCCCCAGTGGTCAGACAACTCGAACTCAGAACCGCTCGTGCAACAGTAACAGTCAGTTCCCTACTTATGGGTGGAGCCCCAGCCCCTCCTGCTGTCGGCGCCCCATCAGACAGAGCCCTTCCTCGGAAGCCTCCCTGAGAACCGTCTCACTTTCATCTCCACACTTAATAACGGCTGACACTACGTGTTGGACGAGGGAGAGCTACTAATTAGTATGAGTTTTGTCTTTAAAAAAAATAAAGCTCAGGTTATTTAAAAAAAAGAAAAAGTGCCTGACATTGCCAGCATGCCTGCAAAAATTCTGTGAATCTGCACCAAACGGCCCTCCCTCCTCGACAGGTGACACAGGCAGCAGGAACGGATGGGCCAGGCTGGACACCCGCCTCCAGTGCACGGTCCATGCCGCTGTCAGCCTGGTCGTCCCGTGCCTTTGTCCAAAGTGCGCTGTGTGGAGCTCCACCCAGCTCACAGTGGTGGCTGCACAGGTTACCTGGCGTGAGCCACGTCTCCGTGGCTCCACATGTGGCCACACGCTGCCTCCTGGACAGGCGCTGCGTCGGCCTCTGGCTGTCTTGCAGAAGACAGCAAAGGAAACTCTGCCTGAGTTCAGGAGCCAGAGGCCCATTCTTCCGCTTCCGTTACTGTCCTCAGGCACAGCTTTCTCTCTGCATAACATCGCTATGAGCCCAGAAATGACCTTTCTCGCTGGGGGAACACGGTCTGTGAGATGCTGAGCATGGACGGCGTGAGCGCACCAGTCCTCAGGCTGGGCCACCTCAGGGGTGCTCACCGACTGCTCCACCTGCCGCTCGAGGAAGGCTGGCTCCCGGGGGCGGGACCTGGCTGGCTGGCAGGGGAAGGGGCCGTGGCGCAGGAGGGCCAGGCCAGGGGCACGCTCCGTGGTGGCAGGTCCCGATGGGTCCCAGAGGAGAAGGGAGGCAGAGCGTGGGGAGGGGCGGCTGGTCTCCGCTCGGGTGCTCACTGCCGCTGTGCAGTGGGGGAAGACCCTGCCAGATGGGTCAGGAGCCCAGCGGGGCTGATTCTTTCGAGACTAAATCCATTCTGCTTTCAGTCCCTGCCTGCCCAGACTTCCCACCCTCGTCACGAAGCTGGGCAGCTGGACACAGCGCAGGAAGCGCCGGGCCGTGTGACCTCAACTCACTATCCCACGTGTTTGCTGGGCTTCGTGGTGCGACCAGAGCCAGGGCTGGGCAGTTACTGCGTCTCACCCTTGCACAGAGCAAAGTCTTGGGAGAGCTCGGGCTCCCGTCATGGCTGCGGGCCAGTTGCCCAGGCTGCAGACACTCCACCATGGCACCACTACTGCAGCCGCAGCGAGCAGGCTCACTTCCCATTTTCCAAGGCATTTACTTAGCGTTTTCACACTGAGGATTTTATATTCCTAATTGATGTGTACTTGGTATTTTAATTACATTACCTCTAAAATGTACTTCCAGTGGGAACTGCTTATCCTTATTGTAAATGGGAAGCATGATCATCTTTCACAGATACGAGGTAGTTACTGAAATACAATTAACCAAAAGCAAGTCTGGGTTACATCCAGGCAGATCCGGCTGCAAGGCCGAGCCCCGGTCTAATGCCCAGTCTCTGTCATGAGGAACCAGCACGCTGCAAGTTTAGGGAGCCCTGAGTGACAGCACCACACGGGACTTAGTCCTGGATGTGACCAGGAAAACCCAGAGAGGGGAAACGCAGAAGTCCCCGCCACACGTCCCAGTACTCCGCGGGTCCCGCGGGCTGTGATGTCCCTGGACTGTCGTCCCCGTGTCTGGGGTCACCCCCTCCCCCAGGAGGCAGGGCTGTCGCCGGCTACAAGGGGTTTAAGGAATAAATAAACGGCCATGGGGAGGGCCGCTGATGAACTCTGTGACTCCTACAACTCCACCCGTGACTGTCTAACGTGGGGACAACAGCTCCTTGTCCCCGCTGGCCCCCGGGAGGGAGGCCTGCCCGCACCGTGCTGAGTTCGGTTTAGAGTTCATCTCCTCTCTAACTGAATCCGTAACGGCATCCTTCTGGCGTGTCTGTAACGAGCAGATCTTCGGGAATCGTGGTGACAGCTCACTTTCCAGGCGTCCCGAGCTACAATCCTCACTGGGAGCCTTTCTCTCGTTCCCTACTGTGTCTAGAACTCTCCAGAACCGTTCGCTCCCGGCGCGCGGGCCTCTCGGGGTGGGCAGCAGCCACACCGACGGCCCCTGTCCCCGGCCGCGCCCCCGGCTCCGCTTGGGGAGACACAGGCACGCGTGGGCGTGGGCTCCGGGCGCGGGGCAGCCCCGCACAGGAAGCGCCCAGGTCTCGGGCCCGGGGACCGGCCAGGTCTACAAATGCACGGGGTGTTCGTTCTTTTCCGCGGGGCAAGACCCGGGCCTTGGAGGTCGGGGTGCAACCGCTACCGCGTGGTGGTGCGCGCGTCGGCTCCGGCGGGTGCACCCCGGCTAGGGCTGCAGGGATCCCGGCGAAGCCTCGAGCACACGAGGCCCAGGGTCACGGGGGTGGGCCGGCCGCGGAGAGCCCCTGCCTGTGCGAGGATGGCGGCGCTGCCCGCGCGCCCCTCGCCCCTCTCCCCCGCCCGCGCCGAAGGAAAGAGCCTTGGAAGGTCCCGCGGGGCAGAGGGGGCGCCGAGGACAATGGCAGCAGACGCGTGGGGCGCAGGGCGAGGCATGGCGCGGTGACACACGGGAGGCACGCACAGGGTGGAGTCAGACCACAGACACAGCCAGGGACAGACAGCAGGCGGCGGGCAGGCATACTCTGGGGAGGGCCGGCTCGGCGTCCGGGAACCTCCACGCCAGAGTATGTTCGGAGCACACGAATGTCACAGTCCCACGTGACAAGGGCGCCGCCTGTGACATCATCACGGCACCAGGGGCAGGGAGGGGCGGGAAGCGAGGGCGTCAGGGATTGGTTCAAGTCGGGGGCGACGTCATGAAAGGGGCAGGGCTTTCCGAATCACATGACACAGTGCCGGGCGAACGAAACAGAACGCGTGGGAAAAATCATGACGTTCAACAGAAAAACAAGTCAGCAAATGGAAATCAAAATCATGAAAAGTCATGGCCAAAACAACAGGAAGCTCGATCCTTTGCGAAGATTTCCGCACAGTGCTCGTTGGCGTTGCCCCGTCAGCCGTTGCGTCACGCGTGGCGAGCAACGCAGCTGGACGGGGCAAGGCAAGGAGCCGGGGCACGACAGTGGTCATGGGGAACGCCCGTGCAGTCACCTCTGCCACCATTGCCTGACACGTGACTGCTTCCAGCCAGACTGCGGCACTGTGTCGTCTGGACCATCCCAGACGCTTCATCCCCACGGGAGGGGCAGCTGGACACGCTGCAGGCCACCCCGCTCCGGGAGGACAAAGTCCCCTGGGAGCACAGCGCGGGGCTGGGCGGGGGTCGCCCACCCCTGTGGGGTCGCCTTGGCCAGGCAAGATGGCCGTAGCTGAGGTCTGGAGCCACACAGAACAAACGAGGCATCTGCTAGCGCCCGGGGCTTCTCCTCTGCCTGGTGCGCTCTCTCGGACAGTTGGGAGCAGGGATTCCTCCCCAGGAGGCCGATGAGACAAAAACCACTTTAAAAAAAAGCCAAACCCAGATTTGCAGCAGGGTGTGTTCCCAGATAGGTCAAGAGTAAAATGAGCTCGAGACGAGATGCAGCCGGCTGCGGCCTCACACTTTGGCCCCGCAAGTAGAGCAGCAGGATGTTCGCCAGTCTCGGGAGCCGAGGAGCGAACAAGGGAGGCGAATGTAGCAGGCGAGGCTGGCCCGGAAACATCCTACAGAAGTGCAGACGGGAACGTGGCCACAGGGAGCTCTGGGAGAGAGCGAGACGGCCTTGCAGTCTCAGAGCCCAAACTCCTGCTTGGAGGCACTCTTGAGAACATACAGGGGCGAACAATCCTGAATGGGGCGAAGCCGCACAGCACATGAGCGGCCTTGTCAGCCTGATTTACAGGCCTGTTTTTGGACAAGGAAGGGCCTCTTCGGTGGCAGCTGTGGCTAGAGTTAGCAGAAGCAGCACATGGCAAGGAAAAGAGGACATTTCCTGTCTGTGGTGCCGAAGAGAAGGCAGGGAGAATTCAGGACGGTTCACAGTGGAGCCCCTTCCCCCAGCGTGGCTTCCTGTCCCTTTCTGATGCATGGCAGCTCTGCTCGATGAAGTGACATATTTTTGTTTGAGCTGTGGTCCCCTTGGGGTGGTTCCAGTAGGCCGGAGGGTGCTGCGCTATTCAAATTCAGCACCACGCCAGGGAGGGCAGCTCCCTGCCAGAAAACATGGCCCTGCACTCTCTCTTCACTGCTTCGCTGCCTGGCAGCCCGGGCTCCCACCTCAGAGCCAGGGGCTGGGGCGCAGAGGGGCCCAAAGCTCAGAATGGACCAGTGGGCGGGACTCCCAGGGACCACGCCTCCCCTGGGTGGAGAGGCTGGGGAGCCCCGCCTCCTTTGGGTGGAAAAGCTCAGCAGATGCGCCTTCTGTTTTGTGTGGTTTCTCCGTGGGCAGGGATCAGGCGGAGGCCTCAGGCAGAGGCTGGGGATGCAGCCTGTTTGGAGCAGCCCTGAGCGGTGCCGGGCTTCGGCTGGAAGCAGTCACATTGTCCTCCCAGCTCCCCCCCGCTCTCCCCGCAGAGGAAGAGGGTTCCAAGGCCTTACCCTTCTTGTCTTGGTGGTTATGGGAAGACACTGGCCCCAGCGGGTCCGTGCTGCCGGGTGGGTGGTGCGGCTCGGTCCAGCCGGGCACCCCTGCCCTGGACTCGTGGCCCTCTCGAGCCGCCGTGTCGGATGTGGTGCTGCTGGGCAGGGGGGAGCCGGAGCGCCCTGTTCCAGCATAAACACAGTTAGGGGCTGTGTCCTCGCACACACCGGGCGCTCTGTTCCCTCTCTGTGCCCTCTGCTCGGGGCCGGCAGGCGACGCTCACACTGGCCCTGGGGACAGTCAGGCTTAGGGGGTGGGTGAGCCTGTGGGGACAGTGACCTGTCCCTTCCAGTGCTGGGAGGGCAGAGGGCCCGACTTGGGGGTGTCCCTCTTGGGAGCACTGAGGTGGTCTGTGTGCATGGCCAGCCACGGCTTGTCAGTGGTAGGCAGGGCGGTGGCACTGGAGGGGCCGCTCCCTGACTGACAGCTCGGCTGTGGAGAGCCCTCCTGTGGGGTTCCCCATGGGGTCAGGGGGTTCCAACTCAAGTGTGCAAGTTTTCCTGGAGGAGGCACTACTGCCATGTCCCTCCCCGGCCGGGGCTCTGCTGCTGCATTCCCACGGCCCGCCCTTCTGAGTGTGACTGCAATAAACTGAGTCACAGTTTTGTGACTCATTTACGCCGGGTTGGTTCTGAGGCCTCACTAACTGACATGACTCAAGTTGGAAGAGGATGGAGCTCTGAGATAGAGTTGTCTGCCGCAGGCTGACAGCACAGCATTGGCCACTGCAGGAGCTGGGGCCTCGCCTATGAGCCCTCCCTGCCACTGGCCATGTACCAGCTGCTGTCACGATGACTTAAAGAAACCCTGTCACCTGTTCTGCTCTCATATTGCAACCTCTTGGACAGTTTGTGAAAAAGACACCAGGACATTTGCATGTGTCGTCCTTGCCCTTGGCAGAGAGCAGGACACCAGCCACTAACTGCACCGGCTCCAGCCTCAGGCTGCAGCCCCCTCGTCTGTGATACAGGGAACACTGCCCCAGAGATGGGTGATGAGGACCGACATGCTGCAGCTTCTTGTTAAACAATAATTCCTGGAGTTGGACTCCCAGGAGGCTTGAATACCGCAAATTACAGACGGCATGTGCAAAAAAGAAAAAATGCTGCTTTTTATCTTTTTAAGATTTTGCTTAGCAGAGAAAGCAAGCCAAGTGGTTCATCTGGGCTACGATGGCGTCTGTGGAACCAGCGTCCTCAGCGCCAGTGCAGAGCTCTGGGACCAATCAAGAGGTCTTCTTCTGCAGGAAACTCATTTGGCTGCACGCGGCAGCTTCACGTCCCACCACTACGGACATGCTCATTTAACACTCCAGGAATGCCGCTTGCTTTTACATTTCCGGGTTTCGGATCTCATCAAGCTGAGAAGCGCACAGGGTCAGGAAAACCAGCAGGAGAGATGGAGACGCAGAATGTCCTCCACTTCCTTTCTGCTTACGTGGACACTTGACCTCTGCTTCCCACTTCTGAATTCCAGATTGTTCTAGTAAATTAGACGGTCTGCCTAAGAGGAAACTCAGCCCCAAGCAAAAGCAGATGATGAGAAATAGCTTTGAATGGAGCCAGGAAGAGAGAGGGAGACCAAAAAACTCCTCCCTTCCAAGGAGCATGAATTTCTTTGACCTGAATTGATAAGCAATTTGAGCACTTTCCATTTAACTGTGTTCCAGGGGCCGATTTTATGGTAATGCCACAAGTATGGTGTGGGGAGAGCGTGTCTTCATATGGTAATCTAGGGGGAATGTGTGCCCCAGGGACACATTCTCTGTAGAAAGATTTCCTGGCCCATATGCTGTGAATGCATGGAAAACTCATTGGTAATGGAAAGCTATGGCTACGAGAGGAAATCTAACGTGGGCCAGATGGTCTAACGTTAGGTAGGAAATGTCTGAGCAAGCGTGAGAAGCAGCCACTCTCGCCCTGTCGCTACAGTTAGTCACGGACCCACCACACCCCCCTTGGTTATTTGTAAATCTAGAGAAACCATGCATCCGAATTATTTGAAAGCAGGAAAAAAAAAGGAGCTGCACGAGGCTTGGGAGCTTTTAAACCTGTGCGTGAGGAGAGTGCGTGTGCCGGTGGAGCCCGTGGCGAGCTACAAAGAGAAAGCAGCGCGTGGGTCTCCGACACTGCGCAACCATGGAGAACAGAACGGAGCAGCGGGCCGCAGCCTGCAGTCAGAGCGAAAACGCCACGAGGAGACCACTTACATTCCCTCTTAGAATCTGATTTAGAGGGGCCGTTATTTTCATATATTTGTCACCAAAATAACGCGGCAAGAGTAGGCCCTCAGGTGTGAATGTGGCACTGTACAGCAGTCGATTGGGAACCACGTTTTTGTCTTGTCGCTGCATTCCGACCAGTGGAACTTACGTTGTAATATTCTTATGACATATAAATCACTATATTGAAAAAGGTAACATCAGTGCATCATACCGTTTCTCTATATCTACAAGTTAGTGCGATTCCAGAGGTTAGAGTCGCCAGACTACTCTATCCTGTTAGCAATGACTGTAGCCAGTTAGACACACAGACACTAATCAATACGAGAGAGGAAGAGAGCGGGGACTCATCAGGGCCCAGTTCACTAAACGGAGATCTTGCACACGTAACGGGGCTGCACCAGCGCCTGTGCCAGGCAGCACGCCTGCACACTCTGTTCTGGAGTGGGCGGTTCTGGTTGGGAGGGTCGCCCTGTGGGCCTGCGTGTGGGGCACGCACAGGACGCAGAAAGGGAGAGTGTGGGTACCGTGGACTTTGGGATTGGCTTCCTTGTCTGCACGCTGGTCCTGCCTCTGTTCTCACACATCCGGTGCCTAGGCCAGCGCCTGCGCGGAAGAGGCCCCCAGGGAGGTTTTGCTGAATGACTGCTTTTTATCTATTCTGGGTCTGTTAACTCTGAAATAAGCACCTCTTGCAAAATGGTTTTTGAAAAAAAAGCCTCCTATATTTTTCTAAGTAGTATCTGGGCCAGCCCTCATCTTGATGGTTAATTAATCATTTAACCGCTCAATACGGAATAGATTGAGCCTGCAGTGGACAGCATCAGGCTCTGGAAGGCAAGTCTTTTAGCTTCTCACAGAAACCTCTGCCCGAGCGCCGAGGACAGATGGGCACTGACCTTGCAGGCGTCCACAGGGGAGAATTAATAAGGACTTTTCCTTTTGTAAAGGACTGGGACTCACAGCTCAGAGACCGATCTCGCTTCATAAAGCGGGCCCTGTGGTTTAAGTATTCTGAGTTGGAGAAATGAGCTGGAGAGTGAGCACTGGTCTCAGGACAGTGGACAGCTGCTGGAGGCTGCTGGGTCAGTGAGATTCAGCACCTGGGCTGCTCAGTCTCTGACCAAGATGATGCAGTTATGGGAGATGATGGCAACGTGTGACACTGGAAAACGCAGATGCTACGTGCCGTTACTATGCAAAGGGCAGGCCACGTTCTCTGCTGGGTGCCTCCTGAGCGTCTTTTTGCCATCCTCGCTGTTCAGTATTCTGGTTTGAATCATGGAAGAGGCCGCGCTGATGGGCACCTGTGCTGTGGGCTGCCCTACCCCACCTGAGGGCCCGTCAGGGGAAGCCGGGCACCGCCTCCCTAGCTGTGCAGCCCCAGTGTGTAAGACAATCATGAAGGCTTTTGAAAGGGCTGTTAATTTCGTTTATGCTAATTCTTGCAGGGCGCCAGCATAGACACAGAGCTATTAAACACATTCGGAGCCGTGTCGGACTGTTTCTTATGACCTTGAATCTGATAAAGGAAAGTTTTCCTCTCCCTCCTTCTCTTCATTTTTTGGCCCTCCTGTACGATATCCTTCTAGGTGAGGGGTCTTCAAAAACATCGGTGGAAAATGCGTATTTTGAAAAACCTATGCGTGGGTTGCTGAATTTTTTGCATCAAGATAAACTCGCCTTTAGGCTCCACATTTCCCTAGACTTTCTGCAGGCCCTCATGGTTCAAGGCTGTCCCAGAACTGTTGCCGCTTGTGTATCTCAGGCAGACAGACAGACAGGACGGTAGCTGGGCAGCAACGAGACGAGTTGTTCCTGTTACCATGCAGAAGTTGGGGTTTGCCATCAGACAGATGTTCTGTGCATTCTCTTTAAAGAAGCACACGGAGAGCCGGCCCTAGTAAATACCTGGCGGGACTCTGAGATGGCAGTGGAATGGGTGCCCCGCATTTCAGCTGTTGGCACAAAGGTTCAGAATATGCTGTGTATGGCATCTGGGGCCCTATTCAGCACAGCGCTTGTGTGTTTCAAACCAAGAACAATGGGGCTGGATCCTGTTTGCACATCACTTCTACCACGTCACTCTTCCTTGTATATGTTCTGAAAAAATCGCACTGAGAATCTGTCTCCAGACCCATGGGCTTTGTGAGCTTAAATTTCAGTGGCCCAATTCAGATGAGACAGGGCAATTCTGCCTCATCCGAACTCGTCTCCGCCCCACGGAGGGTGCTGTGCTGCGGGCCAGGAGTGCTTGTGCCTTGGGCCTAAGCACCATTCTTTTATCTTGGAGGCACCCATGGCTAAAATCCATTTCTTTTCCTTTGAGACCTCATCACATATATTCTCTGCGGTTGGCATATTTCATGTTGCGTGCATTAAAAATTTAGAGCTGAGTCGCCCACATCAGCCGTCTCATGTGAGCAGAGCGATTTCTGAGGCATCGTGAAATCTATAAATAATTTTAGTGAATTGGGGCCTCGTGTAACAAAGAACCTGGCCCATGAAGTTTAGGTATTAGAACTACAAACTACCACAGGGTGAGTGACTTGAAGAACTGAGAGAAAATACCCCATAAACTGACCATGCACTGTGTTGTAAGACATTTCATGATCTGGTGGAGGAGTTGAAATGTCTATAAAAAAAGGATGCGCAACAAAAATTAACTGAAAGAAACTAAAGGTTTGCAAATATTCAAGAGGATTAGTGAGACAGGCTGTCCCAGATGGAAAATCAGGAGATCAGCGTCTTCCTTACCGTTCAGGGCCACGAAGGAATCTGAAAGACAAGAGGGGAGAAGGTGACTCAACGCGCGATCCTGTGGGTGCCGCTCACATGCACGACCCCGGAACTGGGTGCCTGTGAGCCCACACCCGCCCCGCTCGGTCTCATTTCACGCTTGCCCGTCTCTTCCACCCAGTAAGTGTCCTCCGGTGCATAGAAGGAATGCAAGCCGGGATTATCAGAGATACTGGGGATTTTAGCCCGAGTTGATACAGAGGCCGCAGGGAGGGATGGGTGTCAGAGAGAGCTCTTTTCTCCTCTCCTTTTACCCTCAAAACCGAGTGGGGAGGGACTTTTGGGATCACCATGCTCTGGTCTCAGTAGGGTTTTAGTTTGGAAATTAAACCAATAGCACATGGCCCCTCCCTGCCTCCCACAGACACATGTGGGGCGCCATCCTCCCTCCGTGTCCAGCACTGCCTTCTGTGAATCCCCCATTTCCCCAGTGACCCCCTGCCCTCTCTGCACACCTGTGTGTGAACAGGTGTGTGCAGCAGCGGCCTGGCCTCCTGTCCTGGCAGGGCCTCCGTAGGAGTGGGTTTCAGGGTTGTGGACCCACTAGAAAGCACCCAGGCAGGTCTGGGGCTGGACCTTCCAGGCTACCCTGCACACAGCGGGGCCTGCTGAGGGTGTCCCCTGGGCCAGACGTGTAGGAGCAGCCTCCTGGTATAGTGGACGCCGTCGAGGGGGCAGGAATGGCCACCTTCACCTTCGTCACTTTTCCTGATTCCACCCAGATTTACAGCCTGTCTTTTAATGGGTGCCATACCACCAGCTCAGGACAATTAGATGAGACTGGTTCTGTAAGGCCTGTCTCTCATCTCTCCGCTCCCCCCCCACCCCCCGAAACCTGTCTCAAACGCGCCAAGGTGACCCAGGCCACAGATGAGACCTCCTGCTCGCTCACAGAGCAGCCGAGTGTGCCCCACGCACAACACATCTGTGATGGCACTGTCTCCTGTGCTGATGGCTAACTCGTACACTTTGCACGTGAAGACATAACGAGCATTTTTTTTTTTTTTTGCCGAAATACATTTGCAAACATGACCTACATATGGCAAAGCATGGGAAGGTACTCTGCCCCCATCACGTGGTGACAGCTGATCTTTACAAAGGCGTGAGCTGGAAAGTTAGATGGTCGACGACCCCTTGGAAGGAAATTTTGGTCCTCGTGCCTCAAAGGCTTAGAGTTACATCCAGGGAATGTGTATCAGCTAAGAGCATGGTCCCATTCTGAAGCAAGCTTCTTGAAGTCCAGTGTGTGAGACACTCAGAATCACACAGCACACATATCTTGCAAGAGTGTCGCATATTTCTTTAAATTAGCACGAACACAGCATTTTCAGGGAGGTGTGGGTGTTAATCAGGACACAGGACAGCTGGGCGGATTTTTGACTATGATCTTTTATATCAAGTTCTAACTAAAAGGTTAATATTTAATAACATTTCAAATGAACCCTGAGATTCACATAGCAGGTTAATTCCTCTGAAAAGGTTACTTTGAATCATTTTGTAACAGTGTGATAGTAATGAGATTTTTTTTTCTATCACAAGTGGTAATGTACATAAATCTAATTTAAAGAAAAATAATTACGCTTCTTGTTGATAAGTTCTAGAAGAATACAGCAGTCTCACTGAATTAAAAAAACTGGAGTGTAGTGATCAATCTTTTTATTATTTGGCTGGAAATTACAGTGTATAAGAACGTGTTAAGACACAACAATACTGTCATTTTTGTAATGGAAATGCTGATATAACTTACTGTTTGCTCTAATTAATATTCTGTAGAGCGAATCCGCTCCACAGCCTTCAACAATGAGGTAGGTGCCAGCACTCACAGCAACATTGACAGCACTGGCTCGCTCTGTCCCCCCCCCCCCCCCCAGAGCTGGCTTTCTCTATATGTAAAAGATGATTTCTATTGTGAATGCGTGTCCCTCCCAGTGTCAGCTGCTCTCAGAGCCACATGTGGGCTATTGTTTCTGGGCCATTCGGCAAAGCATCTGAGCCCCAAGACACAACAGGCAGAAAGCGGCACTTACTGTGACAGTCTCCCAGGCCGTCGGTGTTGCCACGCTCTATGTCCTGCTCGAAAGTCAGTCTGCGAGGCGGGAGGGGGACAGACAGAAACAGATACCGTATGTGAGTCGTGACCCGGAAGGAGCTACAGTGTCACTAAAGCAACACAGTGTGATAGATCGCGTGGCAGGTGCAAACAAGAACTAGACTAGAGTTTGGAACTTCATCCTGGACGTTTATAGAAATGAGTCTGATGGGAGTCTCTGAAGAGAGAGCCTGGTGCAGGCCGTGAATCCAGGACTTACTGAGCAGGTTAGGAGTCTGAGGTTGTGCACATCCTTTTCCTCTGATCCCCTGAGCATCTGTGGACGCTTGCAAGGTTTAGATGTTAACATGCACCTCGCATAAATAACACAGACGCTTGCGGATTCCAGTATTTTCCTCTTGACCTTTTCCTTCCACTCCTATTCTCGCCCTCCTGAACTTTGTGTATTTTTTCGCTTAGCAGGGACTTGTCTATCCCAGGGTCCCAGGGTGCAGAAGGCCACTGCACGTGTGGGCTAGTGAGGGGCCAGCGCTTTGCTGCCACCACCCAGGGAACCCTCAGCCCCCACGCTCCCTCCCGTGCTTGCTCCCTCGATAGGTTACAGCGTCACAGAACCAATGATAAGGAGGCTCAAGCTGGGTTTTCACAGAGGCACAGGACACTGGTCCACAGCAAGGCTGTCTTCTGGGGGAGTGTGTGTGTGTGTTCCCATGGCAACGGAAACTTCCACCTGCAGCTGCTTCAGCAAACTCCTGGGTCACACCTTGATGGAAGGATCCACCGTGTTTGGTTTCTGTTTGGTCTTTGTTAGACTCACACCATTGTGCCCAGAGGAGAAAGACTTCCGGTGGCAACAAACACCAATGTCCCTTGGAGTCCAAAGTGCACTGCCCACACAAGCCCAGTGCATGCTGTGTTGGGCGGGGGTGGGGTGGGGGGGGTGACCTCTAGTGTGATTTACGTTTGAATTAAACCAACCAGTGCCTTTGGCCATAGGGTAATCACCAAAAGGTTCTGGGTCAGCTGTGGACTGAGCGCGCCTCCTCTCATGGTCCTTCCTCCTCTACCCCCCACGGACAGACACAGGTGCTCACAGGGCAGGGCGTCCACCCGGCTACGGGCAGAGCTGCCCTGATGACACACAGCAGCCAGATCTCCAGGTCACACGTTACAGCCCGCATGGGCTCTGCTGTGGGCATGCAGGTCCTCCAGCTGTGCCAGAGACAGGCATGAGGTGTGGCCAATGAGCTGGCCCAGGCAGCGGCTGCAGAATGGCCATGGCCAGACCAGCCACCTCGCGAGGAGCCGGGGCCCCGCTGTTCAGCGCATGTGCGTGGTGAACTGGACGTGACGCCCTACTCGGAGCACACATGCGCCGCTGCTGACTCCTCTCAGCGCCGTGCGCTCAATTACGAGAGCCGGCTCTGCTGTGGCTGGCCTGCCCCCTCACTAACCTAATTGGTACCCGGCTGCTCCTCTCCACGGCGGTCCTCAGACCGTGAGGATGAAGGCAGGCTCCTTCTCATCCCTCTCTCCAGGACAAGCTTTGAAGCCCACAGTGTTTCCTTTCTCCGTGTGTCTGAGTCAGTCCGAGGGTGATTAGATCTGCCCATGTGATGTGGGGGGTCGCCTTGCTGAGGGCTGCGTGGAGCGGGGCGGACGTGCATGTGTGTGTGTGAGCTCAGCCAGCGCTGCACCGGAATGGCCACTCTCCCCTCCCCGCGCGGGCCCCCTACCTGTTGCTGGGTGACAGATGTGCGCAGGAGCCTCCTTCCTTCACCCACCCGCAGTAGGGGTCTCTGGAGGCGATGCAGGTCCTGTAGGAAGAGGAGGCATGGAGCTGCCGGGGACCCCTCTCAGCCACGTGGACATCGTCATACCCGCGAGGCAACAGTACCTACTTTTTGCACTTGCCGTGTCGCTCGCACCGGCCGAGGGGCACCTTGATCACGCAGGTGGAGAAGGCAACGTACAGAGAGCTGCTTGCCTGGTCCAGCTGCATGCCCATGATCCTCCGGTCCTCCACGCCATCATAGCTGCACCTGGAGTGGCGAGGCAGGAAGGCTGCGAATGGGCTCTCTCGAGTCTGTTCTCTTTATTCTGCCACCGCCTTCACACTTACCTCCCAGCCCAACAGGACACAGACCCTTACGCACAGGCGCGCACGCGCCCATTTGTGTATCTACAGGCACGCACGCAACTGTTGGCAAGGTGCAAAGAGTGCTTGTTATGTGTTTCAAGACTTTTACAGGGGCCAGTGTTGGCGTAGCAGGTTAAGCCGCCGCCCGTGATCCCAGCATCCCATAACGGTGCTGGTTTGTGTCCTGGCTGCTCCACTTCTGATCCAGCTCCCTGCTAATGGCCTAAGAAAAGCAGCAGAAGATGGCCCAAGTGCTTGGGCTCCTGCACCCTCGTGAGAGATCTGGAAGAAGCTCCTGGCTCTGGCCTGGCCCAGCCCCAGCCATTGCAGCCACCAAGGGTGTGAACCAGTGGATGAAAATCTCTCTCTCTCTCTCTCGCCATCTCGCTCTCTGTGACTCTTTACAAGCAGCACGAAACGGGACCTAACGATGCATAAAAGCTAAGTCTACCACGGAGTTCTCCGACTGATGGCTGCACGAGGCACCGCAAGGCAGGAGGCGGCCGCACTCACTTCTCAGGGTTGTAGACGCTCATCTCCTCCAGGAAGAGGCTGTCGTTGAGAAAGCCGCCGGTTCCTATCCTGGCCAAGAACTTCAAGATGACTCCCTTCTCGGATCCCAGGAAAACCACAGTGTGGTTCTGGTAGGGGCCCGCGGCCGTGTCCACTGCGATTTTGGTCAGGCGGTATCTGGAGAGACAGCATTCCAGGTTTTAATCCCTCCATCATTAGAGAGCGCCTGGGCCACTTCCCACGGTCTTGATGCAGCTTTCAAGTGAGGGCCTCAGGGAAAATGCACGCATCTGCGTAATGTGCTCAATGGCTCCGAGGGGAGGAAGGGGGTATGTGTGCGGGCGGAGGAAGTTCCCAAACCACTCTTCAAGGATCCCTCCCACGGGCATCCAGGAAAGTCGGGTGTCCCCCACCCCGAGGGGTAAGAAATAACAACTGAGCCCTGTTAACACTGCATTCACATCAGCGAGAGAAGCACTGGCTCCGGTCCCCGTGTTCTGCTGCTGAGACACAGGGCTTGCTCGGCAGAGCGACAGACTGCAGTTTTCTGGGGGTAAAGGACGGGGAGGTGGGGGACCCGCGGCACGGCGCACAAACTCAAGGCCGAGCTGGTCCCGTGGGCTCTCTGCACGCCCTTGGCCAGTTGCCAATGCCTCTGCTTGCAGGGACCACTCCCACGTGGGCCCTCCCATGGGCCACTGTGGGTGCCACGGCGAGACCGAGTGCCTTCACAGTACTCCAGGATCTTTCAGGGAAACCATGACACAACAGCAGTGGTCAGGTTCATGAGCAGTGCTGCCTGCCACGACTGGATGGTACCTGGGACGCCTGAGTTGTGTAGAAATAAGCTCTAAATAAATGCAGGGCACGGAATGCCTCACCCAGCAGGGAGCCACGTCCCTCCTGTCCGCCCACAACACACCCAGAGTGGCCTCGGAGCCAAGTAGAACAAAGGGCCCGCATGGC
This sequence comes from Sylvilagus bachmani, assembly GCA_015711505.1. NCBI lineage: Eukaryota > Metazoa > Chordata > Mammalia > Lagomorpha > Leporidae > Sylvilagus > Sylvilagus bachmani. The sequence goes on from CM027404.1 coordinate 4,560,745, forward strand.
GCGTGTGCTCCTGTCTTCTCACTGGCACTGTGGCCGTGGGGTGTGGCGGCACCTGCCCAGCCTGCCAGCATCTCCCAGGTGAACCCGTGCCTGCAGGGGGCGTTAGCGGCACTCATAGTGTGTCACTGTGAGCGCCCCGCACCCACCTGACCATCGTTCTCAGGAACCACGGCCTGTGGATGATGGAGGGCACGGCCTCGTCCATGAGCGGGTGGGTCTTGATGAAGTTCAAGGTATCGTCGGGGAACTCACTGGACGTGGCGTACTTCTCCAGGGAGGAGGAGCCTGCACAGCAGCCCGGCCTGAAACAAAGCGGGGTGGGGGGAGCTGACTGCACGCCGTCTGGCACAGTCTCCCGCTGCAGGGCTTCTCTGAGCTTCTGGCATGGAGGGGAACGAGCCAGCCAAGAGGCCGGCAATGAGATGTCCCCGGGCCACTGCCTGCCCAGGAGCAGCCTCCGCCAGCGGCGTTCAGTGGGCACAGAGCACAGGTGGGTTTGCGTGTGAATCACTTGTCTGTTCTGCCTGTTTGCGGCAGGTTTGAGAGGCCAGGAACCCAGAGCCTGCTCTCCCAAAACTGAATGGCGACTGCGACAGCGACAGCTTCCACGGGAAACGCTATGGAACTAGGAGTGAAGGGACGTCGCAGCCGAGCCAGGTAAGGCTGACCTGTGCGGACAGGCGGGGAGAAGGGGCTGGCCCGAGGCTGTTTCCAAGCACCAAGGAGCCAGGCTCAGAAAGCATTGTGGTCTGCAGGAGGACGGGGCGGGCACGGGGAAGCACGTGGGGTGCACCTGTCATGGACAGACATGCACCTGTCATGGACGGACACACACCCCAGGCGTGGGCCTGGTGACGGGGGACCCTGACTCTCCACACCAAGAGCAGGGTGTTCCCGTGTGCTCCCCACACCCTGCTGCCTGCCTCCATAGGAGGAGGTCAGTGACCCCAGGTGAGGCTTAGAGGGTCTCTCTGAGGTGTGGACACCTGCTGTGCCTGCGAGTGAACAGGCAGGTAACTCAGGTGTCAGGGGAACCTGTCCCCAGGAGAGTGGGTCATGTCGTCCAATGCAGTCGAAAAGGCATGCGGCAGAGTGTTGTGTTGGAGGAACTATAGGTGAGAGGAGGAGAAACAGACGCTAAGGCATGGGCTTCCTTGCGGATGCACGGGTGTTCAGTGGGGGAGGCAGGTGCGCAGGTGTGGTTCTCTGCAATTGGTGGCAGACGCTGATGGGAGGTGCAACCTGTGGACTCTCAGTGCTCCTGACCTCTCTAGGCCGTGTCCCCACTGCGGGCCAGGGAGCCAGTGGGGCCGGCTGCATGAGCTGCCCCAACCCTCCCAGGTGACACAGGGCAAACCGCTCTCACGGGGGAGAAGCAAAAGCCTACAGAGTGATGGCTCTGAACATACCCAGGGCCACCCTGGGCTCCGTTAGAGGGATGAAGGCAGGTGTCTCCCCATGGCCTGCCCGTCCTGGCGTTTGTGTCTACGTGGATGGCACAGAAGACACTGGTGGGCAGGCCACAGGCCCGTCACCGTCAGAGAGGCAAGCATCACCATGCCGGGAAGCCACCACCAACCAAGTAAGCGCGCGGGTACCTGGGCTTGGGCACTCGCTCATCAGGAACCGGCGTCCAGGTGGAGTCGGGGGACTTCTGCTCCTTGAATCTCCCGGTGAAAACGTTGGCGATGTCCACCATGTCATAGGCACAGACCGCGGAGCCGGGGATGCTGGGACACAGATGGTGCACGCATGGTTACCACACATGGCTCTGCATGCAGCACCCCACGTGAGGGGTCCCGCTGCACGGACAGAGCATTTCTGCCAGCCCAATGTGCACCAGGACCCTAAGGAATGGGCAGCGGCAAACTCCAGGCACCGCGGCCCCGTGACCTGCCTCAGCTCATACAAGAAACGCGGCGGAGTTGCTGGGGACAGAGCTCATGACTTCCCCAGTGTTTGCCACCACTGGGAACCCAGAAAGACCTGCGCTGTGCCGATCGGCATCGCCGGGCCCTGTGTGCACAGCTCCCTGTTCAAACCCAGCTCGCGGAGAGAGCGTGTGTGCCGGACAAACCCCACACACCCCGTATTAGTCACTGCTCCTCCACGTTTTTACTTTCTGTTTATTTGCTAAGACAACAATTTCAGGCCCTTAGAACACGAGCAAATAACTCGTCGTATTAAGAACACCAGCACTTGGCAAATAAATCACCGTGTAAAGTGATAATGACTGTGGTCCCCATGTGTAATCACAGTCTTGCCTGGTGTTTCTCCCATCTCCGGTGGGAAGCCATGGGGGATGCATGCGGCTGGGCGCACTGTTTACAAGTGGGCCCACATTTGGCTTTGACTTTGGTTGCTCCTGATACTGATCAGATCAACTGCAGGCCCCGGCTGGCTTTGAGGCAGGCGCTGCGACGCGGCCTTGGGCACAGGGGAGCCGCACGGGGCCGGGCAGAACAAGCAGGCTTGGGCTGGTAAATGGTGCATGGATGTGGACCTCCCTTCACAATGACTGTGAGAGTTCTATGCCGTCTGTAATTTCATAGTGCGGTTACTAAAGGCTTACTGATAAAGCAGGATTCGGGCAGAGGACGCGCGCCTGTTTCAAACAAGGTGGCAGTATGGGCTTCACGGTCTGTAGCTTCTATGTGTGTGTTGTTCATTGAATTGGTATAGGATAGTGATCCTTATCTGGGAATTCTCTGACCCTAGCATTATTTATTTAATTAAAAATAATTTTACGTAACAGTTTTTATTTATTTGAAAGGCAGAGAGAGGAAGACGGGGGTGGAGGGGTGGGTATCTTTCGTCTGCTAGTTCAATGGCTGGGGGTAGGTGTGGCTGAAGATGGGAACTCAGTCCAGGTCTCTTATGTGGGTGGCAGGGACCCAATGACCCGAGCCGTTGCAGGCTGCCTCCCGGGGTCTGCATTGACAGGAATGCTGGCATTGGAGGCATGGGCAGGACTCGGCGCCCAGGCACTCCGACACGGGAAGCAGGCACTGTAACTGCCAGGCCAGATGCCTGGCCCTGGTAACTTAATTTTGTAAGCCCCTCTTCACGCATCTCCTTTGCTTAAGAGCAGCAGGTGTACACGCGTACCTTATACGTTAGAAACACAGGATAGAGCCTGCCTGGAGTATCTTAGGATACAGTGCAGTAAGGAAGATCCCCGAAGGCTTTGCACCGTCTCAAGGTTTCGGGCTCTTGTGACACCCCTTCTTCTTCCCTACCTTCCTTCTTTCCCATTCTTTCAGCGTGCGTTTACGGGGTCCCTAACCTAAAGCATTATGTGCCCCCTGTGCAAGCGCCCTGCCCTCAGCCAGCTCAGAGTCCGGCACAAAGGCCAGCGTGACAACATCAGGTTCAGGGCCATCTGCTGAGCGTGGACGGAAGGGACATCCCCAGGTCCCAGGGAGGTGACTCCAGCCGAGAGCTGGGCAGGTGCAGGGTTGCCGTGAGCAGGAAACGAATGTTTAGGCACACGGGCCTGGCAGAGGGCAGTGTGTGAGAGGGCTCAGCTTGTTCCAGAACCGGATCTCAGAGCGCGGGGGCGGGTGAGCTGAGAAGGGGGCAGGGCTGGATCATGGGGGGCTGGTGCGCCATGCCTGCGGCTTGGGCTTTATTCCTTTGAGCAAAGAGCAGCCCCTAAAGGACTTGAAGAATCTTCCACTGGCAAGGCAGCAGGTGTGGAGGACGGGGTGCGGCAGCATGAAGCCGAGGGAGTAACACAGGGAAGGGGGAGGTGGGGTGTGCTTCCGCTCTGGCCAGTCCATCGCCATTTTCTGATGTTGCTGCACAATGCTGGTGTCTGGGACTCTGTGTGTGTCTCGGGGGCACTGAGTGCCTGTTTAGTAAGACACTCAGTGTGGCATCTGTAAGATGCAGGAAGCTACTGCTATGTTCTAATCACCAAGCACCAAGTACCCCATGCCCTCAAGCGCCAAAGCCCAGCTCCGTGCAGAACCAGAGCACGTGAGCGGAAGATACTGTCACAGTTGGATCGCGTCCCATCACACCCCAATCCAGTAGGGCTTACTTACAGGTTACTGTTAGTTTATGGACAAAACCCAATGTCAAGGTCAAGTGTGCCTCAGCTACAGACGGTGAGCAGCAGGTGTGCACACCGTGGTTAGGGGAGCCGGCAGGAACCGCAGAGGTCAGCCCTGGGCGGGGCGGGCTTACCTGTTGTAAGGTGTGGAGAAGGTTGCCAGGACGACGTCCCGGCCGTGGATGTGGATCACGTCGGTCACGGCCTGCAGGATGTTGAAGTAGAAGTGCGAGTCGCCGGGCACGGAGCAGTTGAGGCGGGCCTTGAGGAAGGACGTCCACTGCTTCTCCAGCACCCGCTGGGAGCCACCCATGTCATTCTTGCACACCTGCGCCACGCGGGGGAACACCACCTACAGGGGCAAGCACGCGGGTACCAGCCCGTCTTTCCACCTGCTTCTCCTCCCCAGCAGGCATGCCGCGGTCGAGAGCAGACGGAGGAGAGCGCGCGCGTCGGGACAGCCTATGTGGCAGATAAGGTCGCGGCACTCACGCCACGCCATGCACCCCTCAAGTCAGCTCGCAGCCACGCACCCCGCTTGGTGCCCTGCCTCCCTGCACGGAAGCACGCTCTGTACGCACGCCTCTGCCCTCCTCCCAGAGTCCGTTTGCTTTCTTCTCGCAGGCCGAGCTGCCATTTTATTTGTGCCTGCCAGTATAGTGAGCTTGATCTACTTTCTGCTACAAAAAATAAAAACCCCTGCACTGGACATGGTTTTTTTTTTTTTTTTTTTTTTTTGCAATGGAGACAAAAATAAGACTGAGTTTGCACAATGATACTGGGCACGTACTCTCTAAGGAGCAACCCAATTGACGAAAACAACAAAACTGTTCAACTCAAACAGAAAGGAAAACTATACATGCAATCAGGAAAGGAGCCAGCCAATGCTGTGCCCGGGAAGTGTGCAGTGGGACTCTGCAGGAGGCTGCCTGTGACTTCACCCTGCTCAGTGCCAGCACCCACCGGGGGCCGCCGAGAGCAGGGGGTGGTGCTGCACCTCCTGGAAACGAGGGCCTTCCCGGTACGGCTGTGGTGTCCACGCAAGGCCCTTCCGGGCAACACGAGTGCACACGCAGGCCCTGGCCGTGCCTCACCTTCCCCATGCTGTTGTACTCCACAGCCATCTCTCTGAAGAAGAAGTAGATGTAGTCTCCGTGGTCCACCGCTTGCACGAAATACGGTTCTGCAGGTGAATGGGGGGCACTCAATGGGTGACATGTGACATGTGACAAAGGGACACACGCGCCGCCCACTGCACGGGCATCAGACACTGGCTTCACACACCCAGCGCTGGCCACGCAGCAGGCCTCTGGCCTACGGGTGCCTTCAGAAGTGCTGTGGTCCACAGTGGAGTGGACACGGGTGTGAGTTCCCTGTCTCTTCCCACGGTGCAGTGCCCACAACACAGGGAGCCGCTGGGGCACATGGCCTGGGAGCCCTGACCCGGAAGGGCTGGGCATGGCTTATCTCCCGTTCCCACCGCCTCCAACCCTGGGATCCTAAGCTGAGACTGCTCGGCAGGGGAGCTGAGGGCAGTGCCTGCTACTGCAGGGGTGCGGGTGGTGTTGCTGCTACCCCAGGGACTCATGGGAGGGGACAACAAGAGGGGATTTCATCAGTGGAGGCCAGAGATGCGACTCCCACCTTTCTGTCTGTCGGGAGCCATTACTGAAATGAAGCCACAGTGTGGTCTGCGTGGACCACAGAGTGGTCCCCTCCCTCCCGCCTTTGCGCCATGCATGGTCCGTTCACCTTTCAGCCACTTGGAGTCATGCTTCACGGTCCGCAGGGTGGGGCTGTCTCCCAGACTCCGGTAGATGACGGCGTCGATGGCCAGGAAGTCGGTCACTGTGGCTGAGTACAGCTTCCCATCTGGGAGGACACAGAGGGGGCGAACAGGGTAGGGGAGGGTGGGCAGTGCTGACATCCTCAGCCCGCTCTCCTTCAGTGGGCAGCAGAGACCGCCCAGTGGGGAACCCTCCAGGAGTCACTGGACAAATCCTTGGCCCCCATGCCTGGGGATCATGAGAGAGCAAACGTTTTTCATTTTTAACTTGCATGGCAATTTTCCTAAGCAGCAGTGGCGGCAGCAGCACAGGGAACAGGTAAATGGAAGGGGTTGTTTGCTTCACTTGATTGGATGGACTTTGACTGTAAGCTCAAGGCCAAGGGCCTGGGACGTGGCTACTGCCACTGCACCTGTGCCCTGGACTGGGGGGCCAGGGAAGTCAGAGCCGATTGCAGCACCAGAAATGTTAGCCTGCTCGGAAGTAACAGGGTCGTCAGCCTAAGCTGCCGAAGAGAAGGCTCCTCCTCCAACAAGGGCAGGTGAACTCTCGTTCCATCCCCGAGAGTCGCTGATCTTTCCTACGCCAGTCCCGAGGCTTGGCTGCGCTCTGCCAGTCTAGCTTAAACCACAGGAATTTGCCTCCGTATTTCTAAAGTCACAAACTGATAACATTCTGATATGGAAGCTGCCAAGACCAAGAGGTGCGAGGCACCTCCCCCCCGCCACGCCGTAAGAATTCATTCTTTTGGGAAGATATGCTTGAGGGTGCACCCAAAGCAAAAGAGAATGAACGCTGAACATCAGCCTCTGAAACTCCTGGTTCTCTTTTGGATCCATAGGCCCTGTGCAAACAACCAAATGGCATGCTGGAGCATAGGATCACTATGTGGAATTTCTGCCACTTGAGCCCAGACATGACCTCACCGATGTGTGACACGTCCTGTGCTGTGCTGGGAGCCTTTGCCCGAGGCACCCGGACAAGAGGCAAGGACTTCCTGTGCGAGACACAAGTACCGGGTGCTCTGTGTTTCATATGGCACAGGCATTCTAATCACCGTATCCCCCAGGGAGTCACAGTACAACTGTGGCTCTGTGGATCCCCCAGAGCTCCTGGCCACGGGCTGCACACGCACACGCAATGAGGAGAAATCGGGCAGTTACCTGCAAACAGGGCGACGTTGGCATGTTTTGCGTCGTACGGGCACCGGGCCATCCCACTAAATTCATCCCCAAAAGGTTCCAAGGTGTCTATCTGAGGGAGGTAAGCAGACTTCATTACCAACAGGAGTAGTCACAGCCCCTGATGCCTGTAGGGCCTGCGCTGTGCTAGGCTGCCCACACGGGCTTGCAGATGATCTTCAGAAATGTCTGCTGGTTTCACAGCAGGAAACTGGGGCTGAGAGAGGCCAAGGCACACAACCGAGGTCCTACAGCGGGGGAGAGTCTGAAACGTAGTCATGGCTGCTGGACTCTTAACCACTACAAGAGAGTCTCACATCCTGGGAATGGTCTAGAAATAAGCACTCTAAACCTAGGGATTTCGAAGGCATTCACAGGAAAAACCTCCCCGCTCCCCAGACCTGCCCCAAGGATCTGTTGTCTTGGATCCTTCACAGAATGACCTCAGCTTCCGCTCTGTCTGTGCCTGAGCCATGCCCCCTCTTGGGACTGACCCCCAGCAGGACACACGGCAAGTTCTTGGGGCAGCTGGCAGAATGTTACGGCTTCAGGCAGGGTGCACAGACACGGGGCCAAGCAGAGCTGACGTGGCCCTGTGCACCTGCTTTAGGTCCCAAAGTCACTGCAGGTTCAGGCACAGCGGCTCTGAAGGTGGACCAGGTGCGCCTGGGAATCGGGGCTCACGCAGGTCAAGAACACGGGGTGCTCCATCTGCTCTTTGTCCCCACCCAGCCCCGGCCTCCTTCCGAAACGCAGTCCTGTGTGACCACATGGCTGAGCCCCAGCCACTGGAACAGTGTAAGGACACCTCCTGGAGCCTCCACGCTGCCTCTCTTCCCACATCCCCCCCTCAAGATGCAGAGTTTCTGGAACCCCAGGCGCTGGCCGAGAAGCAAGAGGGCAGATCCTGGCCTTCCCAGTAAGCAGTGAGGCAGATCCCCTGCCGGACAGAGCCCCACGAGCCAGCTCTGAGCAGGAGACAACCCCATGGTCACCCCATCACAGGCTGGCCTGCCCAGGCTAGCAGGGCGGCAGTTGCCACCTGCCAGCCACTGTCTCGTTCCCTCCCACATGGTTCTCCCCGCACCGCAGACCTCAGCACCACCGCGTGCATGCAGCCCCTCCTCACTCCCATCACTGTCTCCATGCTCATTTCGGGATCGGTCCTCAGCTTTGTAGAATATTTAGTTTATTTGAAAGGCAGCATTAGAGGGGGCAGGGGGAGAGAGCTCCCATCTACTGGTTCACTCCCCAAATGGCTCCAACAGCCAGGGCTGCGCCAGGCTGAAGCCAGGAAGCTGGAACTGCATCTGGCAGCGGCTGGGATCTAAGCACGTGGGCCATCCGGGCACATGTCAGGGAGCTGCCCTGGAAGCGGAGCAGCCGGGAACTGAACCTGGCTTAACCCACTGCACCACAGTGCCGGCCCCAACTTTGAGCTGCTTGTGTGAGAGCTGCATGGTTTGGCCGCAGATATGAAAACAGAGGAAGAAAACCCCAGGCAGTGCTGGAGCTGAGAAAGGAGCCAGGAAGCTGAGCAGGCGCCCTCCATTGTCTAGGGGCAGAGGGGCTCCTCCCAGGGCAGCCCTCAGCGTGGGCCGTGTCCTTTGCCCCCAGCCCCAGCCTCAGGGAGGGTCGGGGCCTGGTCTACCTGCCCTACTTGGAGAGGGCCCGGTGAAGTTGTCCTGCGTGTTTTAGCATGAAACAGTTGTGCCTGAAGTAAGTCTTTTTAGGGGAAGCGCATCACATCTGCTATACTTTAGGGGCACACAGCACATTTTGTGGAGGTCGTCTTGAGGGGCTGCATCCCAACGGGAGCCTCCTGGTGAACTGTGTGGGTCTGGCGGGATGCGGGGTGCTGCTCAGCACACAGCCCTGCAACGAAATGCCCGCTGGCCAACAGAGCATGCGCTGACCCCGGCATGGGCTACACAGGGAGCTGTGGGTTTCCTCTTTTTCTAAAGGTGCCCCCTTTTATCAGATGGCCAGAGCTGCAGTGAGTGAAAGCCGGGAGCAGGCAGGAGTGGGGGACTGGTCTGTGACTTGGGGAGGTCCAGGGACGAAATGTCCGCCTGACGTGGAGCGGCTCCTCCCGGGAGCAGCCTGGGAAGGGGCAGCCCGACTCCCACACGAAGGCCCAGGAGGGAGCGCAGGTTTAGGTCCACAGTCGGTGGCTGTGCCAGGGTTATCCTGGTTCTAACATGCTCAGCCTGCTGCCGCTATGAAACAGTTTAAGTCAAGGCTCAGCGCAGAGGCAGAGACGGAAAACGTCTCTTGTTCCCATTCTGACTCCCGTCGGCACGGAGCTGGCAGACCATGGTGGGGACGGGGCTTTTGAGTGGACAACAGGGTGGGTTTTGCTTTGCGTCTTTGGCCTGGGTCGGTTGATAAGCACTAGAGAAAGATGGAGAGGCCGCCATTCCCACATCACCAGACCACCCAGGGACTGCGCGCCACAGTGACTGGATGCAGAGGGGTGGCACTGACGGCGGGATCCAGCAGGTGGTGCCGGACAGCTGCCAGCTGCCACCATAAGCCATGGAGCCCGTCTTCATGTATGAAGACCTGGTCTTGTGTTGTGATGGATTTCTCTGTTCCAAAAGCGGCTTCAAAAACGTTGTCCTAAAAATTGGATTTACCTCTACTGGGGGATGCAGGGTGCCCCTTGCGTTCTGTGCCTGAGCTGAGTGCATCCGTGCCTCGCACACCTGGCCCCCCATGGTACTGCTCCGTTCCAAGTGTGAGACGGGGAGCCCGCACCAGCCTCTCGGTCACTGGACGATGAGTGACAGTGACTCCCCCGCGTACATCTATCTGCCCACGCCTCTCCCTCAGCCATGGCCCATTGGGCTCCCTGCACCTGCTGGGACCACTCACAGCACAGAGCAGAGCCCCGCCCAGCCTCTCTGCTCCGCCTCCACTCCCTGCCTGCAGGAGCGGCTGCCTGGCCAGGCTCTCACGAGGTGGTCTGGCTCTCCTCTCGTGGCTGATCACTCCTGAACCCTGCTGCCCTGGGTCCCTTGGGCAGTTCCTGCCTTCCCTGTCCTGTCTGGGCCCTCTGTCGCCTTTCTGTCCCTGTCACACTAAAGCCAGCACCAGCAGCCGGGGAAGCCCCTGCAGCCCCCAGGCAGCCGCCTCCCGGTGCTTTTGTTCGTGCCGTGCCCTCTGCCAAGCGCGCCCTGCCACCTCCACCTGGCTGAGCTCGTCCCCCTCCTCTTGGACCAGAGCCAGGCATTCGTGCATCCACGGTTTCATCCACAGACATGACGGACCCACCGGGAAGCACGGATAACCAGAGACGTGGCCCCTGTCCTTGTGGTGTCGGCCGGGGGATGAGGACAGAGGGGCGGGGTGGGGTGGGGGTGTCATCCACCTACTCCTGGGCATCCCCCAGCTCCACCCGGCCAGGCTGCTGAACACCACTACGTTCTGCCTCCACCGCGGCAGCCCCCTGTGACTCTCGTTTGCATCTTCCTGCACACTTAGTGCAGTTTCCTGAGACAGAGCCGCAGGTGAGGAGCCGGGTTCATGGGCAGCTCTGCTGCACGGCTGTGGGTGCCCTGGTCCTCACCACACCGCTGCCGGCTGTGGCAGGGCTAACTGCATTTGCTAACTGTTGGAGAGCTCCCTGGTTTTGGGTTTTCTCCTGTTGCATCAAGGCCAATGTAAGTGAGGCCACTGTCAAGTCGGCTGGGTGCTACATGGGATGAACTTTCTGAGTTCGGGACAGTCCTACCTAGGGGAGAGTCTTGTGTGTCCGATGCCCTGGTGCTACCTCATAGATTAGGAATCACTCGCCATGTAAGTGTGGCTCTGTCTGTGCTCAAACAGAGCGGGGAGGGGGCGAGCGAGGGACTCCACATGGTATCCCACGTGGGCAGTGACTCAGACCCTGCAACAATAGAGAATGGGGCCACAGAGAAACCAACTCTGCTGGGTGGCTCTTCAGGGAGTTGTCAATCAGCCCTGAACAAACAGGAAGCTAGTGTGGGGCTCCCGGCATGAGCGCAGCAGGGCGTCTGGCTCCCCCAGACAACCGGCGCTTACCTTGTAGTTTCTGCAGGAGGGGTTGAAGGCGTTCGTTCCGCACACAAACAGCGTGTCATTGTTCTTCCGGAGCAGGACTTTGATGAAGTTGTGGCACTCGTCCTGAAAGAGAAGTCCAAGGCGTTGCACAGTCGGTTCCTCTCCCGGCGCCACCATCTGCCCACTGGCAGGGTTGCAGGAAAGGGGACGGGAACCACAGGATCAGGTCAACGCAAACAGGGGACAGAGAAGCAGCCGGGACTGGAAGGCGGGAGACTCCACACCAGGAAGAGGAGGGTCTGGGTGGAGGGGGTTTTCACGTTGCCGGAGGATCCCAGGCACAAAGCCCTGTGTGTGTGCACGGCTCCTTGCAGGAGCACCCCTGGCGGGCATGGGCTGTGAGCCGCCCGGCAGCTCCAGCACACGGAGATTAAAGCCCTCCAGACGTGGATGGGACAAGCAATGGCGGGGGGAATAGGCAGGGGCACGGCCCACCGGCAGCACGGTGGACCTCCACCCGCAGCGCCAAGTGCCTACCTTGTGTTTCCCCTTCATTCTGCACGTGTCTACATCAGCCTGTCTAGATTTCCATGTCAGTTTCTGTGGGGATCGAGAAAGAAATCAATTAGAGCTCAGAGGTTGGTGCGTGGGGTTTTAGGATAATGGTTCCCCAGGGGAGACCGCAGGCCGAACATGTATTTACTGAGAGCTCTCTGCACCCCTCTCCACGTCTAATTCACCGTAACAGCGGCAGAGGAGGGCTGCAAACGCTGATTTAATGCTGAACCCCTATCTGTTCGTTAAGCTTCAGCAAGGCCTCCTCTCTGACACTGAGATGAGGGAGGTGGGGAAGGAAAAACAGCGGTGTGGGACTCTCACATCAAAGGCCCAGAGGAACTCGTGAGATGACGCTCACTTTGATCAAACACGTGTCCCCGCCCTTTCCTTTCAGCTGATAAATCAATTTTCGCTAAGACAGGCTCTCGCCTTAAAATATGGAAGTCATTTTCCTCTACATAAAGGGCACATTCAATTTCGGAGAACAAAGATCCGATTCAGGTTAAAACCGTTCACAAAAATTCGGGGGCTGCATCTCCTACTTCTGTGGTGCAGATTTTATTAACTAAAATATCGCCACGTGGAGACGGAGGTTACACATTATGGCTGTCTCAAATGGATAATGACGAAACTCCTGAACCACAGCAGTCACATCAGACTTAATTTTGGAAGACATGGGAATAGAACACTGAAATATTTGTGGCACAGAATTTTTACTTATGAAAACTGATATTTCCCTGGACGAACAGGACAGTATTTTATTAAAGCAATTTAGAAATGACCGAAAAACTCCAAAATCTATACATAGCTATTTCTGAACATGTATTAAACTCAAACCTACCCTCAAATTAGGATTTCATGAAACATGTGCTGGCATTTCCAAATTACTATTAGCAGCTTCATCTCAGTAGATGCCTTTAAAACACATAGTCTTGCCAAGAATATCCTAAAAGCCTTGGTTTAGAAAGATTTATTTGAAAGGCAGAGTGAAACAGAGGTTAGGGGGGAGAGGGAGAGATTGTCTATCTGGTGGATAATGCCCCAGATGCCCGCAATAGCCAGGGCGAAGCCAGGTGCCAGGAACTCCATCTGGGTCTTCCCCGTGGGTGGCAGGGGCCCAAGTACTTGGGCCATCACCTGCTCCCTCCCAGGTTTATCAGCAGGAAGCTGAACTGGAAACAAAGAGTGGCTAAGACTTCAGCATTTGATACGGTGTTCCAAGTAGTGGCTTACCCCTCTGCCCCACAATACATGCCCCAGAAAGACAGTTTCCAAATGACTTACTTTGCTACAGTAAATTTCTTCTGTGTGTGATGTATCTATATCAACAGTATAAATATGGTCCCTGTGAACAAAGGAAAATTAACACAGGGTCAAACGCAAGAGACAAGGCAGTTCGTTTCCTACAGAATGACTTCTGTGTCATCCAGGGCCAATTAATCCATAGCTGTGTTTTTAGAAATGCGACCTCGACATGCAAGAACACCAGAGGAGTCTCCTGTGAGAGCTGCCTCCGGGTCACAGCTCTGGCTGGCCACCGCCCATCCTGCTCTCGGGGCATCTGCCATGATGCTCCTGTTGTACTGAGAACTCCAGCAGGTGCATTTCTGCAGCTACAGGGGGAGGCTCTGAGAGTGCTGGTGGCCTCAGGACCCCCGCACACACACGGTTCACATGCCCCCGTGCCCCGGATGCTGGCTGTTCCATGGCCCCAAGCCTGCCTCCCTCTGCACCCCGCCCTGGAAATGCATGTGTAGCCATGGCTCTGATGATCTGGCCAACAGGACGGAAGAGCAGAAAGGTAAAATTCTTTCCAGAAGCCTGTCTTCTCTGGCCAAGACGGTCGGGTAAAGCCGCAGTCTCCTGCTTCCATGCACCTCGCTGCTTTGCTGAGAACTTGGTCTCTCTGCAGCGGGCTGCTGCGCTCCCCTTGGAAGGGGAGAGACGCAGTCGGCAGCTCAGGTGTGGGGCTATATTTAAACCTCCCCTTCTGTGGGAGCTGAGAACAAGGGCGGTTTTGTCTGGGATTCAGAAGAAAGGAAAGAACTCCACTCAATGCAGGAGATGGGGGCTGGCGACAGAAAGCAAAACAGCTCATTTTCCCTTGAAATAACATTGACTTTTTCCAAAATGCAGGAAGTCCTGGGGCTGGAAAATTATCCACAGCTTTAAAGCAGGAGCTGCAGGCCCCATGCAGACTCCGGAGTCCCCCTCCTCACTTAGACGAGAAGGGGGAGGGCTGGAGAGAGCTGGGAAGAAAGGAAGGGCTTGTTCGCCTGCGTCGCCTCACTTCTGGGGGAATCTGGGGGCTACTGCCTTTTGGGAGCGCACAGAGAGGAGCCTGCAGATATACACAGGCTCTCTCCCGTGGAAACACAAGCAGCGGGCAGGGCTTCCAGGATCCCTTGCCCACCACTGGGCTGCGGGGATGCGTGTGCATGCGTGTGTGTGGCTGGTGGCGAGCGGGAGAATGGGGAGGCTGTTTTGGTAAGCTGCTGACTCGAGAAGTTTCTGCAAACTTCAGTCGGGTGCCAGGACTGGGCTGCTCTTTAATTTCCAGGCGGTTTTATTGCATTCGTTTATTACGTGTTGGACTTTATGGGGCTGCTGTGGGCAGGCGCTTTATTGGAACGGAATCGCCAATGGCTTTGGGATCAGGGTGTCGACGACTCTGGGTTCCCCCTGGCCCTGGCTCGCCTGGAAGACTGAAGTAGAAGCTGAAGATAGGAATTGTAAATTAACAGCTGATTAATATGCACGGGCAGCTCCTCAGAAAGCTCTCAGATTGCCCCCTTTTGGCATGGCTTGTTTATGCTAATGAGCAGTTTAGAGATTAGAAAAAAAGGAGAATTCACCAAGTGGATAATAATAAAGCAGAATTGAAAGGGATTCCTGCCCCGCGCCGCACTCAGTCCCGGGCTGCTGGACGGACTTGGCTGGCGATCGCTGACACCAGTTGTCTGCAAGAACTGGGAAGCCTTTTAGAAATAGAATCCTATGAATGAAATCTCCTTTTGGACAATGGCAATCTTTTCCAGGCCCCAGGAGTTCACATGGCCCCGGCAAACAGAAGCAGGGCTTTCTGGTAAACCCCAGACCACGGTTGGGGTCATTCCCAACTGCCCACGAGTTCACCCCAGGACCCAGCGCCTCTCTTCCTGAATTCAGTTCCTGGAACATAAACCGACTTAATCCTAGGACTTCCTCTTCCGCTGAGCTGTGCCGCCATGGCTCCAGCCCACAGGCATGGTGCCCCCTGCTGCTCCCCAGCCTGGATCTCTCGGTGCAGGGGTGGGTGATGTGACATTAAGAGGAGAGACCCTCTGAACGGGGTCCACGGGTGGTTGAAGGGAGTGCATGGGAGGCGAGCGTGGAGACCGAGTTCGCCGATGCCCAGGTGTTGTGAACTTGACCGTCAATGGCAGATGAGAGTGTTTTTCAATGAATGTCTTCCTTCTGTTTCTTGTCTCCGTGGTGGGGAGCTAGGACAAAGTCGTCTTGGTCCCTGATGAGCTGAGTAACGGTCACGGGTCAGCCTGCATGGCACCTGGCTCCCAGCACCAGAGTTTCCCCGCGCTGCAGTCCATGCGCACCGGGTTGCGCACAGCATTCCCCCAGAGACGAGCTGCATGTCAACCTTCACGGGGGTTCTTGAGCCGACCTCTCTCCCACAGATCTCATGCTGCATCGTGTCTTCTGATCACCACTTAGCTGGAGACTAACAGTGATGGCTGCGGTGGCACCGCGGAGGCCTCCCCTCGGCGCCTGCTTTTAGGGCACTGCCAGGACGATCGCGACGCCGCCTTTCCTCCCTGGCAGCAGAACAGGGGTGGCCGTGTGGCTTCCAGGCCAAGGCCACCCTGGCTCAAATCCTGCCTCTGCCGCTGGGCCGGTCAGTTCCCTTCTCTTTCGCTCCGGTTCCTCCACTGAGGCCTGGGCATACTTAGGAGCTCCTTCCCGGAGGGTCACTTCCAGGACTGAATGAGTTGGCATTGCTAAGGCTGACAGCTCTGTTTGCAACCTACCCACCTCAAGACACTGGCCTGTCTAAATGATATTGTTGCAATGGGCGAGTAATTATTTTTTTTTTACTTGAACAAAATTTAAACAAAACCTTTCTAAAGATATGCCATTATCATGCTTTCTTGGGTGACACTGCCATCCTTCCAAAACAAAGATATATCCTCTGTTTATTGTGAAAGTGCCCATCGGTTTACCATATACCCACCTTCCCGCATACCTAATACGTGTTTCCACATTCAGCTTAACAAACAGGTGCCCTTGAGTGAGTCGCTCTATTGGGTACCTTCGTAAGGATCTGCCTGTATGTTCAAAGTTAACAGTGGCTCGTTTGAGTCTGTGCCCGAAAACATGCAGTGCTAACCTTTTTTCTGCATCCACATAAAACCAAACAGGCACAGAAAATCTTGCAAACAATGGCTTGCTGAAGTGCGGGTGACCTCAAATCAAGTCACAGTTCTGGGGGGCCTCGGGATCGGGGAAAGGATACACAGACGGGCCAGTTTAGGGGCCTGGGCCGAGGACGGCTTACCTGGCGGCAATGTAGAGGGTTCTGTTCAAGACCATGACCATCTGGATGTCCAGTCTGTGTCTCTGTGTGCTGTTCCGTCCTGGCTTGTGGCCCACAAACACCGGATACTGTTTTGTATCTGTGAAAAGAGGAGCCGGGGCAGCGCATCAGGCGGAGACGGGACAGGGCGGGGAGGGGGCGGGGCTCCCCAGACCCTCACAAGCGAGCGCTTTAAGGGCGCCGGGCACGGCTCCTAGATGATGAGAAGCCTGGCCCGGGTTTCCAAGCGCCGCGGTTTCTGGCTTGTTCCTCTTTCTGGGGCTCCACTCGCCAGCGAAGGCTTTGCACGAAGGTGCTCTTTTCTTGCCCAGCTTTCTTTTCATCTTCTGTGCAGGGCTAAAGCCTCAGGGGCCGACTGCCAGAGATCTTGTCTCGGGACCAGGCTGTTTCAAAGCAGCCTTCCCATCAATCAGCACAAAGGCAATGAGCTCTGGAGGCGAGAGCTCGCGTCCAGGAGCCAGGAGAAAAATACCGTCTCCACAGGCGGCCCGCGGGAATAATCCCTATTGAAGGCAGCTCTGCGAGGCTGGTTGGCATTCGAGGAACTGTGGGACGCTCGCTCCGGAGGGAAGCAGTTGGCCCATCGCGCGGAAACATGGGCTTTGACAGCACAGGGTCAAACTGAGTGTAGCCAGTCCGGTGATCTGGAATGTTCCCTGGCTTGGAGAGTTGGTGAGCCCACTTCTCCTGTCCTCCGGCAGCTCTCGGGCTGAGAGTGGGCCCTGGGTAATAACCTTTACAAATGCCCATGGCCTTTAACCCTTCGGTCTCCAGAGCCCTGGCAGTCCTCCAGCGCAGGGAGGGAGATGAGTCACCCGAGGAAGGCAGGCTTTCTCTCGCAGAGTGTGGGTGTGGGTAAGGACTTGAGAACCAATGAGCAACTCGGTCTTTGACCCAGCGCTCCAAGCCCTGCTGAGGCTGCGCCTGCTCCTGGAGGGTGTCTCGCTAGACAGCCCTGAGCGCATTTTATTCCCAAGCGAACTTGAGTCAAGCTGATCGCATGCTTCTCTTTCCCCTGTTCAAGGCCAAGGTCGCTCCTGCAACATTTCAGCTGTCTCTGCTCTCTGCATCTGAGTGATGGCTGCAGGATGATTGTCAGCAGCACCCGTGGGTCGGGGCCCCTAAGACAGAAGACTTACCCTACACGGAGATGGGTGAAGGCTCACAGGGTCTGGTGCATTGGGCTGGGGGGCGGGGCCACGGCAGGAGCGCTGCATCGTGCCCTTTGGTCTCTGTTCTCTAACTGTGCACCTGTCAGTGCTGCTCCACCTTTTTGTAAACTGACGTCCTCTGCAGCCCGGCCTCGGTTCACTCGGAGTTTGCTTTTGGGTACGTACTGGATACTTATTTGGGGGAAATTCTTTCATCTTTACTATGACAAAATAATCTTTGGTGGGGCACAGAGAAACGTAGGGAGCTGGATGCTGCACCCAACACTCAAGGCACGGGACACCGGCTGGCTGGATGAGGGTGTGCGGGGTTGGCTGTGGGCCGACTCTCTGATCCCCACATCTGTGTCCCCAGAACGACAACGGATGGGCTCTGTAGCTTGCATTTCCTCCTCTGTCACCTACATAGCAGAGAAGGAGCAATGACGTCTCCTGTCCTATTCGGTCTTTGTGAGGCCGATGCAGGCCAGAGCGTCCACAGAGGAGCGGGAGGGAGGGAGGGAGGAGCAGGGGTACTCACAGTTGCCATGCGAAATACTGATTGGCTCAGAGTCCTCTGGGAAGCCGGCCCCCGCCAAGTGCAGCAGTGTGAAGCAGAGCAGCAAGGCTTCTGACCTCATAGTAGTTCAGCGGGCAGACTTGACTCCTCTACTTCACCCTGCCAGAGAGCACAGAGAGGGTTTGGTTTTTTTGCAACTCAGCTTTGTTCACTTCCATAACCAGTGGTCTTGGACGTGAAGCCCAGAGCAGAGCCTCCGCTCCCATCTTCTCCGTGCGAGCTCACCTGGGCTGTGTTTTACCCAGGGAGCCCTCCTCATGACCCTCCCCCCGCCCAGGCATCTCCGCCCTTAGCAAAGCCTTCTTCCAGACATGGGACACATCGCCTCTGAGCCTCTGTCCGGCACCATCCTTAGGCCTTCATAGGCGCTGCTGTGGTTTGAACCTGTTCCCAAACTCCTGGGTGGGAAACTTATTCTTCATGGCAACAGCACTGGGAGGTGGGGCCTGGGAGGAGGCTCCGCCCCCATGAATAATGGCTCAGCAAATGCGGGAGTGCATTGGTATGGAGAGTGGGGGTTGGGCCTGCCCCTCCCTGCCCCTCCCTGCCCCGTTCTGATGACCAGCAGAGCCCCTTCCTTTAGGAGCTGCCCTGTGGC
Organism: Sylvilagus bachmani; assembly: GCA_015711505.1. NCBI lineage: Eukaryota > Metazoa > Chordata > Mammalia > Lagomorpha > Leporidae > Sylvilagus > Sylvilagus bachmani. Next base: position 4,579,271 of record CM027404.1, read on the forward strand.
GGGCACTTGTTAGAGCAGCAGACTGGGAAAGTCTGCATCCAAAACAGTGTGGCCAGCAGAACAGCACCTGTTTTCTCTGGAAGGTAAATTCTCTTTCTTAGGGGCTTACGGAGTTCAAAACCTGCCCTGGCTCCAGACTCGTTCTGTGTGGGCAGCCCAAGTTCTTTCAGAAATGTGAAGTCGCTGTCAATAGCGGAAAAAAACCAAACCAAACCAAGTTTGTGATAATGACCTGGATTTCCAACTTCTGTATGAGAATAGAGTTATGTCATAGCAACATGGATTTCACACACACATACACAGGCATGCGCCTGCACACACATGCACACACTCGTGTGCACACATGCACACGTGTGCCAGGGCACCTGCTCACTCATTTCCACCACCGGCTTCACCTCTTCACTCAGGTTTCGCACCCCTGGTTTCGGGAAATAAAATCTCACAGTCTACATTTCAGAAGAAATAGAGGGACCGTTTCAGATTCTATGAAGAAACCACACCCTTCCAAACAGTGTTGTTGGTTTAAAAAAAATCCTGTCTATGTCTATGTCTATGCAACGAACCAGCAGAGATTACAGACGTGGCTCTCCCGTGCTGCCCACGTGCAGGCGGTTGAAGATGCTCCTCACTGTGGAAGAGTTCTCCTCTTGGTGGAAACACACGCCAGTCCCACGGGGGCGCCGCAGGAGGCAGAGACATGACTCCTCCCCCCGCACACGCCCCCGAGCGCGGGCAGCTCTGCACAGGCGTGGCTCTCTCTGGAAAATGAACGTCAAGGGGCTATCTTTTCATCTCTCAGACAGTAGCCTTTGAAGCAGCCTGCCAGAGATTATCTTTTGTGAGCAAAGCCATTTTACGGTAGTCCATCAATCACTGAAGATCTGTGTGTAGAGACGTCAAAACAGGTAACCCGGCCGTCTTTGAAAGTTAATTTGGCAAACAAACTGCCAGCTTACGGCTTTTTTGGAGCGCCGTTGAATATTAGATACCTGTGTCTCTATTCTTCATGCCAAGAACAGCACTAATAGGTCTTCAGTACCGCATCGTAACTTATAATTTCACAGACACAGCTGGGTCTTAATCATTTCTTCAATTGCAAAGTGCACTTTAATTAATTTGCTTTATCTTGAAAATCAAAGAGGGACAGAGGTTGAGAGAAAAGCCTGCACAATTCCATATCTCCATCTTTGATGTGAAAATTAAAATTACACTTTAAACGATGACTTGCCTGCCAGGCAGTCCCTGGCTACGGACACAAGCAAGTACTCGGGGCCGGGTTCAAAGCTGCCACCTCGTCCTTCATCCAGGTGCCAGGTCCTCCCAGTCTGGAGTCTGAGGCCCCAGGACAGGCTCTGGGAGGCCCACGTGCGTCGCAGGTGCGTGCCCCGGGTAACGTTGCAGGGCGAAGATCCAGCAACACATGTGCTCCTGCCCCAATTGGCCTTCGCGGCAGGTGAGGAGGGCCGATGGCTGCAGAGCAGGCCACTGGGCCCCTCGGGGCACACGGTGACAGCCAGGCACGGGAGGAGAACCCAGCCTCAGAAGCACAGCTCTCACACCCTCAGGAGTCTTGGCAAGTCCACGCGTGCACTTACAAACGAGTCTCCATCCTTCAACAACCACACACTTCTCTGTGTGAACATCCCATGAGCCCACAAGACAGAGACCTACTGCTTTACCACCGTCCCCGGTTTTAACTCTTTCCACGCCAACATCGCGTGGGGCCGATGCAAAATTCTCAACCGCAGAAGTTGGTGGGAAGAACGACGCATTTGCAAGAATTCGTCCAGCGAGTCAACGGCTCCTTTGAATCCTCACGTACGGCCAGGATCATGGCTGAGATACGTCACTGAAGCATCTCCAGGTTTATAGTAGCGCTCTCTGCCAGGAAAAATAGCTGGTTTATGTGCCTTTCTGTCATCGTATCATCAGGAGTTAGCCTGCTCATCACAGGGCTGAGTGGCCTGCAGGACTGGTTCATCCACGTGCACACAGCTGCAGTTTGGATTCTTTCTTCCGACAACGCATCCCATGTACCTATGCAGGCGGCACAGTTCCTCATTGAAAACGCTGCGGCGTGCAGGGATCCCAGCTCAGCAACACTGCCACATCCCAGCCCGCACAAAAAGAACCAAGTCTGCCTCCCAAGACCACGGCGACACAGCAGAACACGCACAATCCAGAACCTTCCTCTGGCTTTCACAGCTCGAGCTGGCTGGGCTGCGGTGTTTCCCAGCCTGTTTAAGTCTTTTTTTTAAATTATTTATATATATATATATTTTTTTTTTTTTGACAGGCAGAGTGGACAGTGAG
>CM027404.1:4581683-4713033 GCA_015711505.1 Sylvilagus bachmani
GATTAGCCTGTTGAGCCACGGCGCCGGCCTGTTTAAGTCATTTTTGAGACTTCGAAGAGTTATTTATAGGTACCTGCCAACGTTTTCGACTAGCCCGCCTCTGGCTGTCTCTACAGCTGCGGTGTGCCTTAGTGCTCAGCCGCTAGTCCTAAAATCAGGTAAGGGCAGACAGCATGAGGATCCTAAACAGAGACCTGTACTTCCCAGGAAGGCTCTGTGTGTTCCCTCAGATTGTCCTAGCCAGCCACCATTCTTAGCTTTTGAAAAATACACCACTTGCTATAAAGTTAGAGTTCCACTCTGCCCAGTGCACACAATTTTAATAGGCACCTGCTCAGTGAATTTATTTGATCTATTTAGCTTCATCTAAAATTAATTTGTGTTTGACTTTCTACGCACTCTGAGCCCAGACAAAAATCCCTTTGACTGTAATTTCTCCCGACGGCTTTTAAGACCAAATTGAGTCACGGAGCCATGTTGCAGAAATGGTGCTGTGACTACTGGCTGCCTTGGGCAAAACGAGCAGAATGCTGCTTGGCCGGCAACGCAGTCGTCAGGTGTGACAGAGGAAGGGCCCGGCAAAGGGCGACGAGGAGGCCGGTCTGGAAATCCCGTGGATGCTCTTGCGCAGGTCACTGCTTCCTAAAATAATAAAATCTTCTCAATGACTGGACCCACCCCCCCCACACACACGCCCTTGTCACCCAGCAGATCACTGGGCCAGCAAGCACGGAGCGCAGGGGACCGCGAGGGAACGGGAACTGATGAGGACGTCTGAGAATGAGGTCACCCATGGCCACATCGCACTTCAAATCCATCAGGCTAATTGCAGAAGGGCTGTGAGGCCTAGGCAGCCAGTGCCAGCATCCCTGGCCCAAGCAGCCCTCCGGCTCAGCCCTGACACGAGTTCTGGTTCTCTGCCCACTTCCTCCCCAAATCCTGCTCTGGAAAATTCTACCTGGGCTCATAAACAAGTGGTACTTGGCCAAAGCTAATGCACAGAGAAGAAATAAGGAATTAGCAACATCTAAAAAAAATGTACGATTTAACATAAACTCCAGACTTTTGACTTCTTAAAAAAAAAAAAAAACGACAAACACTGACATAGCTCTGCTGCCCTCTGTCTCACGTGGTACCTGGAGCTGAGCAGGGATGCCAAGCGGGGCATGAGCCCTCTTCAGGGCTCACCCATGAGCCCCGCCCATCTCCCTCCTGCAGGCTCTGGGTACCCGAGCTGCGGACTGCTGCATCCTTGTTGTTAGTTGCTGTGGTCGCCCTCACGTGGACCTTGTGGGCCCCAGTGTGTGTACCCAAATGAATGCACCTTGCCTGTGACCAGCTGCTTGCTGCATGCACTCCGGGTGGACATGGGCAGGTGCAGCACAGGCGCCTGGCGGCCTTGGCTGGACGGGCACAGCTTGTGTCCCAGTGGAGACACAGGGCAGCATCTTCCAGAATGTTGGCGTCCAATGGACATGTAATAGTGGTAACAATATCAAAAGACTTTAGGCCGGGAAACTTGCAAAACTCTTGGATAAAAACTCCGAGTGTGGCCATGAGAGCCAGAGGAAATGCTGGTACTAACAGTTTTTTTTTCCAGCAAGGAAAAGACATTTATGACCATGACACAGTAATTTTTTTTTTTGACAGGCAGAGTGGACAGAGAGAGAGAGACAGAGAGAAAGGTCTTCCTTTGCTGTTGGTTTACCCTCCAATGGCCGCCGCGGCCGGCGCACCGCGCTGATCCAAAGCCAGGAGCCAGGTGCTTCTCCTGGTCTCCCATGTGGGTGCAGGGCCCAAGCACTTGGACCATCCTCCCCTGCCTTCCTGGGCCACAGCAGAGAGCTGGCCTGGAAGAGGGGCAACCGGGACAGAATCCGGAGCCCCGACTGGGAATAGAACCTGGTGTGCCGGCGCCGCAAGGCGGAGGATTAGCCTATTGGACACACAATGAAAATGGCATGTTCCACTGGCATCCCAGGAAGCTGTGAAGGTTACCAACAGCTCAGGGCTCCTAACGTGTGACCCCGGGGAAGGTGGCAGCCCCACTGACTCAGCCGTGTCTGGAAACCTGGGGGACTCCTGCAGGCTCTGGGATTGCACTCTGCTGGGTGATTCCTGCTGTAGAGGATTCTGTGTGTGTGAGAGGGTGATCAGGGAGGGACCCCGAGCCAGGCCACTCCAGTGACACGTGTCGAACAGCCGGTGACACTCCCCAGAGGTGGGCGGTCAGAGAGAGAGGAGGCACGGGGTGGCCAACGGAGGCAGGCTGGGGACTAGCGTCCCCAAGGCTTCCTCCTGTGCCCCGAAGGGCGGTGGCACAGACAGAGCAGAGCAGGTGCAGCACTGTGCACCAAGACCTGTGTTCTTTCCAACGAGGGCGGGGCACAGGGCCCTCCTTGCTCCCAGCTTCTTGGCTGGTTGCTGGTGACCAGCACGGGCCTGCGAACACCAGAGGCCATCAGTGTGTCTGCGTGAGGGGCAGTGTGCAGTGAAGGCGAGGGGCGGGCCAGACCCTCATTGGTGGTGTGCAGTCTGCAAAGTGAGAGCAGACACTGGCAGGGTGCCCCGCCTGGCCCCAGCTCCAGCACCCACGTTCTGACCCGGATGGCGAGCTCGCTGCTCTTATCACCACGTCACACTCGGAAGCTGGCCGATCCTTTCCTTCCCATTCCTCCAGCTTGGACATCCGAATGGACAGTGGTGGAAGAGGCGAGTCCTGTGGTGCAGCGGGTTAACCTGCTGCTGCTCAGGACACTGGCATCTCATCTCAGAGTGCCTGGTTCAAGTCCCGGCTGCTCCATCTCCAATGCAGCTTCCTGCTAATGCACCCTGGGAGGCAGAAATGATGGCCCAAGTACCTGGGCCCCCGCCACTGATGTGTGAGACCCAGACGGAGCTCCTGGCTCGTGGCTCCCGGCCAGCGTGCAGAAGGCTGAGGTCAAACCGATCATTCCCACCCCAGAGGAAGACCCAAAGCAGGTGCCCCTCGCTGCCTGGGACAGCCCGGTGTCCAGCCGGCAGCAGCGTGGGGTCAGGGACAACGCCTCCCAAACAGAACCAGAAACAACCTGGGCCCACTGATGCTGCTGGGACCCTCATGGGGTGCCGCCTCCCGGCCCCGCCTGCTCAGTGACACCTGCGTCAGGGAAAAAGCCGCGGCCTCAGAGCAGAGCACTGGCCCTCTCTCTCCTCCCCGTCTCAGCCCCCAGCGGAGACAAAGGCACCCACTGTAGAGGAACAGGAAGTGCCAGAGACCAGACTGCAGAGCGACGCACAGTCAGCGAGGCCGAGGGGGCCCAGAGGTTTCCATGGGGTGCGGAAAACCAGGTGGGAAGCCAGAAGTCCTCCTATAAAAGGACGTTTTCTTTTTGAACAGTAAAGGTTGGTTTATTATGTGTCACGAGGGCAGAGGCCGAGGCCTGCCGTGGCGTGCGCCTTTGTCCGAGTTTTCTTTCTGCCTACCCCACCAGACACGCAGCCTGAGCCCACGCGCGGCCTGCGTCCGCCTCACCCAGCGCGGCCCAGCTCACAAGTGGTTGCTCCCACATTCTGCCGCTTTCGCAAAGGAGGCCAGAATTCATTCATTTCTCTTGGGCACGCTGCCCGGTGCTGTCTCCACAGCCTGATCCTCATCTCACCGACTCCCTGAGTCCATAGGAGCCAGGCTCTGTGCTGGGACGCCCGTGCCCCTCGTCCCCAGCCATGCCTGACAGCTCCCGTCAGTGTCCGGAAGTGGAGTCCATCACACAGAAGTGACAGTTCTGTGGGAATGGGTGTTGCGCAGGGACCGGGGGTGCGGCGGGGAAAACAGAAGCTCTGGGGGCGGGGGTGCCTCTCGGCAGGTGCGTGATCACTCATGAGGGAGGGGTTGGGTGGCAGCGAGGGCGGTTGAGGCAGGGGGACCAGGTCAAGGCAGCAGGCTACTGAGAAAGACATCACCATGGTCACCAGACTTTCGAAACTGACGCGGGACTATTTCACTCTTTGAGGAATTTCGATATGTGTCTAATGGATGGATTTTTTTTTCTTTTCACCCAAAGTTGGGGCTAATACCGAGAGTACTGGAGCTGAGCATAATGATGGTGCTGGATTATTCTTTTCTGCTAAGGAGGGGAGGGGCAGTGCTGAGATGTGGGCTCAGGATCAGGTACCTGTTTGAGGGGCCGAGTCTGTGCGCTACCTTCCTAACTGTACATCTGTGAGGAGAGTGATACAGCAGTGATGGCAGCAGAGGGCAACGGAACCGGTACGATCGAAACCCAAGGCACCTTTCCCTGGTCCTTAGATGTCTGCAGAGTGAGCAAGGGAGTAAACCAGCGATATCTAGTGACTGGACTTCCCACACCCTTAGTGGATTTAAACTAGAGCTTGGACAGGCCCAGTCTTGCTGGCCCTTTCTCCTGTCTGAGCTGCTCCCGGCTGTGCCTGGGGCTGCTCCCTCCTGGGACTGGGAGAAGCCGATTCTGCTGGCTGCCTGCAGGGGTCGCTGTCCTTGGGCTCTGAGCAGCAGCCCCAAATAACAGCACCACCCGTTCCAGAACACCTGGGAATCCTTGCAGATTTCCCAGATCAGGAAGAGAGTGAAAAATATCCCCTTGGACCCTAATGATTCTGTGGTGGTCCCTCGGGGCTGGCCATACACACCATTGTCCATCGTACGTGGGAGGGAACTTTAACCAAGTTCCTGGAAATGGAATTAAACAATAAATTTATTCTGGTGCAAATTTTTTTAAGTTTATGCATAACTTTTTTTTCTTAAAATGCATTTTCCATGAGCTTTCTGAAGATCCCTGGTATTCTCTGCTTCTGTGAATGAGCTCTGATGCTTAGCAGGCACCCGGAGCCAAAAATAGAGCTTACATTCAACTACAAGCTTGTGATTGTACAAACGGAGACATAATATCGTTTAAGGATCTGTCCACAGAGGCTGACTGGTGCTTATCACCAGGGAAGAATCCACACCATGCACAGTGACCCTGCTGTCCCGCCCGTGACCATGCAGACATGGCCAGAGCCCAGAAGAGACGGGGGCATTCATCCTTGAACTTCCATAACTTTCCCACATTCCTTAGGAAATTCATTTATCAAAAAAAGGAGAAAAGTTTGTTCTGCACCCCATTGAGCCGGGTAAATCTGCCAAGTTTTTTCTGGAATCAACGTTGTCTCCTTGCCTTTGTTTGCATTCTCCATCTCTGAGACGTGACTTGCTGGCCTGGCTTGCTTGGGTTAGAGCGACACAATTGGGGAGCCTCCGAGAGCAGCCAGCAGCGTCGACCCAGGGGTACCACTGAGTGACTGTACCATGTATACGAGGGTTTCCAGGCTCCTCTCCTGATCCAAGCCCCCGGGATGGTCCCCGGCAGCCTGGGCCCTCTGCCTCCCCTTTCACAGACCTGTGCGCTACGTAGAGCGCCCCCACCTCAAGGGCCAATGAACTAGCCAAGGGCCTGGATTCCCAGAGGGCCTCAGGAGGGCAGTCACTTCCCTGGACCATGGCCGGGAGGCGCTGCCCGCCCTGCGTCTCCAGGAGCCACCTCTTCGGCTGGCTTCCGGCTCACGGCTGATTAGTGTTAACTCGGAGACGAAATGGAGGAAATGGTTCATGTCTGATAACCTGGACACAAGGTTAATTACTGCCGTCCAAATTATTTGGAGAGAAGACAGCACTTGGATATCACCAATTAACCCCAAAGTTTAAAAAAAATCACAATTCTCATAATTAATTGTGCAGCAATCATTGTAATTATAATCTCTGCCAGAGAGACCAGAATCAGGAGGGGGAAATGAAATTAGCCAATAGGCTTGTGTGTGACAGGCAGAAACCAAATTAAAGCGCTCACGCTGGGACAACAGGGAGTGGAGGGTAAGCCTGAGACCTGCGTGGGGCTCAGCACACGGGCCCAGGCCTGTCCCCCAGCCCAGCACACGGGGAGGCTGAGAGCGACCCAGCCCCGGGTTCCTGGCAGCCATGGGCTTGGGTCGGCCTGGCTCTCACCAGTGCACAGGCTGTGTAGGGCTGAGCAGGGAGATGGAAAAGTCCCAGCTCCAGAACGCACACAGAGGGAAGGAGGCACTGGCTTCTCCCAGACGCCAAAGCCCTCGGCTGCTCCCTGGCCTGCGCCTCCCTCTGCGGGAAGCTTTCTCGCCCGACTTCAGACAGCTGGCTCATTTTTGTTATTTAGGACTCGGCTAAAATGTCGCTTCCTCGGGCTCCCTAACTCAGGGGGTGGGGAACCTTTTGTTCTGCCAAGGGCCATTTGGAAAGCTATGACATCATTCGGCAGGCCATACAGACTGATCAACTCAAATATTAGCCTGCTGTAGATTTACTGAAGCTCCAGGCCTGGATTCTCTGGGCCTTGAACGACCGTGGCCGGACGGTCCCCACCCGTGCTAAGGAAACAAGCCAGGGGTCCCCCTCCTCCCCCCGTCACTTCATTCTGAGTGTCGGCCAGGGTTTGTCCCTAGTGGACAACTTTGCTTTGTAATCTAGATTCAGCCAGATCCTCCTCTCAATGGAATGTGAGCTCCACTCTTTTTAAGCTTTTTTTTTTTCTTTTAAAAATTTTTTTGACAGGCAGAGTTAGTGAGAGAGAGAGAGACAGAGAGAATGGTCTTCCTTCTGTTGGTTCATCCCAAATTGGCCAGCATGGCCGGCGCTGCACCTATCCGAAGCCAGGAGCCAGGTGCTTCCTCCCGGTCTCCCGTGTGGGTGCAGGTCCCAAGCATTTGGGCCATCCTCCATTGCACTCCCAGGCCACAGCACAGAGCTGGACTGGAAGAGGAGCAGCGCTGGCAGCGAGCTCCACTCTTGGGTATCTGCTGGGTCTCCCATGTTCTAGAACAAACCCTGTGCGTCGCCGGTGAATGGACGCTACTCTGCAAAAGGACATCAGGGCAACTTGTGAAAACCCGCCGTGACAGCGAGGGGAAAGAGGCTTCCAGGAGCAAGGATCGACAGAGACCAGGCGACGGCTGTGGGGGCAGGACTGACACCGCGGACGGAGATTCTCTAAAGACATGGTTTCTGCCCAAAACGAGGAGTCACAGGAACACAGACACAGACTGGCTACGCCGGGGGCATGGAAGGCCGAGGGAGGGGTGGGGCGGAAGGTTCACGGGCCAGAGGATGCAGCTGTGGACGCGGGCCCACACTGCCAGCCCTCAGGATGCCCCTGAGTGCTCTGGGGTGCCCTATAGGCCCTTCCTGCCCTGTCCCAAGACAGCAGTGCCCAGAGCAGGAAGCCACAGATGGCGCAGCAAGACCCTACCCTGCACACGACCTCGCTGGCAGCTGCCTGCACGTGCTGTGTTGGGGAAACCATGGGCCTGGAAGCCACAGCCCAGCGAAGTCCTCCGGCCTTGGCCGAGCCTCCCTCGGTCAGGCTCCCAGGCTGACCAGTCTGTACAGGCCTCCGGCCCACAGCCAGACAGAGCCTTGAGGAGAGCAAGGGGTGACCTCGCGAGCATGGCCACAGAGCTCAGGGGCCTGAGTGTGGGACTCAAGCCGAGCTCCGTCAACCCCAGCCGGTTACCAAGGCTCCACTGCCAACAACGAGCAGTCCCCGGGGGATGACTTCACCCCACTCCCGGCCCCGATCCCTTCCCACTGACTCACAACTCTGTCTGACCCCTAACAGCCGGGCCGGCCAGCTGGAGAGAAGACAGACACATGTCTCTGGCTGGAGTCTCAGGAGGCTCTCTGGGCTGTGCTCATCTGTGCCACCAGCTTAGCGTCCCCCAGGGGACCCCCGAGAGGGCGGATGTGTCCCCTGTGGCCGGCAGAACATGGGTGGGGACGCCCACTCTGCGAGAACCCTCTCCTCCTTCCCACGCGTGCTCAGATGTGTGAGTTCTGCGGCCCCTGTTTTGTTTCTTTGGGGAACATCAGATCCTGGAGCCGGTCCACCTGGGAAGGGCTGGGAGACACAGCTCTGGCCAGGGCGTGCCCATCCCGGATCATCTCCAAGCAGACGATGTGTGCAAGGCACAGGCGTTCACAGGGGCTGGGCATGGTGCGCTCATCTCTGTTTCCGAGAAAGGACACAATAGGAGATGGATGTATAAAATCCTCCTTGGAAAGGTCTCACCCGGCGGCACCGAAGGTGCTGGTTCACCGATCCAAGTAGCTTTGAGCGTTTTCCAAGATGGGTGCGGTGCATCCTACAGGAGCGGTCAGAAGCGAATTTTTGTGAATGGAAACTGCAATGCAAGTCGAGCTCGACGGATTTTTCAGGGTGCTGGGGCTACGTCAGTCCCCACGTCCGAGGAGGAGAATCAGGGTCGGACGTGGGTCGGAAGCTCGCTATTCGTGTCACGCTCTGATGTTTGCTCGAAGTGTTTTCCTCGCGTGTGTGCGCTGCTTTTCCAGAACAAAATGAAACCGGTTGTTTTAAAACCTCCGTCTGCAGGGGCAGACATGGAATGCAGGCCTGCGACACCTGCCAGTTCCCACGGCTTCTCCCCGGGTCCCGAGGTCCCGGCCCAGCCTGCACAGCCGGCGGAGATGTTCTGGAATCCGGTGGGGGCAGCACAAGAATGTGTGGGGTCACTGGTGAGATGCAGAGGGGCCAGCGTGGTGGCCGGTGGCTCCCCGGCACCCCACAGCCACCCGTGCCCCATCCGATCGGCTGCCTCCCTGTGAGCTTTCAAAGAAAAATTCAACCACTCAGGAAGGCTGCACAGACACTCAGAGGAGCTCAAGGCGAACACGCTTCCTGCGGCTCATGCTTCTCCACGCTGAGTTCAGGCGTGTGCATGGGGCCTTTCCCCCTCCCCCTGGCTCTGCTTGTTTCTCTCTGGACCACACCTGCCCCAGGTCCCTGGCTCCCTGCCCTCCTGGGTCACTCTCCAGGGCAGCAGAAAGCCACATGCTGCTCCCAAAGCAGCCCCGGGACACCTGCCGTCTCAGAAGCTGGGAGGGTCGTCTTAGACCACCCCAGAACAACCGCGCCAGCATAGCCAGGAGAGCCGGGCTGTGCCCAGGGAGGAGCATCCCCCAGCCGACGTGGGAGGCAGCCTGCCTCGGGTTCCCTTCACTCCTTCCCTCGACAAGCCCTGACCTGAATGTCTAGAGATGGGCGAGGCTAACTCCTCCTTCCCTGGTCCCCTCGTCATCCAGGCCAAGTCTTCAACCCTGCACCTGTCACCCACGGGGCCACATCATGCTCAAGTTCTCTGGAGGGCACGGGGATTCCTGATTGCGATTTCGACTCCACCTGAGCCAGGAGCCGCCCCCAGGAACACACCGTTCTCTTCCTCCACCGGTCCCGGCGGCTCTGCCCTGACCACAGGCACACTTAGATCGAATGCTGAAAAACCGGGGCTTTCCAAACCTGCCTGCTCAGCGCCATCACCTGGACAGCTTCAAGGTGTCCCGGACAGTTGAGGAAGTCTGTCCCCTGTCCAGGGACTGTGACTGAAGTGGCCTGCAGGGTGTGACCTGGGCTTTGAAAATGTTGGCAGAAACCCCAGATGGTTCGAGGGTGCAGCCCAGCTGGGGCACTTGGGTCACCAGCACAAGAGACATTAACCGACGCCTCGGAACCCTGCCACTTCAGCACCGTCAGCCCCAGCGGGGATAACCAATCATGACTCAAACACCGGTGCCCGTGCCCGCCTGGCGTGGCTTTAAAAAACCTGCATTTCTTTCGCACCCACCTACCCTCGTGCCATCCCACTCACAAAGTATAATTCAATCCATGAAAACGACACGGAGCCACACGGAAACTTCTTTTCCAGCCTGGGGCTTGCACACTATTTATATTGTAAACACTGACAACGGGCGGGTTCTTCTAGGACAGGACTGAGAGAAGGCAGACCTCCTTACCACCCCCCAGATGGGAGGGGAAGATACCACAAGAGGCCCGTCCTTGGAAGCGCAAGTCCCAGCCTCATCAAAACCGCCACCTCTCCCACCGTGCCCCGGTAACCTGGGAAATATAAATTCTGATTACTGATTGCTGCATTGTTAGTAACCGACTGTACATCATCAGTAGCTGGTCACCGGTGTCAGCCCAGAACTTAATTATCTGCGCGGAAGGGAAAGTGACCCCACCAAAGAGCTGTTTCCCAATTAAAGCAGCACAGGACATGTGATTTGTCTCTGCGACGGCCCATTCGTACTCCTGTCCGTGCTGTTTGTGCCGTCTTCCTCGCCTCATTACAAGCTCAGAGTTGTGATTCTTGGGCTCCCTAGCAAGAAACACATAAATATCAAGAGGGCAGCTGTCAGACCTTGGAAAAGCTCATGAACAGTCACCACCAAACACAGGATGGTAATTACAGCGTCGCCACCAGCCAGCGCGGCAGCGAGGGCTGACGACACTCTGAGTGCGATGGTTTACTTCGCGGGTCCCTAACCCCCTGCAGAACGCGGGCACCCACGCACGCCCGCACACGCACGGCTGTCGGAAGCTCTTTCCTGGGGGTCGGGTGTCCTGTGCTTTATCTCAGCTGCTGTCTAATGACAAGGAAAACATTTGCTAAGCAGCACAAGAAAACCACGTGGGGTAGAGGGCTGGGCCACTCTCTCCCCCGGCATCTTCTTTATAGCGCTTCTTTTTGCTGCCAGATGCTGGGCCAAGACCCAGCTGCTCCACTTCCAATCCAGCTCTCTGCTATGGCCTAGGAAAGCAGTGGAAGATGGCCCAAGTCCTCCAGCCCCTGCACCCATGTGGGAGACCTGGAGGAAGCTCCAGGCTCCTGGCTTCAGCCTGGCCCAACCCCGGTTGCTGTGGCCATTTGGGGAGTGAGCCAGCAGAGGGAAGACCTCTCTGTGTGTCTCTCTCCCTCTCTTTCTTTAACTCTGCCTTCCAAATAAATGAAAATGTGTTTAAAAACAATAAAGAAAAGCTCTACTGTGCACCTTTTGTACACTCGGGGCGATCTCTGCTTTGATGGCGCTTATATCCTGGCGGGTTTCCACTTGGCCCCCTCCATCAGCAGGAGGACGCCAGCCCCTGCCTGCAGTGGGCACAGGGTGACAAGCCCCTGGCCCCTAGGAAGTGGTTTCAGAAATACGCTCCTGCACCCGGCTGGAGGCGGCCTTCGGAAACTCCTAGGTTCACTCGCCGTTCACCTCTTGGGTTTTGTGGTTTCCCGTGAGCGATGGAAAAGCCGCCCTCTCCACCGTCCCAGCTGCACTTCCTCACCGCGCGCTGCATTTCCCGCGTCCCCACGGCCTCCCGCCTCCTGCCCTGTAGCTGCCCACGCGTCACTCGTGGTTCGGTGAAGGCGCCGCCGCAGGCTGGGGCTCCCCCAGTATTTGACTGGATCGTATGTTGCTTCTGCGGGGGGCAGCAGGGTTGCCCTTTTTCGCGATGTGTTTTTCAGCAGGGTCAACATTGAACGCAGGCGGCCCCCGCATGGCCGTGGGGGTGACCCCCACGGCTGGAAGCTCACGCACACAGACAGCCCTCCGACAGAGGGGCCTGGGCTTCTGCATGTTTTCTGCACTGTCAATGGAGCGCGGGTTGTATATCTAGGAGCACCTGGCAGTCAGCTGAGCTGCCCCACCTCGGTGGCCAAGGATGACCCGGGCCAGGCTCTCCGTGACAGCCGGGTTCTGAGAACGCCTCCCCATCAGGCGAGGGAGAGGGTAAGGGGACTGCTAGGGTGGCCCGTGCCGTGTGTCTTCTGCTTCCTCTTCTTTGCTGCTTTCCAGCCTCCGTACTCTTTGCTACCTCGTCAGTTCCCACCCTTCAAGCCCCACCTCCTCTGGGAAGCCTCCCGGATTGCCACAGGTCTCCCCCGTCTCCCCCACCACCACCACCACGGTGAGGCTGCTTCCCCACTCTCAGCACATGTGGGCTGTGAGCCCCAGCACGGATCGACAAAGGCTCGCAGAAGACAAGGATGGATGACTGATCATCTCACACACAACCCCTGTTCTCAGAGGAGCTATAATTGATGGGCGAGACAGGCATGTTAATAACAGACCACTGAGTTAATTATTTCCCATTAAACAGAAAATGCTGTACATTCTAAAGCTTTGTTTTTCCAGAAAGACCTGGATTGACCGACTTGGCTCGCTTCGCAGTGGACAGGTGTCCTGGAAGCAGTGACCAGCATTCTTTGAAGGCCTTGGGGCTGGCTGGGCCCAGCCACGCTAGTACACACACAAGCCCAGGGGCCGCTCGTCCAACACACCGCACCTGCCTTCCTGTCTCTTGAAAAATACATGACTCGGAAGACGCGATGTTCGCACGGCAACACAACACCTCCTCGTCCCAAGACATCCCTGACCTACTTACGCCGCCCAGAGCACAGCCCAAGTGCACAGTGCACCCCGCACGAGGATGCAACTGCTGTCTTGAGAAAAGTCCATTTTGCATTCCCCAAGTTCCGTGTTATTAAATCTGTGCCCTTCATATCGCATTAGAGCAGGTATTTTATTCAATTATATGGACAATGCAATCAGAACTGAAACGATGTGGCTGGCAGAATCCCCTGGGTGTGAAAAGATGACGATGTGTGCTTTATCTGCTCCTCACAAGGAGGCTGAAACAGTGACTGCGAACTCCAAGCCGCAAAATATCAACTCAGAGGTTAATTCTTCACTGTCATTCCTGACACGAGGCATGTTTTCATCGGAACTAAAAGAAGTCATAATAATAAAGCAAGCAAACACTGCTGCCCCCAGAAAATGGATCGAGTTGGATGCTCTAAAATGTTGGATAAAGAAAACTGAACCTGGCCAAAAGACACTTAGTGCTGATTTAAACAAATAAACTGCTGCTAATGCTTCCTTGCAAAAACAAACAAACAAACAAAAAATAGATGGTTTTCCCCATCGTGAAGGGAAGCAATTCACAGGAAGGGCTGTTTCTCACCCAAAAGGCCGTGGAGCGGTGGCAGTGGGAACAGGGTCCCAGTCTATGACCTGGGAAGGAGAGGTGGGCGGCCGCTGTGAATTTATGCCAAGGCTTTCCAGCACGCTTATTTTTGTGTGGTTCAGCAATTGTATTATTTTTCTCTTGTCGAACCAGTTGGCCCTAATGAAGTCTCATTATTAGCCTTGGGCTGTCGGAGTGAACAACATGGCATAAAAATCAGTTAATAACCTTTTCAGTTAAACGTCAACCCTGCGATACTAAAACTTCAGATAAGATTAAATTTTAACAGGCAAACAGGCACTCGGCTAATCTGTCCGGCCCAAGTCCAGCGCAGGTGTGGTGAATCTAGTGGGATCAGCATCTAAGAGCACAACACAAAGGCGTGGAGAACCCGAGTTAGGACGCTCCCTGGCAAACCCAGGGAAGGCGGGCGACAATGCCGGCTGTTCTCACGGCTGACTCCGTGCGGGATGGAAGTTACTGTAGGACAGCCCTGAGCTCCAAGCATTGAGGTCAACCCAGCTGCAAAGCCATTGACAGCTCTCCTGGGGCCCCAGAGGTTACACTCTAATCAAATGAGAGGTGCCAGTGGGTAGCCCTTTCTATAACACAATTTCTATCTCATTTTTCAACTTCATCTTTTGAAACCAAAAGCAAGGAGCCAGCCATGGTCGGCTTCCCCCCAGGTTTCCAGAAGTGGCCCTTGGAGGGACCTGTGTGGTCCCTGGCTGCCCGTGACTCCTGTCCAGCCCTCACGACACCCAGTTGATACTGCAGGAGGAGTGAGGGGCAGCCGAGCAAGCTCAGGTACAATAAGGAAGCAGGCGTCTTTGTATGCATGAAACTGAGTAGGCTCAAATGTCCACTCAGCAAATGCGCCGGGATGGGGCCGGGCGGAGGTGTCAACTTCTGCCACTGGAAACCCCTACACGGCCCTGCCTCCCGCCTTCCTGTCCCACACCCAGACCGCAGCCACGGCCCAGAAGCAGGCGGCAGCAGATGCCCACCCGAGGGGAGGATGGACGACACACAGAAACAAATGGCTGCTTCATACATGTTCCAGCCCGCGACAAAGCTCGGGGCTAGGGCGAGAGCCAGTGCACGGTGGGGGCTGCTATGAGCTTTAATGACACCCAGGCTGACAACCATTCCCTCTGCGGCCGTGCCTGGCCGTGCCCGGGGGCTTGCGTTTCTCCGTCCCCTGCCACCAGACAATGCCTGGTCCTGTGTCACTTCACTCTGAAGGAGACGAATGAGTTTTCCTCCAGCTACGTTCAGTTAACGAGACTGCCACCATAGGCGGGGGCTCTGGCGATGCTGCTGGACACTTGGGATAGTCTCTCGGGCGTGACTGACCTCAGACACTGAGACAAAGCAAGTGACGAACCTAGTTGCTGATCCTCCCGTCGGCTGTTTGCTGATGTGGAGACCCAGCTCTGCAGAGCGGCTGTATGGAGAGCCCAGCAGAGAGAGAAAGAGAGATAGACAGAGAGCAGCTTCGTCAGCAGCACTGCTCCCCTTTCTCCGAGGGCCGTGTATGGTTCTCCCAACCCGAGGTGGCTGTGGTCTGTAAGGGGCAGCCACGTCCATTGCAACAGTATGTTGTAAATCTTAAGTATCCTTTTAAAAACTGACCATCGTTGGGGCTGGCATTGTGGCACAGGGGGTCCAGCCACCTGTGCCTGTGACGTGGGCATCCCAGGGATGGTGTGAGTCTTGGCTGCTCCGCTTCCGATCCAGCTCACATAGGAGTTCCTGGCTCCTGACTCCTGCCTGGTTCAGCACCAGCTATTGTGGCCATTGGGAGGGTGAACCAGTGAATGCAAGATCTCTCCCTCTCTACTGCTCTGCCTTTCAAATAAACAAATCAGTCATCTTTAAAATGGCATTTGTTTACATTGCTTTCACCATTGCATCAATAGCTGGGATGTGATACTGTAACCTGAAACAGTAGCTGTAACCCACTCCCAGGCTGCAGCTGTGTAGATGCTACCTGTTACAAATGCTCTTAATTGGCCGGCGCCGTGGCTCACTAGGCTAATCCTCCGCCTGTGGCGCCGACACCCCAGGTTCTAGTCCTGGTTGGGGTGCCGGATTCTGTCCCGGTTGCTCCTCTTCCAGGCCAGCTCTTTGCTGTGGTCAAGGAGTGCAGTGGAGGATGGCCCAAGTGCTTGGGTCTTTCACTTGCATGGGAGACCAGGAGAGACACCTGGCTCCTGCCTTCAGATCATCAAAGCATTGTCGGCTGTAGCGACCATTTTGGGGGGTGAACCAACAGAAGGAAGACCTTTGTCTCTGTCTCTCTCTCACTGTCTAACTCTGCCTGTCAAAAAAAAGTGCTCTTAATTTTTAACATTTTCTTAGTTCAACAAAATATTATGGATTTAATTTGCACGTAGCAGCAAAGATGACTGTCCTCCCCCTGGTCTCTTCCCACAGTCTGTGTTCTGGGAGGTCAAGAAATCGTGGCTCGGCCACTCCACACCGCCTTGAAGGCTGGAATCTGGCATCCCAGATGTGATTTGGTTCCAAATGGAAACAGAATCTGGTGAGTTTTTTTTTTTTTCTAAAGAGGAAAAAATATTTTAGAAGCTTATTTTTAAAAGACACTCATACTGGGTTTCTGAGGGGTATTTTAAAAATAAAACTGTATGCAATTTTATTTTGAACTCTTTGGACATCTGAGGACTGAAAACCCACATTTAACTAAAATTTGTAATTTTAAAAAAGGCTCCTGGAGATGCAGGAGCTGAATGGAGTTCTGTAATCAGTAACCAGAAATACTTGCCTTGATTTTGGGGGGTACATTTTCAGAAGAGCTCTCTGCCCACGAGAGATTTATTTTGGCAAAATAATATCTTATGATGTGTGTAGCATGCTTCAGCCTCAGACGCCACTGCTGATGTGAAGTGACTCACTTAACCCCCACGGCCCCTGGAGAGACACAGTGACCCCCCACTGCACAGATGAGGGTCTTTCTGAGGCAAGCGAGGGCGACAGGGATCCGAACACGGGCACGCTGACCTGGAGGCCCACATTCTTCACTACCATGTGCGCCGCTTCTCTGATCATAGCCATTCCCCACAACATGTAATATGTGCCAGTGACCCAGGGGTGTAGCACTGGACTGTGACTGGGGTGGGGTGGGGGCAGAGTGGACGAGGTTTAAACACAGAGTTCACAGCGCCACAACTCAACAATGCCCGTAGGAGGCAGTCAATACTGCCCACTCGTCACTGAACCCTCGCATCATGACCGTGGGACCAGATGTCCGTGTCTCTGTGCCAGGAGGGGGGGGGGGTCTCTGGACGGTGGACCTGCACGCTCAGGCCTCGTGTTCGACTGGGGACATTTCCAAGGGTCACATTCCCAAAACCACGCAAACAACAACAACAACAACAACAAACAAAACAACCATGGTGCTTTGCTGTCTTCCAGTGGGCACTGCAGCCATGCCTGTGACAAGCACCGGCCTTGGCGTTGTATCACAGGCGGGTCGACTGTGAGTGTATCGTTAGCACAGCCCCGACGGAGATGACAGGTGTAAACAGTTGGTAATTTATGATCTGCAGGTCAGGCTCCCCCGCCCTCTGCCCGCCGCTCACAACCACAGCTGGCCTGGGCCCTGCGATGCCTCGTGCTTTCCAATCAGTCTGAATGATGCGACGCCCGGGGACCCCTCTATGTGCTCACCAACGCGGCAAAGCTATTGGCTCGCGGCTAGCTACCATCTAGCCAGGCCCCGCCCAGCTCCACAAGCACGCCAGAGCCCGGGCTGCTGCTGTCTGCAGTAGGTGCCCAGCGGCTGGCCCACCAGAGACCCCACGCGATCGCCCTGGGCGCAGGTGTGCAATGTCCCGCCGTTCCAGGTGACAGGCTGCAGTCAAGCTGGACTAACAGCTGGGGGAAGGAGGAACCGGGGGATGAGTTCCTGGCTGAGAGGAGAGCTATTTAGAAAGCCCTGGGTTGGGGCAGATCTTTGCAGAGTGGATCTGCACGCTTTTCTGTGCAGCGAGGACAGAGCCAAGCCCCTCCATTCCCTTCCAAGCCTCCTGCCCCTCACCAGGAGGTGTCAGCTGCTCCCTCCTCTCTTTCCCCACTGGGGTCCCCCAGTTGCAGGTGCACATTGCCGCTCAGCCTGCCTGACATTCCTGCGCGGCCACAGCCCTGAGCGCCCATGCCTGCTCCTTAGCCATGGCCCAGCACACCTGTGTTCGGGCTCCATCTAGCCCTGAGCTGGTCTCACCAGCTGCTCTCTTTACCCGGCAGCCCCGTGCCCCTCGACGGCTCCAGCCAGCCCCTCCTCCAACTCAGCTCCAGTGTTATCGCCACAGAGACTTTCTAAGCAGAGCACCTGCTGGAGCGTGGGATCCCGAACCTTCTACCACCTCACATTCCTCACACCCGGTCCCTGCCTTCCCTGCCAACTGCCAGTCAGTGAGTGTCTCCTTGGCTGGCAATTGCTGTGTGCCTTCACTAGGCTGTGAGCCCCCCGGCCAGGCCCCCCATTGCACGAGAGAGAACAGAGGGGCCCGTAGGACTTCTGCTCCCACAGGCATCTGCAGGACCACAGAAAGCTGAACTGAGAAATAACACCGCAAAGAGCCATGGGGAAATGCCAGCGTTAGCCTTCTGGGCATTCAAGATGCAGGCTGAGGCCGCTCGGCCCGGGGGAGGAAGCAGCTGGCATAACACGAGCACACACCCTGTCGCAGGAAATGCGCGGTCCTGGGCTGGCAGTAGGGACTGGTCTGAGATGAGGAAGTAGGCAGCCTCCGGGAAGACAGCTGGGCCCAGCGAGAGGCACACGGCCCAGACCCTGGAGCGGGAAGTTGGCTGTGGGTGAGGGGAGGCTAGAGCTGAACCCTGGCCCGGTGCGGGGTGGGCAGGGCCGAGCGGGATGCAGGACTGCAGGTGGCGCACAGGGCTAAGCTGGCTGTGCCATGGGTGGGGGCAGAGCACAGAAGGATCTGGGTGGACAGGATCAGAAATCACAGTGGTGAGCGCAGTGCAAGGCGGTGGCCCGGGAAGGCCATCGCCCACAGGTGTGGGTTAGCAGCAGGAAGGGCCGTCTACGGGTTCCAGGTCATCGGGGACTGTGACTTCGTGTCCACTCAGAACTGCAAGGCCACCGGGTGGCCCAGGATGGGATGGGAGTCTGTGGGGAGGAGGCTGACTTTGCCATCAGGGAGGTGCTGAGTGACAGCTACCAGGATGCTCAAGGAGAGCCACAGAACATGGCTGTCTCGGGAATAGGGGCCCCTCATTGCAGGGGGCTTGATGCACCCCGGGCACAGGGGCTCGGGCTGAGCTGGGGGAGTGGAAGTCCCCAGCCCCTGCCCACAGCTGCCTGCCATGAAAGCAGCTGGCCTATAACCCATGCATGGCTTAACAAACTGCACCTGCCCACCTCCCCATCAGCTGTCCAGGTCTTACACAAGGCAAGGTTCATCCGTGTCACCCAGAAGCGAGAATATATGCGAGTCAATTTCCATAGATTTTCAGTTTGGGGCATGTTTAAAAAAAACAAAGGGGCAGGTGTTTGGCCCAGGGCATGCCTGGGACCCCAACATCCTGTATCAGGGTACCTGGTTGATTCCTGGCTCTGCTTCAGAGCCAGCTTCCTGCTCATGTGCGCAATGGGGGACAGCTGGGGATGGCTCACGTCCTTGGGATCCTGCCACCCACTGGGAAGCCTGGCCGGAGTTCCAGGCTCCTGGCTTCACTGTGGTCCAACAGCAGCTGTATGCATCTGGGAAGTGAATGAGTGGGATAGAAAAATCTCTCTGGCCGGCGCCACGGCTCAACAGGCTAATCCTCCGCCTTGCGGTGTCAGCACACTGGGTTCTAGTCCTGGTCGGGGTGCCGGATTCTATCCCGGTTGCCCCTCTTCCAGGCCAGCTCTCTGCTATGGCCCAGGAGTGCAGTGAAGGATGGCCCAAGTGCTTGGGCCCTGCACCCCATGGGAGACCAGGAGAAGCACCTGGCTCCTGCCTTCGGATCAGCGCGGTGCGCCGGCCACAGCGTGCCGGCCGTGGCGGCCATTGGAGGGTGAACCAACGGCAAAGGAAGATCTTTCTCTCTGTCTCTCTCTCTCACTGTCCACTCTGCCTGTCAAAAATAAAAAAAAAAAGAAAAGAAAAAGAAAAGAAAAATCTCTCTACCTTTCAGATAAATAGAAATAAATGAAAAGCACCTTAAATGGCAACCCCTAGATAACTCCATCAACTTCATCAATCTCAGAGCAAATGCCACCAGCTAAAGATGCCCACCCACTGTTAGTCCATCCAGCTCTGTCCACCTGGAAGGCACAGGGTGACTTCTTTGCTAGCAAAGCTTTCTATAAGCAGAGGTCGTGATGTCAGGCACAGCAGTAAGCACCACTGCCTGCTCCCGGGACCCCACATCAACCCCCTGCCCAGGGCAAGCGGATGAGGCCTGTGGGGTTAGTGACTGGAATTGAATTTGAGTTGGGAAGAGTGGAGTCCATTGTTACTGCACACAAACAAAGGAATCCCCGCCCATCGCTGAGATCCCTGCTTGGCTGGCCTTAAAGACCCGAGGCCGGGCAGATCTTCACCAAGCGACTGGGAAGAGAGAGACACTGTTCCCAGGAGCCGGCCGTGGCGCTCAGTGCACACGGAGAGGTGTTGCTCGCGAGCCCAGCCTCAGGCCAGCTGGAGCCTGCTGCACATTTCATGGGGGTGGGACCCAAACGGGAAAAAAAACCTCCCCCCGTGCCAGCATGTTGGAAAAACATCACCGCGAGAAAAGTGGGAAGCCTGCACTGGCAGGCAGAGCACCAAAAACAACAGCAGACTGCAATGTGCTTATCGGGGTTTGGGCAGGAAACAAGGCCCCGATCTTTCCACGGAGGCCGCTGGCAGCAGTCCCAGCCCCAGCGCGTCCTGAACCGCTCCGTACGCTGCTGTTTCCTGCTCCAGGTAGCAAACGGACACTCGCAGTGGTCAGCCAACAAAGCGCCAGGCAAGCGGCCTCGGAGAGCTCCCCGAGCTGTGTATTCAGGCCTCGTGCGAGTTAAAGAAAAAATAAACTGGTGTTCTTTTGTGCTTTATAAAGGTGGCACTCTGCTGGGCCCAAGTTCAAGACTCATGTGCTATCCGGAGAAGCCACACGCACTGTGTGTTAGCAAAGTGCAAAAGACGGAAGACCCACGTTCCTTGGAATCCAGTCTGCAATAAAAGCAGCCCAGGATCCGGACCGCCTGCCTGGCCCCACGCAGCTGTGGCAGCGGCGAGAAGGTACGTGTTTGCCGGAGACACACACACGTGCACACACACACACACACACACACTGGACAGTGCAGGCTGCAGGCCTAATACATTGCATCGAGGAATAGGAAATGCAGTCAGAGGCTGAGGATGCACAGGGCCTACTCATCTGTCGGTGAGCAGAGAGGGGGCCTGGCCGTGCAGAGGTCGAGCGTCCCAGCCCTTGGTCAGAAGCAGGCTCTTTCCGCCTTGCAGGGCGGACACCCAGGCACCTGCCTGCCTGCCGCTCTGCCTGTGTGTCTACGAGTCCCTGGAGCCCAAGCGGCTCACCTGGGCTCGCACCCCGAGCCCTGCCATCTCCCAGCTGTTGGCTCAGGGCAAGCGTCCCTCAACTTCATCATCTCAACTGACTTAACTCTCAAATGGGATCCTGGCAGCGTGGCCTTTGGGGTCGCTGCAAGGAGGAAGTGCCAACAGCAGACCCTAAAGGCACAGGGCTGGCTGTGTGTGCCACGGCTGCTCCAAGCAGGAGTGTGCACTCCTTAGGAGCTGAAATGCACTGGCAGGAAACAGAACCACAGTGTCAGAGGAGACATGGAATAGCCACACGGGCACTCGGGGAGGGTCTGGGAACTTGAGCTGCGAACCCAAGCAGAAAGGTGAAAACGTTCATCTTGAAACCACGGGCCAGGTGCGCCGCAGGAGCAGCTGCCGCCTTGGCGTGCATCTGTCCCACCCCCTCTCCAACTACGTGGGCTCGGCGGTTTGGTACAACATTAGTAAACAGGTGTTTGTTGATCCTTTGAAAGCATCTGGTTCCTCAAAATAACTGTCCGCTGGACACTTCACTGTTTTTGTAACTTTTCTATGGTGAGGGTGGTGTGGTGGAGTGGTCACTGGTCTCGGGTATGTGCGCGCCGCAAGGCTGTTTGCTGTCCCCAGCGGCCCCCTCACCCAGGAGGGGCCGCCTCTGCCGAGTCGAGGGTGAGCCCTTTGGTGTCCGTGTCCTCCGAGGCCCCCCAGGACAGTTTGGTTCCGAGGACCAGAGGCCAGCGAGTGTTGTCAGGCGCGTTTCTACTTGCAGTGGTAATGCTGATCTCTCACAGAGTTGTTAAAATCCGCCTCTCCTAGCTGCTCTGTACGACCTTCTTGTGGCAATAATAAAATAGACACGGGCAAAGCGAAGCCTCACGGGATCATCCCCTTCACCCTACGACACGCCCAGCCCAGTGCACGTCAGGGCACCCTTTCTTGAGTTTTCCTTCTTTGCTTCTTCGTGTTGGTCTAACCTGTACCTTTTTGGGGGGCCCATGTATTCTTGGAGTTGGCCATTATTTTCCATCGGAAATCCTTCGCAGCAGCTAAGACAGACAGTATTTTCAGTAGTACGTTCCGCAACCAAGCAGACTTCTCGTTGTCACAGAAGAGCTGCGATTTTCAGCATCCATACCGTATCCTTACACACTCCAAACCCCACACCGCTGCCTCTATAAGCAGTTTATTTGTTTAGCACGACCCAACTTTTTACAACCAGGTATTAGCAGGGCTGCCCCGTGCAAGTGCGCCACGATGGCCTTGGGTCGCTCTTGTATGTTGAGTCTTTATGGTGTTCCTCTTGGGCTGTCCCAGAGTCCTGATTCTGATGCTGCTCACCATTTGGTGGCTACTGAGCCATGCACATCCACCGCCGTGCCATCGTGGTACTGGCCCTGTTCTGCCAGAAAAATCAGCAGGAGTCCCAGCATTGCATGGACAGCTGCCCTGGGTGTGTGCACCGCCCGCCTGGCCCCAGGTTTCTCTCCAGGGACACGGCTCCCACTGCTGGAGCCCGGTGACTCCAGCCTTCCCTGCGATGCATTTCGCTAGTCTCTCGTCCCTACCTAGTTGACCTCCAATCAGAAGACTCCAGAAGTCACATGGATTTCTTCCCACAGCTTGGTTTTCGCCACCATGTCCATCCGCGCTGGGCGTCCAGGACCTCGAACTCCAGACGGCGTGTGCTTAGTTAGTGTTTCACTTCTGGCCTTGATGGTTTCTAACCTCTGGATTTTTATATGAACTTTTGTTTAGTTTAGGCCTAGGTCGTGGGCCACAGCGGCTGTCCACGCCACTGCATCTTAAACTGACGCTGCACGGGATGCGTGACGCTGCTTGTCTCGGCTACTGCCGCGCTGAGCAAGCATCTTGAGAATTTCCTTCTCTGTCCTTTCTGTCCATTTCCCATCCCTACCAAGTTCCTGGCGCGCTCCTGGCTTTCTTGTGCTGAACCACGCTGTGTCCGCCGCATGTTTCTTGCTTGTGGGTTTCATAGGAGGCCTGCTTTACCCGCGCTCTGTGTGTCTTCAGCTCACATGCTGTTTTCCGGGCGTGAAGTTACTGGGACACTGAGAAACACAGGGATTTTCTTAGACCTTGGTTGGTGGGGGGGTGGGGATCAGCCACCACAACCCCTCTGGCTCCTGGTCATCTCAAGCGGGCCTTTGAGAGGTGGTGAGTGACACGTGGCTGTGGAACACACGGCGTGGCAGCCGAGCTGGGCGTGTGTGAGCAGCGGGGGGGGGGGGTTCGCCCAGGCCTGTGTGCGGCTCCACCACACTGGGGTATCGGCCTCCAAAGGGACTTCGGCTTTAGGCTGCACAGAGACCCCCTGACTGATGGCTATAGCTGCTGTTTCCCAACCCCGCCCCCACCCCAGCAGGCCTGCGCCCGGTCACTAAAACCTAAGACACAGCCTCTGCACTGTCACCCTCACCCGTCACTTCAATCTCGGGACAACGTAAGGGGAGCTGGCCACCGTTCTGCCCGGAGCTTCCTTCCCGCTTGCTCGTACTCAGAGCGCCCCTATTCCATGCAGACCAATGCTGTGTGCCTGCGTCTGTTAGATTCTTAATTTCAAGAGCAAGAGGAGGGGGAAAAAAACCAGGCCCAGGCTCTCATTTGTCAGTGCAGCGTCTTCCCTGCTGGCTCCCTCACGTGTGACTGACACCCACACCTGCCAGCAACTTCTTCAGGTCGGCGTCTGCTGGAATGTAGGTGACAGCGTGTTTCTGCGTGGCTGGATGCAGACGCGGAACAGCCTTGCGTAAATAACATTTCCCATCAGCACCACCCAACTGGTGCGGAGCTTCGGGTCCATGCTCAGATGGCGAGATCCACAGTCACTGTAATGCTGAGGCAACAACAGAAATGACTGATGGGAGACTGCTCCGCCCTGTCTGATAAAACTGGGGTGAAAGACAGGAGTCGGCTGTGGATCGCGACTTGCTCAGGCTGCAGACGCTGGAAGTCATGCACGGGGCCCAGCAGAGAAGGGTGGTGGGGTGGAGGTCAAACATACAGGTGGCCATCTCCCATGGTGGTGGGACGAGAGGCCAGCTGGTGGCGATCCGTGTGTCCAGGGCACACTGAATGGTTCAGACCAGGCCAATTCACATGAGCACCTCAAGTCTCTGTCTAAACCCGCCGTGTCTGTTTTTAGAAGTCCTGGGAGGCGGGAGGGAGTAGAGTCACCGGAATTATTATTATTCCATGACACTGGAAAGCCTTCTTCTTGAAGGACACGATTCCAAAGCGACGTGATGAAATAAGGGGTTAATGCCCGTGCGTGCTCCTGCGCTCGGAGGCCACCCACACAAGTTCAGTCTGTCAGTGCTACCCATGCATTACTGTCATTACAAGTTCAAAGCTAATTAATAGTTAGGGTGAACCTGGTGACATCTGACACAGGAGTGGCTCTCCAGGGCAGGAGAAAGCCTTAGGCTTTACAATGCTTTATTTATCCTGCTGAGCAGTCCCTAGGTACCAGCATCGTTACTGGGAGTTTTCAGCCCTCGGTGGCCTGGCTGGGTTTGCGAGGTTTCTGTGCCTGGCGCTGGACGGGTGCTTGGAGAACCTGGAACAAGGAGGATCTCTTCTTGCTCCCTCTCCGCTTCGGATACGGGGGTTGGAGTGGATTTTTTGAAAAAGACGTTGAATGGGGAGTCCAAGGTCATCGTTTCATTGCTTTACCACTGCTGTCAGCCAACAGTGGTGAGAGT
Organism: Sylvilagus bachmani; assembly: GCA_015711505.1. Lineage (NCBI taxonomy): Eukaryota > Metazoa > Chordata > Mammalia > Lagomorpha > Leporidae > Sylvilagus > Sylvilagus bachmani. Next base: position 4,605,792 of record CM027404.1, read on the forward strand.
CCAGGACCCGCGCGTGCACCTCTGCCCCCATAACTGACTAATATTCTGGCGTTTATGGAAGTCAGGGATCTGGGTGCCTCCTTGGAGAGAGAAGAAAACCAGACTCACTTCTTCCCACTTCAAGGCTCCGTGGCACAGTATTTCTGCCCGGGAGACCCCTCCCCCACTCTTGACATGCATCCATCATTTTTAATGGCCCTCATCTGTCGTGGGCAGGCTCTGCAACAATTCTTTTCTCTCATTTACTGTAGACGAGAGGGAAATTAGAAGCTGCATGGATCCACATGTCTGCATCCAAGAAACTAGGAAGAGGGTCAACGGTCACTCTTGTAGGATTCCGGGAGAGTTTAGATCTCCTTGAAGGTGGCCTTGGGCAGTCTGTAGAGGGCAGCAGATCAGGGTAAACCTGTTGGGTGTCATTGGAAACTGGACAAGGCCACAGCGGAAGTGCCCGTGGCACCGTGAGCAGAAGCGAGGGCCAGGTGCTCCTCCCCGGTGCCACCCGGCGCATCCCCTCGGCCTCCGGCCTCGCACTGCTGCTCACTCGCTCCACTCACGGAGGCAGGGCTTCCACACCACCTGACCTCTTCCCTGCCTGTTTGTTGTGGTTGTCGCTGTTACATTGGAGACAGCAGCATTGTTTCCATTTGTAACGCTGATGTGCTGAGAGTAGGTTTATCTGAATACCCAGATGGCACCAGGACATTTCCAAAAGTCCGTATAAAGTGGAATTATGTAAGTTTATTTGGGTGGAAAAAAATGCAACTTTATCATAAAGTTGAAAGATTCCCCCCCAAACATACACACGGAAAGTTCTAGAAATGCTAGCGTTTCTGTTCGATGACGACTTGGGTCTGTTTTGACAGTAGGTGGGCTCACCGTGAGGCCACGGCAAGGCTGTCTCTGTATTTTGTAGCTCACTGAGGGCTGCTGGAGAACTCTCATGAGACCCCCGGGTCCAGCATAGTGCTGCCCCCATCTCCGCCTTCCCCGCGCTGTCCCCCACGTCTGCAGGGGTGCCTTGGCTTTTGGCGGTCTGTTCCAGCTCCCACTGGAAACACCTCTCTCTTCCTAGACAGTGCTCATCACTGGTGACACAAATTCCCCGTTAGTAAGGCGCGAAGCCTGTCCCTAACAGCCGCCCTCTCCCCTAAAATCAGGTGAGAGTTCAGCGCCATGAGGGCTGATGAACCCAGGATGACCGTGTGTCTCCCGCAGAGGTTTATTATCTGACCGACGCCCGACCCTCCCAGGCTGGAGACAGCAGATTAGGCAAAGGAAGTGCCTCCGCCACCCACCGACCTGCGCGTGTGCTGGCAGAACAAAGTCCAGGGGCAAGATGAGAAGGCGGGCGGGCGAGCCTGGTGACGCACCTAGGCCTCCGACTCGGGCTCCAGTGTGGGTCAGTTCCTGCCTCGCCGGCCGCCTTCCTTCTGCGGGGCGCGCTGACGGTCGTCCCCTCTCCTGGACGTTCCTTCCTCTTTGGGGCGGCACCTGAGACATATTCGTAGGGTCTTTGATTACGTGGCAGTGGCTGCTCTCTCCTGCTCTCATGTTATGGAAGTCGGTGCTCCTGGTGGAGACAGGAGACCAAGGAGTCTCTGGTTCCTAATATCTCCAGCAGGTAACATGGGTGCTGGGAACAGTGGCACAGACTCGAGTCCTTCGGTCGCTTCGCTTCTGACCTGATAATGTTCCTAGAAGCTGGAGGCAATTCTTCCACCCTTGGTCACTCTGGGCAGCGTCCCCCCTCGCCCCCCCCCCCGCCCCGGTCAGGGGCAGCACCTGGATTACCTGGGAGTTTCCTCCCCAGGCTGGAGCCCAGGACATGGATGTTGGCCCACAGCACGCACACGTGGACAGCTTTAAGGATTCTCTTTGCCCAACAGGGCTGAGGTCATTGTATGAAGAAGTCCCAAGGCCAACCACAGGGTTACAACGACTGTGCTCTCCCTCTGCTTGGTCAATGTTTCTCCAGCGTGGTATTTATTGCTTTTCAACTTTGGCATAAAAGGTGAAGTGGTGGAGGACCAACCTGCAGCCCCACCCTGCCCAGTTATGGGGAGCGATGTCCAGGAATGCAGCTTAGTCACATCCCGGGGCGAGGGCAGCCAGCGCGCAGCTGAGCTGGTCTCGCCTTGGAGGCTGGGGCTGCCTCCCAGATGTGGTGACCACCTGCTCCAGAGGGGCGTGGCTTTTTATCTGCCGCCTTCAGGGCCGGAGCTGGTGTTGCCGTCCACTCTAACTCTGCAGGGGCCAATGTCTTCCAGAATCACAGAGAGCGCAGTATTGAGCGATACGCCGTGAGGGCGTGGCTGTGGCTGGGACTGTTTTTTTTCAAGGGCCATAGAGCAATTGAAGGCCGAAGGCTTTAATAAAATGAGGAATCAATTCGATACTAAGTATAGGTTGGAGACCAGGGGCAGAGCCATGGATACTGGCCTGAAAGCTCTAAAACCAGGCCATCGCCAGGATCCCAGAGGCCACTGAGACTGGGGTCACCAGCCTGCGGACCTCCACTGCGCTCGCCCACACGGCCGAGGGGCTCCCAGGCAAACACTGGGCCCCACAGTACGTGCAGCCACGCGTGAGTCGATGACTAGCTCACTCCTTCCTAGAAATTCTGCTTCGCCTCTCGACAGAGAAACTACTGACCAGCTCCCCGGGTGCCCACAGTGCAGTGAGCCTGTGCCCCTTTTGCTAGGACTGGGGTGTCCACCCCACACTCTGTGTCCTCGGAGCTCGTCTTCCAGGGTCCTCTCCACCAAGGCTTCTGCACCCGATGTCTGTGCCGAACACCTTCAGACCGTGGGTGCAGTCTGGCAGGGCTCCCCCGCATCTGCAGGCTTCATGTACCCTCGGGCAGTGGCTGCTGCCACCAGCCCAGGCCCCAGAGCACCTGAGCAGGGGACTACCGGGTGCTCCTCCCTGGAGGGCCCCCAGGCTCCTCCTGGATCCTCAGCCACCACCGTGTCCAATGAGCGGATCAGCACAAGGGCAACTTCCTGAGTGGGCCGCAGACCCCTGGAGCCCCCCACTTCCCCTGACAACAGCGCCGGCCATCTCCACCACCCAGGACCGCTCGTTACCACGGCTCTGAGCAAACGCAAGCTTCAGTCTGATACACAGCCCGCAGGCTTTCCCACGGAGACAGATGCTCACGGACCAGCACAGGGGAAGGGGGCAGAATGGACAGGGGTTGGCTTTCCCACCTGTCTTTCCCTTAGGCGCGTCGCCTGGTTTCCACGAAGCCATCCTGTTTGCTCTCCGTCTCTGACTCAGGTCTTCTCGCTATCTAAAAGGACCTTAAAAGCATTTAAAAAATCCTATTAGTGGAAAAAAAAAAGGAGAGAGAGCATTTCTGTTCTAGTGGGATTGAAGAACTGGCAGGTGACCCCGTGGGCACGCATACAAAGTGTCCTAAAGAAGCGTGGTGTGGACGTGGCTGACAATCTCGCAGCCAAGGCTGCAGAAACACAGGCGCTCAGCCTCTCCGTGCGGGCCACCCTAACTGTTCTGCTCGCCAAGGCACGCACGAAACCCTCAGAACGGATTCGCACTCCACCTTCGTTTACCTTTCGGTATGTAAGTATCTGAAGTTAACTCCTGAGCGTCTGAAACGCCAGCAGATCTGAGGTGTTGGCACAAATGCACGGCTTTCCTACACTCAAGGAGCAAAGCGAGGATGCTTTAAAAGCATTTGTCTCTGCCGCCCAGCCCCCCGCCGTAACCTCACCACTTGATGACGCTTCTCTTCAGTGATGTACTTACTACTTAAAGCCCTTTGTGCTGTCGGGCACAGAGCCTTCTTTTCATAGGAGTGCCACTGACTGGCTAATAGTGTCTTTGGATCTAAGCCAGAGGAGAAAACCCAGGGCTGCAGACAGCAGCGCATCGGACACTTAATAACAGCAGCTGAACAGTGCCCAGAGTCCACGGCAGGGGCCGGGTGGCATTCTGCAGACGGGGAGGGCGCATGCTCACCACCGTTCACTCTGCTGTATCGTGCCCACACCCTGCACGGACACTACTTCTTGAGAAGCTAAACCATCTTAGGGGCTATACATCGATGCCTCCTCCGAAAGCGTGGAGCTGGTCCCCGGATACACCTGTCGAGCCGGGTGACGTGGGCCTGTGGCCGTCACGGTGGCTGTGGCCGAGCCGGTCACCCACACCCACACCCGCAGGCAGGGATGTCCAGCAGCTGTGGACTTCGCTGCCCAGGTTTGGGTTGGTGGGTCTTGAACTGTGGTTCTGAGAGCTGATGGATGGACCTCCAGGGCAGACTGCCAGGCGCCCGACACTGCACATTTCATGGCACGATTCAGTGACAGCAGAAAACTCACTCTGGGGGGTGCAGAGGGAAGGCCCAGGTCACGCTTGGATTCTGAGGGCCGCCCGGGGCTGCTAACACATCTCGGGGTTGGTCGTCAGGAACGGCAAAGAGGGCCTCCCACAATTCGCACTGTGGTCATAGCATGAAACAGCTGTCAGTGTGCCCCGATTACCCGCTTTCCCACAGATACTGCCGCTTCCATTGGAGGGCTGTCCAACACGTTTCCACTGGGGTAGTGGAGGCCTGGGAACAGCTGCCCGCAGATGACTGCAAGGGACAGCAGAGACTACAGACAGCTTTATGCTCCACCTGGAAGACTTCCGGTCACCATAAAACAGCAGCGCGCTGCACGGCCGTGAGCCACAGTGGGTCATCAAGGAGGCCTTGTTATTCTCCAGAACCATTTTCAACTCTAGGTTTAAACGAATGAAGCTGAAGGGATGATGGCCCAGGCCGGACAGTCTCCGTCTGCAATTCCCACTTCTAGAAACGAGCGTGGGATGGACACGGTACTCTTACACCCTTAACCCCAGGCTTGGCGCTAACTGCCGAGAAGGGCAAGCGGGCACTCTTCAGGTGCTCAACCAAAAATAAAAAGCATCCTAAGCAAACAACACATCTCAGAAAGTGGAAAAAAAGAAATCACACAGTAAGTCCCCTAAGACAGCCACGGGCCTACCGACAGGTGGCCTTTCGGAGCGTCCACCATTTGAGGGACCGAATCAAGAGACAAAAGCCGTCCTTGGAGCCGGGAGGGGGCCGCCTAACGGTGGGGTCAGTTCCCTCACCACGGGCCTTCCCACGCACGTGGAGAACTCAGATACCAGGGCACAGGCGCAGGGCCTGGAGGGTCAGAAGGAGGGTCAGAAGCAGAAGGAAGCTGATTATGCTTATCTTCTCGCCAAGGCCAGACCACCAGACGGCCCCTGGACATTTGGAGTGGGAAGAAGAGCTGGGGAGCCGGCCCGGGGACGCAGGGCCGCCTCTGACTGGGGCTCGGGAGGCTGACCTGCTCACCTGGGCCGCCACTGAGCAGGGAGACAGAATGTCAGTGGGTGGAGATTTGCAGCCTGAAATCAAAATGATTTCATTTATAACAAGCGGGCAACTGCACTCTTGTAATGAGGCATTCGTGTCCGATTCCTGTTAACTACACCAGCCTTATGAGCTGCTTTACCGGTAACGACAGAACGCAGACCACCGTTGGTGCAAAATCCACGAGAGTTTCCCCGCGTCACTCATGCACTGTGTGCATTTCAGTGCTTTTTGAGCAGGACGCTCAGCACAAGCCGAGTCGACACGAAAGCCTCCGCGCGGCTGGTCACTGCACAGGTTCCATTCAGTCACCCGTGGCCCAGAAACTCGGGTTCTGCTGCACGTGGGCATCCTAAGAGTACCTTGAACTTGCTGAGGGACCCTCACCTCCCACAAGTTCAGGGCAGCTTCAGAACGCTCATGGGAAAGGAGAGTTAAAAGATAAGTTGGTTTTTGATGCAACCCTGTTGAAATCCACGCACAGTTTTTTCCTAACGGTCCATTTTCCACCAAGTTTGTGAAGATCCCTTGCGGAAGATAAGACACTGCCCCCCTTTCAAGTTTGCGCAGGAAGGGGTTGATGGTTAGCGCATTTTTTAAGAGGCTGTTAAAACCACTGTCACCACCATTTAAAAATATTCACTGATTATTTGAGAACGTGAATTCCACAATACTTATTTTTGCAGTTCCTTCTAAATCTTCTTGGGTTTGATTTTCAAAGTGAAACACATCTAGCGATGGTGGGTCCCACATTTCACGCTGTCAGCGGGGTCTGGATTATTTTAGGGAAGGAGCGATTATGCAGGAGATTACGCAGAGAACAAGGCTGGCTTTGGTTACCCGACACCAGGACTCCTCCTCTCAGTTCTCGAACTTGAGACCAGATCTGTGAAACAATCCTTCCAAAGTGCCAGTGTGAACAGTATGCAGCGAGACAGGGCGGCCCGGGGCAGACTCCCCGACCTGCAGCGTTCGCTTCTAAGTACCTTTATGGAACCACAGTGAAAGCAGACGCTGTCTCCCCAGGAATACTGACGGATGTGTCCACTCTCGAAGGACATGTCTGCCTACGCCCAGTGGGCACCTCTGTGCCCTGCGGTCTGAGGACCCAGGTGCTCTGTGACTACCAGCTGTGAGTGGTACCTTAGCTTTACCTGGGCCATGGCGCGACGTTAAAAACGAGGCCTCATCTGGCTGCACCAACACTTGGGAGAAAGGCTTGTCTCTCCAACCATGTCCCACATGGGAACCGTTATTCTCAGAATGAAGTTAGACCAGGCGCAGGGTCTCTGAGAATCACCTAAAAGACATGGGCATACACCCCTAAACCTCACCTGGAGGGGGGATCAGTCTCCTAAGGAGCCCTGTGGCTGGAATGATCCCCCGTAGGAACAGGAACCCAACACTGTCCAACGCGGTCTTGGGTTGGCTGGTTCCATTTTCAAACAGTAGCCTGTGAGCTCATTCAGCAAGCAGCGCCACACGGAGAGCAGACAAGGGCAGAGCATCTTAGTTCTCAGGGACTTGGAAGATGGGTGATTTTCACAAACTCCTAAAGCATCCCTTAGAGGACCAGAGAACACAGCTGGAAGAATGCGAGGGAGAGGAGGAGCGATGCGACAGCTGGGGCTTTGAAAGCCAGGAAGGTGTCAAAACAGAGCAAGTAGCAGAGGGGCCAGTCTGCACACAGGACGGTTCTCGTGTGGTCAAGCCTGCGGGATAACCCCTAGCACGCATATACATTCTCTTGGCATCAGCTGAGTTAGGTGCGTGGAAGGTTTCGGGGGAGAAGGCAGAACGAGGGGACACCTGCCTGGTGCTTACTGTGTGACAGGTGCTTCAAGCAGCACACACGGACTAACCCTCGGCAGACTGCTCATCCTCACAGCTCCCGTAGGAGGCAGAGGCTGTGACCGTTCCATTTCACATAGCAGAAGGCATGGGGAGGTTAAAGAGTTAGCCTGAGGTCTCGCGGCTTGTGAGGGGTAGGGTATGGCTTTGCACTCGGGCGCCGGCCCCTGCACCGGCGAGTGCCCATCGCCGCATTGTCTCCGGTGCAGCTGCCTCTGCAGCAGTCGCGTCCCCCCACCCCTCAGCCTTGTCGGATTGTCGAGTCCAGGTAGGACAGGTGTCTCTGAGGCTGTGATCACAATGGGCTTCCTGTCTGCAGTTGAACCCGGCCACACTCCACGGTCGCCATCGCTAACCCTGCTGCGCAGTTCCAGCGTCGGGGCTCAATCAGGAGTTGTCAGCTTTCTGACAGCGGGGGCAGGGCTGGCACACAGATCTGCCTGCTGCTTGCCACGAGGGTGCTCTGAGCGCCTGAGGACGGGATCCTGGTGGCACATGAGCCTGAGGACACGGTGGCAGTGAGGACAGCCATTCTACTCATGCCCCAGCAGGTGTCGCCGACACCAGTGGGAGAACCAGTGACCTGAGCAGCGCCACAGGGGGAGCTGTGGCTTGGTCCCCACTCTTGCAGATTTCCCAGAATGTGTACAGCATCAGCTGTTCCTAGTGCTGTTTTAAATAAAGGACTTTGTAGCCAGCCAGCGTTTCCAGTGTCAAGTTCAAGACTGCAAAGCATGATACTTGGGCAAGAGGGGGCCAGCGCCGTGGCTCACTTGGCTAATCCTCTACCTGTGGTGCCGGCATCCCATATGGGAGCTAGGTTCTAGTCCTGGTTGCTCCTCTTCCAGTCCAGCTCTCTGCTGTGGCCCGGGAGGGCAGGGGAGGATGGCCCAAGTGCTTGGGCCCCTGCATCCCATGGGAGACCAGGAGGAAACACCTGGCTTCTGGCTTCTGGCTTCGGATTGGCATAGCTCCAGCCGTAGCGGCCATTTGGGGGTGAACCAATGGAAGGAAGACCTTTCTCTCTGTCTCTCTCACTGTCTAACTCTATATGTCAAAAAAAAAAAAAAAGGATTTTTAAAACACCTATAACTTCATACAGATTGTCTTTTGAATCAAGAGGAGAAAAGTTTCCCTTCTCTTTGCAACCCAGAGTGAGGACAGGTGCACGAGAGACCGTGCAAAGGCCCTGTGACAGTGCAGAGCAGGGAGCACTGGGCAGCTGTGCCCCGGGTCCCCCTGCAGGCCCAACCTGAAGTCCTCCCAGGTTGGATCTGGTAGGAAGATGCTCCCCTCCGCCCTGCGCACTGTGCAAGGCAAGTCCGTGGCCTCGGGGGTGGCAGGGCCACACCCTCCCTACTGCAAAGGAGGCCGGCGGCCGGCCATGGCAGGGCGACTTGATGCTCAGAATCGCTTACGTTGACCTAGAACAGGGGTTACTACTGGGGCAGGTTTGCAAGCCCAACAGGAAGTCAGTTTGTAAGTGGTGCCAGATGTGGCAAAAGTGAATATTTTCATTCAACCTTGCCAACATGCACTGGGAAGCTGAGGAAGGCAAAACTGTACGGGAGCTAGGGTGGGATACATGAGCACGAGGGGACGGCTGTGTGCAGGAGCCAAGGCTCCGCGTGCAGACACGGGCCCAGCGGGAGCTGGCCAGCATCTAGAGACGCTCACCGGGAGCTACCACAGGAGACGCCTCCACCTGGAGGACAGGGACAGCCCGCAAAGGGGCCGCCCAGCACACCGCAGGAACACAGGACCTGACTCCATGCCACGTCTGTCGGTGGCTTCATTGACCTTAAACTCTTGAAGATGCACTTGTTACAAGATCAGCCAAACTCCTGAGACCTCAGCGTAGCCACAGCGCTGAGGCCACCTCCGACTCCCAGTTCAGTTCCTCCAAGGAATTCCGTCGGAAACCCACGCCGCAGCCCTGTCTTGGTTCCGTCACCCCTGGTGTCATTAGTGTCTCCTTAATGTGGCAGCTGGTGCCTCGGGGTCCGTCGCCAACGGGCGGGCGCGGAGCCCGGGAGGATGGGAATTCTAATTGCCTGCTGCAGGACTGTGTGGCGCTGCCTGTGACAGCAGCGAGCGGGGACAGGGGGAGGCATCAGAGAAGCCCTGTTGTGCTCCCCGAGTGGAATTCCTAGAACACACTGTGCTATAAAATGAGAGCCGGCTCCAGAGAGCTGGGCACAAACAAAGGCCTGAATGGTCCCCAGCCCTGGTTGCCGGGCACTTTCTCGCTCCTGTGGTCACAGCCGCTTTTCATGCCGGGGGCAGGAGCCTCACAGAGGGTGGAGGAGGGGCTGGGCGACTGCTGGGCAGAGCCATCCCCGGAGTAAGATGTTAGGGCAAAACCTGAGGCACTGTGGACCGCCATGAGTGGGCCCCTAAGACAGCCACTCGGGCGTACAACGTGACAGAGGCGCAACCAAGTCTGTAATTACTTTTCGGGAGAAAGGCTTGGTAGTCCGTGTCTGGGCTCTCAGCTGGGTTAACAGAGGCGGTGCAGGGTGATCTTACTTAGGGCTTTATCTCAGCAAGGAGGTGGCAGGGATGCGGCTCAGTGGGGCGCAGCAGAGCCCCTCGGGGACCGCCCCTCTCTTCTGTGTCTGTTTAGGGACCCAGTCGGCAAAGAAAAGCCACGGGCAGATGCATCAGTCGGAGTGTTCTACCCCTGCGTTCTAACACTTGACCTGCCTTAGAAAGCACCGGTAGCTGTCAAGTCCAAGTCCAGGAGGGCACCGCCGTTTGTGCCCAACTTGCAAAACTGGAGACAAAAAAAGAGGGGAGAATTCCCACTCAAGGAGCGCTCCAGGCACTTAAAAGACGGTTGGGCTGCCGGAGCCCGGGCCAGGTCACTGCGGCCGGTGCAAGCAGGAGCGAGCCCATGTTAATTATGACCGGGGCAAATGCCCACCCTCACAGCAGTGCAGAAATCCACTGGAACCGAGAAACTTGCATTTCTAGAACTATCCTGCAGGCGTTAGCCATAGATGGTAAGTCAGGGCACGAAAACAGAGCAGCACCCGGGAAGGCTGACGGGTCATTTTTAAGAAGTTTTATGAACTTGAAACAGAGTTGGTGGAGGGAACTCTGCGTTTTCACACTTGTTTCAGTGCGAGGTGGGTGATGAAGTGCAAACGGTCCCTTCTTGCATGGTTGCAATTCAGAACACACACAGTCGTGCACACATGCCAGCATACGCACACACATGCACACAGGTACCATAAGCACCGTGTCGCCGCTGGCCACCAGGGGAGGCAGGCTGGGAGTCGACGTGCACCAGCAGGTCCAGGCCGCTCCAGTCTTGCCTGCTCAGACTGTGGGGGGCTACCATTTAGGCCCCATTTGGACAAAGGTTTCTGTGTTGTGAACATCTGTCCACTGGCTTTTGCCCAGGGTCCAAGTCCATTTCAGAGGAAATAGCAAAGAGCTATCAGATGGCCCTGGCTTTGGGGGCTACCAAATGAACTCTGCTGCCCTGCTCTGGGCACAGGGGGCCCCATCTCCCTCTTTCCAGGCACCTACCTTCCCCAAGCCCTGACCAGCAGCTTTCTTCTCTGAGGCTTTGCTGCCCCGAGTAACTAGGTGGCCCAGATACAGGCAGGACTGGCTCGCGTTTGCGCAAGAGTTAATGATCCGTTTGGCCCTGGATTTTCTCCTTCAGTCACCAAACTTCTCTGTTGTGTCCTCCTGAGGCCCGTGATGTCCGAAGAGACGGCCCTTTTCCTGTTCCCCTGCTTTGCCGTTCGGTGGTCCAGCCGTCAGGTTTTGTGGAAAACCCGTGGTGACAGCCATGACTCCACAATTTGGCAGTTGAGTTTATTGGTGCAGGAAGCTGATACCACATGTAGTTTTATTGTATGAAGTAAGTCTGTTTGTATCCTGGTGTTGAGTCAGCTGTTAAATTCACAGGGATCGGTTGGCGCCGTGGCTCACTAGGCTAATCCTCTGCCTGTGGCGCCGACACCCCGAGTTCTAGTCTCGGTTGGGGCGCCAGTTCTGTCCTGGTTGCTCCTCTTCCAGTCCAGCTCTCTGCTGTGGCCCAGGAGTGCAGTGGAGGATGGCCCAAGTGCTTGGGCCCTGTACCCCATGGGAGATCAGGAGAAGCACCTGGCTCCTGGCTTCAGATCAGCGCGGTGCGCTGGCCGTAGCAGCCATTTGGGGGGTGAACCAACAGAAGGAAGACCTTTCTCTCTGTCTCTCTCTCTCTCACTGTCTAACTGCCTGTCCAAAAAAAAAAAAAAAAAAATCACAGGGATCTCTGGGCCTTCTTTGTAAGAGAGAATTCCCAAGGGCGGCGATTCCAAATACAACACAGCCTGCCATCCGAGCACGGCGCTCACAAAGTCCCCTCCCGTGGGAACCCGGGTTTCACATGCGGGAGCCTCCGTCCTGCTGTCTCCATCTGGGGGCCAGCAGGACGGAAGGGAAGCCCCAGAGCTCACACCTTGAACGGCATCACAGCGGCCGGGGCAGGATAGATGACGTCGACTCTCGGCTTTTGTGTGTGTTGGGGGCACTTTTTCGGGAGATGTGGTGGTCACTCAGCGGTCCTGAGTGGCTGGTATCTGGAAGGTGCGCAGGTCCCCTCCACCTCCTGCTGAGAACGCCAATACATACCTGCCTAAAGGAGTGGAATGCAGGCTCCGGAAGGCTACCTGGAGTCGGGGGAGGGGCAGCAAGGCAGGTGCACAGGACACCACGGTGCGGGCTGCAGGACGCTGCCGTCCAGGGCTGTCCTCAGAGTTCTCGGGAGCACCCTTGGAGGGGCTGGCCTGGGAGAATGCACTCGGGTCTGACAGCTCGGGCCGACTGACGCTGAGGCTGCCTGGCCAAACCTCTTCTATCCGGCGGCGGCTGGAGTGCTCGCCCTGACACTCAACAGTCATGGAAACGTGTTAAAGTACCTCTTGTAAACTGCTCAAGGCGGCTGCTTCTGTCGCGCGTGGCCCTAGTCCCGTACAAAAGAGAAAACTAAAAAGGAAAACGAATCGGGGGAGGAATCCTGCCCCTTCTAGCTGGGGTCTCACTGTGCCCGCAGGGCAGGGCTCACCACCCCCCAGGAGCCTCATCCCCCCCACACCACCAGGCTCTCCACCCTGGAGGCGGGGCCAGCTGCCCAACCCCTGGGATCGGCCTCTGGGGCCTTTCCCTGGGCTGTCACACAGAGGCTGTGCTGAGACCCACGGACACTAGAGGGCAGTCTGTAGCATTTGGAATCACAGAGTCTCTGTTGTCAGGGCTGGGCTCTGAGAACCAAGGCAAAGGCTTAAAAAGGATCCTGTCAGCCCTTAATTTTCATTAGGAATGGCCTTTAAAATCCGACATTAAAGCCAACTGTTTCACGAAGCTCCTCGCTCCTAGAGACGCACGCCCTTGGCCAGCCCCCCACAGACCCTTGCTGCTTCGACCCCTGTTCTGTGTTCCTTCCACTGTGTAGCCTCTTTCTCAAAATACAGAGCGAGAATGACACTTGGATGGAGCAAGTTTCACTCCGAGAACCCTGACACGCAACGTGACCCTGACACACAACGTGAGGGGTTCATATACAGAATGCGCATCATTTTAGGATTCTTTTTAGAGTTCAAATACTGGTTCTTCAGCTCACGGAGGCAACGAGACTCCTGTACTGCCTCAGCTCTCATCAGAGGCCGAGGCCACACAGGGACAGCTCAGCCATGCCAGCGTGGAAGACTCCCTTCCTGCTCAGTATCACCCAACACCATTCCCTTGCAGGGTTCAAGGTTAGTGCAGTGCGGTGGGGGGTGGGGGGTGGGATAGGCCTTGCTGTCTGATTAACGACACAGTTGGGTGTTATTTGTGTTTTGTGAATTACGTCACCTGTGAATTACCGCACTTGCACGAGGCCGTTTTGAGATAAATGCTTATAAATATGTTGGGTGGGGGTAGGCAGAGGCGAATCTAATTTCAAGGCTCAAGAACTTTTATGAAATAGCGTTGCTTGGCAGGAAAAAAAAAAAAAAACAGGGACCAGGTGGTTTAATAGATGTTCTGATTCTTTATATGTGTGCTTTATGTGAGAGGCAGAGAGATCCTGCATCCACTGGTTCACTCCCCAAATTCCTGCAAATGCCAGGGTGGGCCAGGCTGCAGCCAGGAGCCCAGGACTCAGTGTTGGTCTCCCATGTGGGTGGCAAAGACCCAAGTACTTGAGCCATCACATGGCGTTTCCCAAGGTGTGCACCGGCAGGCAGCTGGAATCCAAAGCAGAGCTGGGACGTGAACCCAGGGTGCCTGACTGACTCTGCTGGCTGATGGGTCAGGCCTCTTGCCACCCCTCCTCACAACAGGACGGGAGCCCACGAACGCTGGAGTGCACAGTCCCAGCTGCCAGACCCGCAGGACAGCTTCACCATCCCCAGTGGCAAAATCCTCATCCCCTCCTCCCAGGATGGGGCTGAGCACAGGAGGACCACGTCCAGGCTGTGGGGTCTGGCCTGACAGATCCTGAAATGCGGTTTAGGCAGCTGGTCAGTCAAGGCGTTGCCTGTACCCTGGGTTCCCCTCTCGGCCACTGCCACCAAGACCTGCCCAGCCCACGTGTCCAGCAGGTTCCCTGTGGACACCCCAGTACCTGTGCACATGAACTTCTAAAGCCTGCACCTGGCGAGTCACCCCGTGTGGAAAAGCTCCCTTCCCCTGCCACCTGGAACCTCAGGGCTCTTGAGACCCAGCTCAGAGGCCTCCTCCTTCAGGAAGTCCTCCTGACCTCCTGGCTGGCCAGAGCACCCCTTCCTGTCCCCCTGACATCCTCCCCACTCTGTCTTTGGGACAGAAAGGTCAGACCTCACACGCCAGTGGTCTCAGCTGTCTGCCCTCATCCGGTCCTGCACTGCTCCTCCAGGTCTCTGTGGGGTCCAGGCCTTTTCCCCGCCCAGAGCAGGTGCTAAATACCTAATGACCAAACTGCTGCTGTCATGGGGCTTTTCTCAGGGGCAGAACCCCTTGCCCTGGGTCACATGATCAAGGCCAACTGCATTTCGTGCTAAAAATGCGTTTCGGCTGTGGAGGTCCCAGTGGCAAGCCCAGGACGACATTCCTGCTGGCTCAGCCCACGGCCCCTCCATCTCCACCTGCACCAGGGTCAAGGCCACAGCCTCACGTTACCGTCTATGTCCCTGCCATGAAACGGGACTGACCCCCAAACCAGCACACTCTCCTCTTGCCAGCTGCTCTCCTTTGGGCCCAGGGTGGGGCCCCTCCAGAAGTTTCCCGAGAGTTGAAGATTTAGGTCCTAGTGGCAAAGATGCCTGGGGCGGAGTCTGGGAACGCTGCTCTGATGGGCCAGTCTGCCTCACGGGCCTCCTGCATGGACGTCCACCGCTGGGAGACCGCAGCCCCGCTTTAATTCAGAGAATCCACTGAACAGCCCAGGGACGGGAACGAGCACTAAACCAGACATTGGGCGCCACCTCCAGTGCCTTTTCCTTACTAAGGCAAAGGAGTTGACCACGCCCAACCTCAGCTGTTCCATCTTTAAATTGGGCACAACATACGTGCCCTGCCTCACCTGGAGGGTTGGAAATTCAGGGAGACAGTGTTTGTAAACACACTTTGAACAGCCTAAGCACTATGCAGATGAGTCTTTGTTATTAAAATAACAGCAGGGAACAGGGATGCTGACCATCACTGTAAACCTGACTTCCAGATCTCCTTGATAGGGATTCAGCAAGAGGCCTCTGGGGAGCCCCGCCTCCTTCCTGTCTCATGGCTGGGAGCCTATCCAGCTCTGCCAGGCACAGGGTGCCGCCCAGAGGGTGCTGAGTGTACACTCCCAGCAGGGGCAGAGGGGGTCGAGGAAGGCTGCAGATGCACCGTGAATCCTCTGTGTGCCACAGGCCCTCCTGGAAGAGCCCTGGTGCCTGCCATCTCTTAGGAGGACTCGCTGGCTGGGACCGACACCCAGAGCCCCTTCTGTCCAGCAGAGTTTGCATTTCAGTAGCAGTGTGATAATGTCAAGTCATTCACGTTTCAAAGCCTCCCGCTGCACACCTGGCTCCTATGGGGATCCGGAGAAGTTGCGTGGCCTTGCTAACAGCAAAGGCGATTACCATGTCCCTTTAATTCTTGGGAACGGATGTTTTTGGCGATTTAGCAGGGCTCCCGTTCTGGCCCTGACAAAGCTCCGCCCTCCGTCCCTGGAGAATGAGTGCATCAACGTATCCAACAGGCTGAGCTTCCTCTCTGCACACAGGAGAGGAAACACCTTGCAGAGAAAAGCTGACCCTTTAGTGGAAGCCTTTCCCCTGTGCTCGGAACATCCCTGAAAACAAAGCACCCAGGGGCTGCGTCGTGGCGCAGCAGGTTCCTTAAGCTACTGCCTGCACCATTACAGGTGCCGGTTCGAGTCCTGGCTGACGCGCTTCTAATCCAGATCCCTGCAAATGCACCTGGGAAAGCAGTGGAAGTCGGCCCAGTTCCTTGGGCCTCTGCACCCATGGGAGACCCAGAGGGAGTTCCAGGCTCCTGGCTTGAGCCTGCCTCACCCCTGGCCGTTGTAGCTATTTGGAGAGTGAATCAGAGCACAGAAAATCTCTCTCTCTCTCTGTGTCTCCTCCCCCTTTCTGTAACTCTGCCTTTCAAATACATAGAGAACTCATAAAAAAAAACCATCATAGATGTGTTATCTTTTCTCTTGGCCGCTTACGAAGCCACTCTACTGTGTCACTTCTGGCGTCTTTCCACTGGGCAAGCGTGGGCTCCCGCCACTGGGCAACTTTGTTAAAAATAAAACTGCACCGCACGCAGTGACACAAGCACTCTGAAAATCTCTTTAGACAACCAGTACCTTGGAACCACGCAGATACCACCCATCCGCTTAATTTTGGTGACTTCTCATTAAGATGCCTATAGATGGCTAAGTCTAATTGTAAAAGCCAGGCATTTATAATTCATCAGCACAAATTATGCTCAACGAGATGGGTTATACGCTATTAGGGCTCTGTATAAGCTACGAAATGATTGTTCATACAGAAATTTAATTCGTAAGTTGGCATTTATAGATTATATCTAACTTTTATTAGACCCTCTAGTTGAAAATTGAATGTAAATAGCGCATTAACATTTACAGTTCATCTTCTTGATACCTGCACGAAAACTCATGACACAGGAAAAGTTCTCTGAGCCAAAGACCCAGTGTCTCCAACTTCCCGGGCAGAGGAGGACCAGCGGGTCCACCACCGCCTGTGTACAGGTCGCCTCTGTCTGAAGGACAGGTGGCACCATTTAAAGTCCCATTCAGCATTGGGAGGAATGGCCTGGGATGCAGTCTGGAAGTGGGCAAAATTGGCAGTTCCCATAGATGATTCCTTTGGAGTGAAAGCAAGACCCTCAGAGTCCCCAGCACTTTGGCATGTCAGCTGTGTGCCGGTCCTCGCTGCAGGAACCCCGCCTGGTTGCCTGGACAGACAGCGGGAAGGTGGTCGCCTGGTTGCTGTCCACGAGTGTTCCATCTACAGCCAGCCTCTAAGGCGCTAGGGCAGGAAACGGCCCACTGGGCTCAGTGATGAAGGTTAACTGAAGTCCACATGAGTGGCCGACATCCACACAGAAAGTCCTGCTCGCTTCTCCTACAACTACCCATGCGACCGAGTACCCACTGGACACACAGAGAAATCGCAGTCTTGTTATGCTTGAAAGGAAAGTGACTGGAACTCGCCAGAATTCAACACCAAAGCTTTGACCTGAGCCCCTACGATTCTTGCCATCGTGTGCCTTTATAGTTTATCACAAGCAACTAATTCAGCAGAACACTCCAAAATGCATGGGAAATATTTTCTTACCCTGCCAAATACGTAGGGATCTGACCTTCCAAATGCGCATTTCCTCTGCTTCCAGGAGCTATGGGGGCTGGGGAGCAGAGGGGAGGGCCGCTGGGGGATAATTGCAGCACTGGGTGAGCCCGACCACAGGACCAGAAACTGCTGGGACACTTAAAAGTGCCTCTCCACGAGGAATTCGGTGCCCAGAAGCCTGCTGAAGCCAGTGGCAATTAAGACCATGATATCCTTTTAATTTGCTTCCCAATCCTGGCCTCCAAAATCAATCATTCTGTGTGGCCGGGGAAGGGAGGGGTCAGCATCGTAGGCGTTGCCACTGAAAATGCTCCTTGATCTCACACAGCAATTGTGGCGGCCGGCCGGGGCTGGGGAAATTCAAAGCCGTCTGCAGAATCCCCCTCAACTGAGGCCTGGCAGGCCCTGAACTTGGTACCTTTGTCTTCAAGAGCGACATGATCTTATGTTTTAATAGACCAAGGAATCACACTGCTTGCCTGGACTTCCGGGAGCTCTTGGAAGTCCTTCCACCTGGAAGATGGGGACTGGGCACGTGGAAGGGGCCCTGCACCTGTCACCCAGGCACGCGAGCTGCCCACAGCAGGCTCCACGGGTGTGCAGCTCCTGCTTGTGCAAATATACTCCCAAATCTTCCTGTGACCGGCTCAGAAAAATCAGACACACCTGGACCGCTTCCCCTACGCTAACCTTAAGTCACAAACCTAAAACACACCCACAGGGGAACACAAAACAAACACAAAAAACAAAACCAAGATGCCTAAAGAGGCAAAAAAGATCCCGCACACACGAGTCCACAATGTGTCACCCTTGTGGTGCAAGGCGCAGTCAGCTGCTCCCTAGCACCTCAGGACCCAGCGCTAAATCCACAAGATAAAAAAGGCTGAGCCCCGGGGGAGAGCTTGAACTATTTACAGTGCCGAAACAAAACACAGCTCCACAGACTCATGATGTCATTGTATTTATTGAACAATCTGCAGAGCCCAGACCCTGCGAGGAAGCTGAGGTTTCACGCGGTCACAAGTGCCCTCGATTCACCCCCACGTCTATCTACGGCCCTTAGCGGAGAGTTCGCGCCCCCTGGCTTTCTTGTGGAGGGATGAAAGCCATAACAGCCTGTCACCGTTCCACCAGCAAGCGTGCACGCCAGGCAAATCCCAGAGTGCACACGAGCTGGATGTGCACCGAGCGAGGTCCAGGGAGACCGGGCTGGGGGCTCCCTCTCCTAATCCACCCCCAAGTCACGCGAGAAGCCGTTCTCTGCTCTTGTACACCTCCACCGCCAAGGTAACCAGCAGGCCTGCAAACTCAGGTCTGTCTGCCTTTCCCAAGACACCCCAACGCCATGGAGGTCCTGAAACTATGGCAACCGAATAGGAAAGCAGCCTCCATGATTAATAGATGAGGATCCCAGCGACAGTGTCTGGCTCGGGCCATCATTCACAAGCCGAGCAGAATCGGCACCAGATCTGTCTCGGAAGCCATCCGCAAACATTCTGGCAAAGGGCAGGCACCCTCTGCACCCGTGGGCTCCGGTGCGAAGCGTGGTGCACGGTTTGCCTTCGGTTCAGTGCCCGCTCTGCAGACAAGGGAGTGCTCTCGGGATCTCAGACGCTCACGCCGGTGGAATAGTGAAAGGCTGGAGAGAACAGCTTTCCACCTGGGCATCTGAGGCCTTGGAACACACGCATCCAAAAAGCCAAGTGCATGAATGAAGCCACCACGTGGTGCTGTGAGGGAGCAAGGAGGAGGGACACAGTCGTGGGCTTGTTCCAGCGTTGCGTGTGGAATGCGACTTTTCACACAGCAGCCCGGGCTCAGGCCAGGGCTGCTTCCATTCACCAGCTCAATCAGTATTCCCACAGTTTCCTCGCACAGGCAGCCTGGGGGAGGGGCAGCGCTGGAGTCACTGCAATATCAATGAAAAGCCTGGACGCTCCCCGTGAGAATGGCGACCAGGAAGCAGGAAGAAGGAGACCCATCGCTGAGAGCTCACATGGAAAGCCGTAACCAGGACGTGGCTTTGTCCGTCCTAAGATGTTTATTTCCCAGCGGCATGTGCTATAGGGAACGCCGGCTCCCGCCCTGTGCAGATGGTCCAGGTCGCTGCGTGGCCAGAGCTGGTCTGCCTGGAGCCGCTGGGGCGGGGCAGAAGGGCTGAGACAGCGGTGGACGGCATCAGTTTTGGAGATCCTTCGGCTCATCTTGTTCAGTTGGTGTAGATTCTTTGAATGAAATGTCCTGCAGGTGGCCGGACACCACTGCGAAGCAGCAGGTTCTTCTAGAGTCGGAGGGCTGTAGGTGGCAGTGCCTGCGGCGCTCCAAGGACCCGACCCCTGGTCTCTGGGCACGGCCACTGCCAGTTTATGTCAATTTCGCCTTCCACTGTCACAACCAGACACGATCAGGTGTCATTCGGAGGAGCACCGAGCCACTTGTGGCAGACACGGGACAGCAGGAGGCCCATGGAGGGGTCCGGTGGGAACACCAGTTTCTTCCCCTTTGCTGGGCTGCTGGGAGTCGGCGTTTGTTCGCTGCCAAGAACTTGTGGGACCGTGGTTTGGACTCCACTTGAAGATGTGCACTGGTCACCTGCCACTGGCCTGAGTGCTGTCTCTTCTGGGGCCACGCGACCTCGAGTGTTCCTGCCTGTGCTGGGAAGGCAGGAGCGTGCTTTGAAGAGCCACTCTGCAGGAGTGGGCGGGGACACGGGCAGGCCACCAGCATGAGCCCCTGGAGGAGGCGGAGCAGCCTTGCTCTGCTCCTAACTGGCCACCATCAGTTCTCAGAAACAGCTGTCCTTGGGCTCCTGTTTGGTGGGAGCCCAGTGCTCCCAGCTTTAGTTTTGTCTGTATAGCGGTCCTCGGCTTGCAGGTTCAGGTGTGATATTCCAAGGTGAGGAGAAGCATCCTCCCTCCTCTCACCAGCCAGGGGCGGGGACGCAGCTTCTCAGCTTCACGCCCAGACACCGCGGCCAGTGCCCCACGTGATGTCCATGTCTGGCCCCATGGTTAGTTCCTTTGCATCACGTCTTTAGGCTACAGATCTGGGGCCATTTTCCACGGCTGCTGCCACCCAAAGAGAACCAACTCCTTACTCCGCGTGAGCTCTTGCGGGCGGCTGAGCAAGGTGCTCCAGATGCTGCTATACCCACTCCTCTCCGCATCCCTGACTTATCCTCGTGGTCGTGGTTCACAACTGGAAACTGAGGCAGAGAAGTGACAGGACTGGCACAAAGGCACACTGCTTGCAAATGGCAAAGGAAAAAAAGAACCCAAATCTGCCAGAAATACATGAGCTGTGCATTGCTCTAGAGCTACCGGCTGCACTCCCCCCGGCTACAGCGACCTCGCACCACGGCACCTGACGAGGGTGTCCTTGTCACCCTCCCTGTTGTACTGTGTGAACTATTCCAGAACCGAACTGAGCAAACACAGTCCTCCTGCTTCTTTATGCCACTCCTATGACCTTGCTCAGTTGAATGGCTGCGTGGAAAGCAGTCTTCCCTTTGGCGTTCTGGTGCATAACGCTGCCATCAATGCTCTGTATGGGTTGTGCATTTCCAGTGAATCTGAGGATCCTGCATAATCGCCTACTGTGTTTCCGTATAACCACAGCGATAGAACATAGTGGTAATGATGTGAAGACAGTCGTGTGCGGTCTGTCACACCCAGCTGTGGGGCGGGGAGTCAGCACCTGGCTTCCCAAACTTTCAGAGCGCCTGTCACAGCGTGGCACCTCTAACCCCATTTGTGGCTTGGCCCTACCTTCCCAGCTACCGTCCAAGGAGGAAGGGCAGGGTTCCTACTCCCCATCTGTATTTAAATGAATGCAGCCCCAGCAATGAGGAGAGCCTTGCCCAAGGAGGCAGAGTCTACAGTCCAGGTCTTCCTGCTCTAAGGGCAGGAACTTCAGAAACAGTCAGGAGGCACTGGGCAAAAGGCAAACCCGCTGGGAACCATCCCACACCCTCCAGCCAGAAAGCTACATTGTAAAACTACTGTCCACAAACAAACAAACAAACAAAAACAACAACAACAACAAAAAAGACGGTTCTGTAACCCCTGGTTAGAATGCAGAACAAATGAGGCCAGGGTCAAAGGCTCAGTGCCCGTCAGTGTATCCCAGTAAGCTGCTGCTACCTCCCCCACACTCTGCAGCACGCCAGGTGTCTCCCAGATGTGTGCTCCTGGCCACAGAAGGGCACTGGGCCGGAGTGTGGGAACCAGCGGCCCCCGGTCCATCCCTGAGGCTGGGAAAACACCCTCCATGAATGTCCCACTGACACCGCTAACGGCGCGAGCCAGTGGCTGATGGTTAAGCCATGAGGCTAACGGCACGTGAGCCGTCATCCCTCGGTGCACACACAGCAGTGCGCAGGGTCTTCAGAACGCTTACGGAAAAGAGGCATCATGAAAAAGCCAGGCACCGAGGTCAAAAGTTTTTTGGGGTCTCCAAGGCAACTTGGATTCCCATTTTCCCCTAGAACCTTTAGAAGTTCCCACACACACACATTCATGCACACAGAGATGCATGTCATAAAACAACAACTCCAGTACCTGCCATCACTGCTGCCTTCCGGGGGCACATTCGCAGGAAGCTGCCTAGGGAGCAGAGCCGGGACTCACACCCAGGCGCTCTGATAGGGCATGCCGGCGTCTCCAGCACAGCTTTAGCAACGACGCCAAAGGCCTGCCCGTGGAGGTATTTCATTATAACAGGTATAGACGAGGGCAGGCAGGAGAGCAGGGAGATGAGCTGACTGCAGAAACAGTCACTCTGTTCATTCAACAAACACCTGTAACCGAGGCTCCAGGCACGGTTTTAGGTGCTGCCAATGTACAAAACATAAAACCACCCTCGTGGCCTTAGGTTCTAGTGGAAGGGAAAATGAACCAGGACAAGCACGAGCTTATGAGACCTTGAACCCCACGAAGGGGAGAAGTGAGGTCTGCACAGGGGTGCGGAGTCCTGGGGACCAAGAGGATCAGGCTGCGCTGAGAGGCGCACAGGGACCTGAGGCCTCTGTCTGGGGAAAGGACTGTCCCAGGCCACACGGGGCATGCGCAAACAGCCTGCATGCAGAGGGCAGCAAGGAGAGTGTGCCTGGCACAGCCCAGCCACACTGCGGGGGTGGAGGCCAGGGAGGCGGGGGGCAGCCTGGGAGCACGCTGGTGGGCGGCTTAGGCCGGGGAGGGCTGGGGCTTCTACTAGAGTAAGGTGCGAAAGCTTGGGCAGAGCAGTGTGTGTGCACGTGGTTTAAATCACCGCCGTGTTTGGCTGCTGTGTTGAGGGAACAGGCTGCAGGGGGCCAACAGTAGACAAGAGGTTGGCGCAGTAACTCGGCGGCAAGGGCAGTGCCAGGCAGCCCAGGTGCGAACCCTGGAGCCAGCGTGTGTGCATTGTGGAGGTGGACCCGGCAGCCCACCCTGGTGTGGACGTGGCGGCGGGGTAGCGATGAGGGTTGGGGGTGACGGGCGTCTACCTCGGTGGGCCCTCGATGGAGGAGGAGACCACGAGAAAGGCAGATTTGGGGAAGGAAGTGTTGCGCATGCGCACACTGAAACGTGTACTTGGCAGGCAGTGGCTGCTTGTGGGGTGCGGGGGTCATCAGGTCACCCGGTACACACTCCGTTACTGTAACCAGAATGATGCTAATGCAGTACGTTTTGCAAGAGCGCCTCCTGCTCCCAAAGCCACACACCCCGGGTGCGTCTGATCCTGCAGTCATCCCCGAGGTCCGTGTGGTGTGACATCTTACTCGCCCGTTTCAAAGGGATTAAAAGCCTCCTCCCTGGCCTCCCTTCCCATATCCCCAGGAGGAGCCATGTGGTTGGCAGTGGAGAGCAGCTTGGTTGCTCTCGCAGCGCGCTTGAAGGCAGTGAGAAAAGCCCTGCCTGCAACAGACGTGTCCAGAGACGCGGCTTGGCTCCTTGGGGCCCCCAGAGAGTCGGGGAGGGGGGCTGAGCAGAGGGTGCCAAGGCAAGACGTCACCTTCCCCAGGCACGCAGAGGTGGCTGCCACAGCACCAGCTGCCGAGCAAGCTCGTAAAGCAACACCAGTGTGGGAGGAGCGCAGCGCGGCGTCTAAACGGCGGCGTGGGCACAGCCTATCCTGGGCTTACTGCTGCTGCCAGCGTCGGTGCCTAGTACAAACCTCAGCAATTAGTGCGCCTGGCCCTGCGGACCCTCCCTGCAAAGCATCAAGTACCACGGGAGAACGCAGCAGCCCCAGGCAATCGCACCCTGAAAACCTCTGGTTCAGAGCTCTCACAAGCGCTGACCCTCGCTGGGCACTGGCCACAGCGGCCACAGAACCACGGTGGACAGAGTGGTCAACTGCCCACTCCACAGGCAAGTGCAATGACCCACTTACTGCCAGAGCGTGAGCATTTATTTTGAAATTTAATACAAGTTCTGCATTTGGATGTCTTGCTTTTATTTAGTTACTTATTTGAGCGCAGAGAGAAAGAGAGTGGGAGGGAGCGCCCATCCACTGGTTCACTCCTCCAGTGGCCACAACCTGCCAGGACTGGGCTGAGCCAAAGCCAGAAGCGGGGACCTCAGGCCAGGTCTCCCACGTGGGTGGCTGGAACCCAACTCTCTGAGCCTTGGCCACCGCCTCCCAGGGTCCGCAGTCGGGAGTGGGAGCAGGTACGGAACCCAGGCCCCCACTGGGCTCAGCACCCACCTGTGGAGGTTGTATTTTTCTTCAATGAAGATATCAGTTTCCCCAGCTCTTGCTATCCTGACTCAACAACACAGCTTTACGAGAGCAGTGTTCCCCGCCTACTCAAAATGCAAATGCTATATTCTTTGTTAATGACAGAGCAAGCACTTACAAGAGTCAGAAAGAACTTGAGGTGTGTGTTGGTGCACAAGTAAACTTGCACTTAGTACCATTTTGTAATAACTGTTTACTTGAAGGCATAGCTTTTGATTGTGGGAAAAATAAACAGGCCCACTCTGAATGCAGAAATGTGAACAGTGAGTGACTACTTCATTCATTCATTCATTCAACATCAGTCCAGTTAGGACTTTTCAACCCATTGAAACTTAGCTGGCTGATCCAGGAAGCCTGCTCTACAGAGGGCCCTGGATATGTGGGTTACATGCACAGCATCTGGCGAGAGTGTCAGCCCACAGACGCTGTCAACAAGGCACAGGGAATGTGTTCTTTTCATCAAACTGAACAAAGACTCGGTGCAAAAATCAAGGTTTCAAATCTGATGCTCCCCGCTTTTGGCTCTAGACCGCCTGGCAAAGTGCCTCATTCGAGAACATCCTAAAACCAAAATAGTAACAGGGATTGGAGGCTACTCAAACTGAAATAAAACTCACCTATAAACAAACATGGGTAAACCCAATCCAAACAGCTAGTGCAATTATTTTTAACAGATAGTTTAGGTTAATAGGTGGAGACACGGTTCTGCCACTGTATTTAAGGTTAGGTTAATAATTAACTTCGGTGCCTGGAGTAGTTTAATCAGAGCTTACTGTAAGAGCCTGAACGCGAAATTAAAAACATACGAACTGCTCCCAATCTTGACCCCTGGCAGCAAACTGGGAAAGGTGTACAACAGCACAGGCCATTTTCACTCGGAACCCAAACAGGCATCTTCACTGTGGGGAAAAAAATATCAATAAAGGATGAACGCCTCTGGAGCCGCCCATCTCCCCGGCCAGCCTGTAGCAGACCATGGGCTGAAGGCCCCAGAAGCTGCCTACCTGGGGACAGGAGGCACGCAAGGCGAGCCAAGAGCGTCCCAGCTTCCTACCAGGGAAGACTTAAAAGCCAGCGCTGGGGGGCATTAAATAGCTTTTCTGAGACCTACTGGCAGAAGGCTGCAACTGTGTCAGATGGTTTTGCACATACAAGTCAAAGAAAGTTGTGCGTCCGTGTGTGTGTGTGTGTGTGTGTCCGTGTCCGTGTCCGCCCTCGTGCGCCGCGCTGGAGACCTTTCCGGGATGGAATTCACGTCCATTCCCACCGAAGAAACAAGGAGCGATCCTGCGGTGACTGTGCCTCCTGAAGCAAGTTCCCTTCCTCCCCAAAGCCCTGCCGCTGGGGCTGCCCCCTGCAAGACAGGCCAGAAGCCGCCCTCCGAGAGCCTGTCCGGGCCGCGAGCATAGCGGCTCCAGGCTGCCTTCCTCGCCGGCTCCACGCACACCTGGCTCGGCCCCTTCGCTCCGTGGACGTCGGCTGCTGGAGGAGCGCGAGGCGAGCTCCGGCCTGCGTCCGCGCTCCCCCTCGCGCCAGCCTGGGCGCGCACAGGCGCCGCCACCGGCACCTCGAGCCTGCCCCGAACCCTTGAACCCGCACCTTATCCATCGCTCCCCAACGCTGCACAGGCTAGGCCCGCGAGCGCCGCGGGCTGGGGACGCCCCTCTCGAAGGCGCCGGCGGCCGGTTCCCAGGCACGACGCGGGCTGCGCGCGATTCCCTTCGGCTCTGGTTACCCGCACACTACACGCGCCGAGCCCCCAGTCCTGCGGTGCCCGCCGTCGCTGGCTTCCGGAGAAACTTTCCCGAAGCTCCTGATCCGGTGGCCCCGCGCTGGGAGGGGGTCGGGGAGCGGGGCGGAGGGGCGCAGAGGGAGCGAGAAACGGGCGAGTTCAGTTTCCTCCCGCAACTCCCCCACCCCCAAGTCTCGGCCGCTCCCTGCCTCCCCCACTGTGTAGCTGAGGTCCAGCGAGGTGCGAGGAGAACTCGGGGGGCCTGCTCTGCGCCGTCTCCCACAGTGGAGCGCTGAGCACATCGCGGAGAGAAGGCGCTCCCTATCCGATCCGGGCAAGCCAGCGGGGCGGGCACTGCCCGGCGGCCCTCCCGGACGCAGCGCGGAGCCGGGACACCCACAGTCCGAGCGGGGGGCTCAGCTCTGTCTGGGTGGCCGGCCCAGCGCCGCCTCTGGCTAGGTCTCTCCACCCTTCCCCCTCCGGGGACATCTATCCGGAGGGGCCGCACCGACCGAGGTGGAGGGCGCAGCTGGTGCCCACCCCTGCGTGGAGGGCTCTCCGCCAGAAGGGCCGCGGCCGGGAGGCACAGAGTCCTCGCCGCTCCGGGGGGAGCTGCGGCGGGGGCCGGGACCGGGGCGGGGACGCCGCGCCGCCCCGAGAGGCCGCCCCCCTCGGCACTCGTTCCAGCAAACAAAGCCCGGAACCGCTGGTGCCAGCGGCCACCGGAGCCCGGAGCTCACCAAGAGGCAGGGCGCGCGGGTGCCAGGGCCATTACAAGTTTCCCGCACTCCACGGAGCCCAGCCCAGACCTCGCGCTGACAACAAAAGATTGCGTTCGCTTCCCCTCCGTCCCCGCTGCGCCCCTTCTCCCACCCCAAAACCCAAACCCGTCGCTGGACGCACACGGCACTCCTCTGCCCAGCCCCCGCCAGCCCTCGAGGGCAGGGCCCCTTTCGCCGCCTTCGCATCGGGACCTGGCGCCTCGGAGGACCCCACCCTCCCAGGCCGCTCGGCTCTCCGCCGGCCCGACAGGGAGGACGAGCCCCGGGTCCGGCACACGCGCCGAGCGGCCATCCGCGCCGTCGCGGTCCGGGGCGGCGCCGGGCGTGTGCGCGGCGCGGGTGAGGAGGCTCGCGGCACAGAGCCCGGCGAGTCTCTGGGGCGCAGGGCTGAGAGGGGCGGCGGGCGAGGCTCTCGGTAGTTCCCCCAGGGCCGGGCAGGGCTCGGGAGACGCGGACGCGAGACAAAACCAAACGCAGGCACCACAAAGCCGGCGGCGCGCGGCGGCTGCACCCCAGAACCCTCCGGCTGGAGCCCGGCGCCTGGGAGGTGGGGCGCGCAGGGGCGCCCGGGCCGTACCTTTTCGGTGCATGGACGGGCAGGCGGCCGGAGCTCGGGCAGGCTGGCACGGCGCGCATCCCATTTAGTAATCCATTATCGAGGGGCTCTCTCCGGGCCGCGGGCTGCGCTCTCTCCTCCGCACGCCTTTGTCATTCCTACATGTGTGCCGGCGTCTCCAGTCGCGGCGGCTACTTTCTGGGATGCAGGCGCGCAGTGTTCATCTCCAGTGACAGGCGGAGAGGGGGAGAGGGAAGAAGAAAGAAGCCAAAAGGAGGGGGGAAAACCCAACAAGCCGAAGCGAAAAACCCAACGAGGAGCAGGGTAAATGTCCAAGAAACTCTTCCGCAAATCCAAATTCCACTCGGATTCCACTCCGGTGAGTCCCCTCGGTGGCGTCCGCGCCGATTAAGAAGTCATTTCGGGGCGGGGGGCGGGGTGCGCGCTGGGGCAGGGGCGCACGACTCGGGCCGCGCGGGGCGGCGGGCGTGGCGGTGCTGGCTGGCCGCGGCCGCACGCTCCTACGCGGGCATCGCGGGCGGTCGGCCCCGCGGAGAAGCGCCGCTGCTGCGTCCCGGGCGCTGGGCAGCCGAGTGCGCGCGGAGCGGAGTTGGCTGCGGCTTCACCCCGTGCCGCTCGCTACTCCTCTGTCACCGGAGAGGCCGCCGCTCCCGGGCGGAGCCAAGTCCCGGACTGGATTGCGCAGGGCGGACTCTCCTCCCGCAACCCCGCCTCCTTTGGCTGGCGTCTCCTCCGACCCGAAGGAGAGAGGGGTGGGGGGGAGGGGGTGCGAGCGAGCCGGGCGCAGAGCGGGCGGACCTCGGCGGCGGGGCTGCAGGTGGAGCCCAGGAGCGACCGAGCCGAGGCGCCTCCTTCCTGCACAGTTCCCGGCCCCGTGCGCGCCGCCCCCGGCGGAGGTCCCAGCGGGGGCGCCTCCGGCCGGAGCCCAGCCCTCGCCTGCCCCACCCCCACAGCGGCTCTCGTAGGGGGAAGGGAAAAAAAAAAACCCGGACAGCATTGCTGCGTTGTGCCAAATCAGAAAAATAAATAAAAATAGACGTAGTGCAGTGCAGGAGCCAGTTACAAGAAAGGATTTGCCCATCGATTTTCTTAAATGGAAAAGTTTTTTAAAGGGCGAGGGTAAGTGAACGGCGCGTCGGCCCGATGCTGATGACTGTATCCGAGGTGGATCCCCGAGGCGGCGGACGCTGCGCGCGGCCTGCGCGGGCGAAGGCGCACCTGGACCGGGGGCGCGCGGCTCTCGGCGCACGGACGCGTGGCGCAGCGGGCAAGCGCGCGCGGGGACGACGCGGCGGCGTGGCGGACCCAGCGATCGGCCGTGCAACTTGTGCGCTCGCGAGGGTACGATGTGCGTACTGCTCTTAGAACTTGAGACGCGAGACCCCAGCGAGTCCACGGAGAGCCCGGCACGGCTTCATGGAAGGAGACCTCGCGGCCACTGCCAGCGCGCGGCTGGCCTCCGTGCGCGCCGGAGCTCGCGTGGGTCGGCAAGTCCCGCAGCCCCGGGCCGGGGGCCGCCGGCCGCCGGCCACGCTGCGCCCCCCGACTCGCGCGCGCCCCTGCCGGGCGGCGCAGAACAAAAAAAAGGCGCCGGCCGCCAGGCAGCGCCCGGAGTCGGGGGTCGGCGGAGGAGAGCCGGGGGAGCTAGCGCGCGGGGTCTCCGCCCCACTTTGCCCGCGCCCTCACGTTCCTCGCTGTACCTGTTCCCAGGCCGGGCTGCGCGCCAGTCCGTATTCTCTTTGTGCCTGTAAAGACATCTGCCCACGGGGTTCGCGGGGAGTAAATCAGCACGTGACTGCCTCCCCCGCCGCCACCTTTTTGTGAGAGTGAGAGGCAGAAATTCGCACCTGGGGAAGGTGGGGAGAACGGTTCCGGGCGAGCCGCTGCCCCTGCTGTTCTGCAGCGCGGCCGGCAGGGGCCGCTCGCCCCACTTTTCCCGGGCCTTGGGTCGCGGGGGGCGGGGGCGAGGGGCGGCCCTGGGTGCGCGCGCAGCCCCACGGCCGGGGGCACGGTCTCCGGGAGGGGCCGGGGGCGGCCGCGGCGCGGAGCTGGGGCCAGGCTCGGCGGTCGGCGCGGCGCTGCTGGCCTCCCGGGCTGCGGCTGGAGCGCAGGGCGGGGCCCCGACCGTGGCCCGCGTCCTCCCCGGCTCCCGCGCAGCGCCTGGCGCGCTCGCTGGCTGCCTGCGACCTGCGTGCCCGCTGTGTCTGCGCCTCCGAGGCGCCCCACTTCCGGCCTGCGGTTGCACCGGGAGGTTATTTTCAGTATCAATACTTGCGGTGTTAGTCGGGTGCTAAACCTGAGCCCAGAAGCGAGAGGCTGAAATTTACCTAATGTAAAATTACGGAATAAAGGGATGCACCACCCAGTATCTTCCTGGCCCCCTGCCGGCCCCAGGGTCATCAGCCAGGGAGAGGCTCATCAGCTGGGCCACGTGATGTTACGCTTACACCTGCTGCTGGAGCCCAGTACCCCCCCCCCCAGGCCGGGGACGCACCTGTGGCCAGGCCAGCGATGGAGCTGGAGCGACTCCCCTTGGGTGGCTTCATTCTCCCAGGAGCCGGTGTTGACTGTTATGTAAACGGGCTGTCCCTGTCCACTCCCTCCACCCAGAAGCTCACCATCTAGGGGCCTCGGCCCAGTCTTGGTACCTCTGTAGAGCCTGAGGGGACTGGCTTCCCAGAGACCCAGGGGCTGCGCGCTTAACAAGCGCCCGCCGCACGCATCGCCACAATCCCAGGTCACCTTTTACAGGGGTCAGGTGGAGGCACATGAGAGAGAGAGAGAGGTGGTTCGCCCAGCGTCAGCAACTGGGCCAGGCTGGGAGCTGCCGAGACAGCGCCCCTTCCCCACCCGGCCGTCTCCGAGCCCCTGGACACAGTGTGGGGGAAGGTGCAGTAAACAGGGAAACTGTGCCAGGGTCCCTGGGAAGACAGAATCTCCCCTTTAAGACAAGCATTTGGTCTGCGGGTGCTTGCCAGGGCTCCTCTCACAGGTGACCTGCTTGGAAACCGTGTGTACCCCAGACTGCTGTCCCTCTCTGTCCCCAGCCCCTCCTCATCTTGCCAGAAATCGGTGGTTTTCCTGACCCACCTGCTCGATGGCATTGGTCAGAGGAGCTCCGAGCTGCCGCCTGACCCACTGGGGTGGCCTTGAGAGCAGTCAGTGTGACCACTGCCCGTGCCCAGTCGCTGCTGGGCCTCGTGCTTCTCCCTGTCCAGTCATCTCATACCCTCTCAAGGTCTCCTAGGGCTTCGGGGGCTGTCTTCCTAGAATGGGCCCCAGACCACCTGCCCTGGGGTCTGCCCCACCTCCCTGGCCGCCCCTGGGCGCTCCCGCTGCCCCACCTTCAAGGCTGCGTGCTGGGCCTTGTCTACTGCTGACGCCGCTGCAGGTGCAGCCCACCCGCGTGCCAGCAGGCTCGTGCCCGCACCACTGCAGCGGCTCTTGTGTCTGGAGACGTCCTCGCCGTGCGTCCTGCCCCTCTCCCTCCACCCACGTTCTGCTTTGGCCAACACCTGCTACGGTTAAATGAGATCCGGCTCCCGAAGCCAGTGCAGCCTGGTAACCCCGAGCTCTAAGCACAGTGCTAGGCGCTAGGAGGGGGCTTAGAGGGAGGCACGAGGCCACTGCAGGTGCGCCCCGGAAGGTACTGGCCCGCCAAATCCTCATCCTCATTTGTCCCCAGCCCTCCACCCTCAAGGCTGCTGCTTCGTCGGGTCAGCTAGGCCACTGCCCCCAGCGGCGTCGCTGGTTCTCGGCCTGTGAGCCTTCGAAACCGTGAGCGCAGTAAATGCCCGGGTCTGAGTGGGAGCGGTGAGAAGCCGGCGGAGACTGCGCACCCCTGGCTCGCAGTAGCTCTGAGTTGCGGGCACACCTGCTTTCTCTGCTCATGCTCCGGGTGTCCCAGGCCTCCTGAGAGGAGGCTGCGGGCAGCCTGGGTTGGCCGCCTCAGTGAGCTCCCCGGCACTGCTCGGACCCTGAACTCCCGGTATCTCGGTCTCTTTCTGCCCTGGCCACTTGCTGCTACCCCAGGGCCTCACGGTTCACGTGAGACTGCAGGGACCCTTTGGCTTCTCTGCTCCGTGTCCCCCAGGGCACAGGCAGTGCCCCTCCTCCAACAGGAGAGCAGTCCCTCCCCACGTCCCTGACAGTTCTGCCCTCACCTGCATGAGGCCATGAGGCAAACCACGCCCCACCTGCACAATGCCATCAGGCAAACTATGCCCCACCCGAACGACGCCATCAGGCAAACCACGCCCCCATATGCATGATGCCATCAGGCAAACCACGCCCCACCTGCATGACACCATCAGGCCATCCACGCCCCACCTGCACGACGCCATCAGCAGGTAAACCACTCTGGGCTCTCGCACCGTAGACACAAGCCTTCCTTTCAGACTACTCCGTCTCTCCTGTGGTTCAAAGCCGAGGTCACCGCCAGCTGCCATTGCCCCTCGGTCCTCTTCCTCATTTGCCCCAACCCTCGACCCCCAAGGCTGTCGCTTCAGTGTTCAGTGACGTCGGTGAGGGCAATCTATTGATTTTCATTTAATTTGAATTCCTGACAGCAGTGAGCACGGTCTCTCCCTCCTTGGTGGGATGTTCTGTGCTCTTCTCCAATAGACTTCTTTTTGCATTTTGTAAAAAGATTCATTCATTTATGTAAAAGGCTAAGTTACAGTGAGATAGAGAGGAGACAGAGATCTTCCATCAGCTGGTTCACTTCCCAAGTGGCCACACTGCCAGGGCTGGGCCAGGCCACAACCAGGGGCTTCCTCCAGGTCTCCCATGTGAATGACGGGGCCCAAGCACTGGGACCATCTTCCACTGCTTTCCCAGGCACATTAGCAGGGAGCTGGATGGGAAGTGGAGCAGCCGGGACTTGAACTGTTGCCCACATGGGATGCAGCCCAACCCACTACCCCATAGTGCTGGTCCCTCTCTTGGCATTTTTAAAACGTTTTGTTTTATTTTTATTTCTTTGAAAGGCAGAGTAGCAGAGAGAGACCTTTTACCCACTGGTTCACGCTCCAAATCCCCACAACAGCTGGGGGTGGGCCAGGCTGAAGCCAGGAGCCTGGAACTCAGTCGGGACTTCCATTGGATGGCAGGGACCCACATACTTGAGCCATCACCTGCTCTCAGCTTGTGCATCGGCAGGAAGCCGGATGGGAAGCAGAGGCAGGACTCAAACCCACACACTCCAGTGTGGGAAGCCGGCGTCCCAGGTGGCGTGGTGCCCACCGCACCACCGCACCTGCCCCTCTTCCCTTGTTTAACTTTATTTTTCTTTTGAGACAAATCTGAAGATACAGAATTGGAGAAGGATATTATAACAGACGTCCCAGTTTTTCCCATTCAGAATGAACTCTCTGTCGTATTTGTTTCCTGTCTTTGTTTTAAGAAATAAAATGTGGTGGAAGAGGCTTCATTTCCTCATTTTCGGCACTGCCTTCCACATTGTCCATTCTTCATGCCAGGAGCTCTGTGTGCCCTGTTGCAGTGACCTGTACCTACCCACACTTTTCATAGCGTTTCAAGGCAGTTGGGGGAAAATGAGTGCAGCAGTGTTTTGGTTGGTTGGCTTTCCTAAATTAACATGAGTGGTACACTGTTAATTCTTGTGCTTTGGTTCATTCTCTAGACTGTAGCCAAAGTGATCTTGAAAGGTGCCCATCTGCTCACAGCAGTCCCCTGCTTAAAACACATGGGGGCCACGGTGTGGCACAGAGGCTGCTCGGATTGGGTTAAGATGCTGCTCGGATTGCCCGCATCCCATGTTGGAGCTGCCACTCCACTTCCCATCCAGCGCCTTGCTAATGCCCTTGGGAAAGCAGCGTTAGCCACCCATGTGGGAGACCAGGGTGGAGCGCCAGGCTCCTGGCTTCAGCCCGGCCCAGCCTGGGCTATCTCAGCCACTGGGCAAGTGGGCCAGCAGGTACATCTCTCTCTGTGTCTCTGTCTCTGTCTCTGTCTCTCTCTCTGCCTTGCAAACAAAAATAAATCAGTCTTGGAACCAACAGCAATGCTGACGAGCTGTGGCTTCCCCTGGCTGGGCGTGGGGGGCTGGGCGTGGTTTGTTTCTATGGCCGTGGCATCCTCCAATGTCTCTGATCCTTTTACTTAGTGGAAGGCTCCTTGCTCTTGCTCTGTGGCTGAGGCTGCTCCCATGGTGTCTGTGCCTGGAACTCCGGGACCTCTCACAGCCCTCTGCTGAGAGCCAGCTCCCACTCAGCCTTCCAGAAAGACCCCTGATACCTGGAACAGGTCGGAGCCTCACGGCGTGCACCGTCTGCGTGGCCCTCTCAGTGCACCACATTGCTCACACCTGGAGGTAATGCTTGGTGTACTTTCTGGTACAGAAGGGAGCGCATTTTCAGGAATTCAGTAGCGTACGGAGTAGGCGATTGGCTGCCATAATAGAAAAGAGAAGGGGAAAAAAAAAGTTAGGAAGTTATGATGGCCTTGTGGAGATTTCAGACCTGCAGATGAGCAAATCGGGGCTTCCCCCAACCCCGAGCCCCTCCTGTGCAGGGTTCGCTTTGCTTTGTGCACGAGGCAAGGGCGATCGGCAGACCCAAGCAGCAAGGAAATACTACAGGCGCGAGACCCAAGGTGCTTGGACGTGAGGGGCCGTGAGAATGTATGGATAGGTCTCAAAGAGCCGTGGAAGGAGAGGATGAGAGGACGCTGGGACTTGCATCCTGGGGAGCTGCGGGGGCACACCTCGAGGCCCCGCCCCCGGCGAGCTGGGGCTCGCACAGTGAGTCGCTGTCCCCGCGCCTGTGTGTGACAATTGTGCCACTGTACCGCCGTGAAGCTTGGCACCGTTCACTTCTGATATCGCATTGTTGTTTGGGAAATGAGGAGAATGGTCGATTAGAAATAAGGTCATGAATGAACAATGCGCGTTAAGTAAACCCCAGCCCCGCTCCCCGCCCCCACACCAGCTCTGCAGATTTGGCTGAGGTCTTCGGTGCTGGAGCACAGAGACGGGACTGTCTTTGGCCTTACTCTCATCGCTCCGTTCCAACGTGATTTCTTTGCGTTGTCCCTCCTACTAATACTTGGACTCTCACGTACCCACTTGGAGGTGAGCTTGCTTAAGAATGCAGCTACTAGAATGTAATTTCTACTTTTCAGAGCCAGATAAGCCGGCTGATTAAACACCGCTTTGGAATTTACTGTTTGGCCCAAGGAGCGATGCAAACGCAAAGGCACTTGTGTCCAGGAGCTGCCGGCAGGGCCGGCGCGTCCAGGTAGTGGGAAGCCCCGTGGGAAGAGAAAATTGTCCTGGCACACGCATCGGCATAAAGCATGCAACGATTTGCTCCGGTCCTGGCTTTTGGATTGTGTGAGGCAAACTCCATGCTGGTGTTGGCTCGAAGACTTTCTCCAGGCTGTTCAGGACCCATGCACGTTTAAGAGTAATTGTATAACCAGAGACGTGGAGACGACCCAGCATGCTTTGTTGACTTTGCTGTTGGGGTTTTAACAGGAGGCAGCCGTTTTGAACTTCCAAACCTAGGCTGCAGCGTGGTGGACAATGAACGGCACTTTAAAAAGTATGCTTGGATCTCAAGTAGAGTGTTACACTGTTGAGTATAAAATTATCCTGGGTACATTCTCATGGAGTATACCGTAGAAGGGCGATTTGCTACTGTCTTCCGCCCTTTGTACCTGGCACGTCTCTGATTATCCTGCCAAACACTGGTCACACGTAGCTAGATTTAACAGTGCTTTCGCATAAGATATTTAGGTGGAATTAGGCTCTCGTGGCACATTTTAAAATAAACAACATATTATTTGGTGTACTCCGAGGGTTTCAAATGGTTCCCAGGGTTGGTTTGTGCCTCACTTGGCAGAAAAGCAGTGGGTTTCACCGTGGCCGGGCACTTGTTACCAGAAATTAGAATGCTGCTTTTCAACGTTTGAACCGAGAACCCACGCCCCGATTTTCTCAGGGTGCGTGGTTGTGCACGGTACAGTTAAGACTTCCTTGTCGTCCCCTCTCTTTCTTTCCATGCCTCAGAGCCATGGAGTCGTGTCCTTCCTCCCGACAGCCTCTCCTTCTGTGGAAGCAAACCTTGCCGAGTTCCCCGCCCTCGCGCGTCCTCGCTGTTACTGCTCCCTTCCAGCCTCCGGTCAGGGCTGCAGCCCCGTGTGTGACACACTGTTGTGTCTTTCCCCGGATTCCCTTGCTTTGGCGTCTTTCCCTTTTTGCTTCAATCCTCAGGTCAGACACTGCTGATTTGCTTGTTGGGTGGATTGGTTTGCTGTTTCTTGCAAAACGCACGGAATACACTGTGACGAGGACGACGTAAACCCAGGCACTCGTGGGCGGGAATGGGCCTCGCGTGCTCAGGGCGCCCTCCGTGCGTGGTTGGATGAAGGTGACCAGACCCCCGGGAGCTCCACTGCCCAGCATGGCTTCTCCCGCTCACGGATGTGTGTGATCCACAGGCGCAAGGACTCCAGCGGTCCCTGGCGTCTCCGTCTTCCTCGTCTGTCACATCCTTCATCACCGGGTGCCGCCGGCCCCTCTCAGGCCATGTCCCAGTGGGCTCACTTCCTGTCTCCTGGGGATCACAGGGTCCGAGCCAGGCTCATCTTCCCTGGGATTCAGCACTGGCACTGGCAGTCAGAGTGGCCCCTGCACAGGTAACTAAATCAGGCCTCTGCTCGGAACCCTCTCGGGGTGTCTCCCACCCGCTCAGAATCAAAGCAAGCTCCACCTGCCTGGCCACCCCCAACCTCCCCTCCTCCCCTCCTTCCCTCACACTCCTGCCCTCACACTCCTGCCCTCCCTCTCTTCCTCCCCTCCCCTCCCCTCCCCCATCCTCCTCTTCTCTCACTCCCTGGCTCCATGCCCTGACTCTTGGCCCTCCCTCTCCTCAAACACTGCTCCCTGTTCATTCCCCAGCTCCCGCCCCCGTCCGCAGGTCCTGGCAGTCAGGTGGGCCCAGCCCACTGCTTCCCTGGCCCTCACCCGTCTGGTTCCCCGGAGCCCTTGCTGCCTTCCGGCTGGGCTGTGACTCCTGGTCCTGTGGTCAGTGTGTGCTGCCACCCGGACGTAAGCCCCTCCGGGCACACACTGACTTTCCTTGGCCACCACGTCCCCAGCGCTAACGGCCCGTGCGTGTGCCGAGTGGGTGAGCGAGGACCCACACTTAGCGCCTTGGGTCACTCAGCCGCAGCACGGCCACCAGGGGCGGCAGCTCAGAGGGCACGGGAAGAGCCACCTGCCCCGACTGCTCCCCCACCCTGGTTCTCCTTCACGCAGTTTCCTTGTCTTGGGGGACGCTTTGCTTTTGGGTAGAGCCCAGTGCTTGGTGTGAGGGTAGGGATGGTGTTGTTGGGGCTCAGAAATGGTTCCCCAAAGCTGGGTCCCTGAGCTCTGTGGATGAACCTCGTGAACGGGAGCCTAGCAGACTCCGCCCCTTGTTCGCCTGTTCTTCTCCCCGCCTTGGGCCGACCACCAGCCTTCACATTGGTTCTCATGTGCAGGTATTTTTACTGCGTCTGTTCAACTGACAAGGGACAGGAGGCAACCCGGCCACTGTTTGCTGGTAGTGACGTGGCCGAGGCAGAGCTGAGACCGGGCTTCGGTGCCCTCACACCCTGGTCCCTGCACGGGCAGACACGGGAAGCAAAGGTGCAGTGTGCAGTGGGCTAGCTCAGTCTTTTTGGAAAATCCATGGGTGTCCATGAGGCACATGGGGTTGAGTGTTGCTGCTAATTGAACACAGTATGATTGATTCAAAGTGTACGTGATGTCACGGGGGATCTTCTCCCCCAGTGCGCTTTCCGCAGATGGTTTCCACTGAAGTGTGTGCTCCTTCAACCAAAACCTAAGAGTTCTATGGCTCAACGATTCAACTTGGAGAGCCATGCACCTGCTTCACCAGAGGCCGCTACAAGATTCTCTTTGCTGAATTGTTTGTAACTGGGGAAACATCTAGAAATGTCTTAGTACATTTTCATGGTACAAACCTGATTAGACAGCCAGGGTTGATAGTTTAGTTTATGGCATTGATGAGTTGGTTTGACAGGGGTCAGTGTTGAGCTCGGGTCTTGATTCAGGCTCAGTGTTGGACTTTATGCTTACGGTCAACGCTCCCCATGTGTTGTGTGAAAAATGGGCACACCTGGGTTCCATGCTTCTGTGTGGAAGAACACGGCTGGGGTCCTGTGTGCCCACGCGTGTGGTCCAGTTCGTCCAGAGAGTGCTGGGCATGGCTGTGCACTCACTGGTGAGTTTCCCCTTGAGCTGGGTCCAGAGATGCTGAAATACAGACGTGTTTTCTCTTCTTAGAGGATGAGCTTCTAACAAAGAGTTGCCTCTCTGGGCTCCAGCGAGCTATCCATGTGGAAAATAACAAAGTTAGGCTCTGCCTCGCAGCACCTCTGAAAATAAATTCCAGATGGATGGAAGAGCTAAAAGGAAAAGAAAACTAAAACATGGGAGAGAAGTGAGTGTGTGAGAAGACGCGATTGTGACCTTGGGAAAGAAAAGACTTTCTCAAAACACCAAATCCAACGTCTCTAATGGGAAGCTTAGAAATTCTGACTCTTTGCAAATAAAACTTACTAAGAGAAAATACCATAAAGCCAGAAAGGCCAATCGGAAGCCAATATTTGCACCCTAATTAACAAAGCACGGGCACGTGTGGTTAATAATGGAGTCGTACAAGTTGAACAAGACAGTGATACACTGATAGAGGAAAATGGGCGGAAACTACAAGGAGGCACAGTGTGGAGGGAACGCGTTTGGCCAGTTAATATCCCAGAAGATGCTCGACTCGAACATCGTTCAGAAAAATAGAAATGTAAGGGACGTTTTCTGTACGCACCACACTGGCAGTGAATATTAAAATTTGGTATCAGTGTGGACCAGGATGTGCAGTAGTGTCATAGATTACTGGGGTGTGTTAGAACTGACGATGTGCTGGTAGCCATCAGCCCTCCCTGACTGTAACAGAATGCCCGAGCCAGCCCGAGTTTATGGTGGGAAGGGGTTTACTTTGGCTTACAGTTTTGGGGGCTCACAGTGCAATACTGGGCAGCCCCGTTGGTTCAGCCCTTGGTGATGGGGTTCCGGGTGGCATGGCTGTGAGGCGGCCCAGGGCAGCCTGGGAGAAGGGAGTGTACACACAGCTGTGCCCCTGCAGGTCTCCCTGAGCCACCAGCACTCAGACCTAATCCAAGCACATCGCTTGCCAAAGGCACCGTGAACACCATGACTGGATTTGGTTTCTGCTGTCTCCGAACCCTTATCGTCAGTCTTTGGCGCTGAACTCTAGGGAGACAGATATTCAAACCACCAGCATGCATGTGCTGTGATCCTTCAGTTCACTCTTGAGGAATACTCTCCTTTGTAAGAGCTCCCATGGTGGAACTGTTTGTAATTGGGAAACAATAGGAGTAACTTAAATGCTGATCAGTGTCTGAGTAGTTACTTACAATGGTTGATAGGAATATGGTAATCATATTTTAAAATGTCATGTAGCGGTTAAACGGGATAGACAACTTCCTGCTACGAAAATTCACCAAGATGCATTTGACATGAAACAAATGGAAGAAGTCTGTACATAGGGATCTTTTTTTTTAAAAAAAAAAAAGATTATTTATTTGAGAGGCAGAGAGAGAGCTTCCATCTATTGGTTCACCCCCCAAAAATGGCTGAATTGGCTGGAGCTGGGCTGATCCCAAGCCAGGAGCTTCTTCCGGGCCTCTCACGTGGGTGCAGGAGCCCAAGAACTTGGGCCATCTTCTATTGCTCCCCCAGGCCATTAGCAGGGAGCTGGGTCAGAAGTGGAGCAGCTGGGACTCGAACAAGTGCCCATATGGGATGCCAGCAACCACTGCAGGCGAAGGCTTAACCTTCTTCACAGCAGCGCTGGCCCCAGGGAGAGTTTTTAAATGACACAAAATTTAAAAATAACTTCATGAAATCTATGAGCACTTTTTCTTTGCTTTCTTGGAAAAGTTTAGATACTGCCTGTGCCTGGAACCTGATCACAGAGGTCACAGCTGGAGAAGAAGTGTCTAGGAGGGAAGGGAGAGCGTGCTGCTGTGAACCACGTGTGCACGGCCCGCAGAGTTCACCTGTGAGCTCCTAACCCCCAAGAGGGCTGCTTCTGGATAAGGAAGTTATTAGGGTAGGGGAAGATCTGCAGATCCTCTGTCCTCTCTTCTCTCTCCCTCCCTCCCTCTCACCCTCTCTTCTTCCCTCCCTCCCTTTCCTCCTCCCCCACCCCCAAGGAAAGACTGACCACCTGAGCAGAGCCAGAGAGGGAGCCCTCAGCTGTCACCAAACCTCGTGGAAACCTGGGTCCTGCACTTCCGAGCCCCCAGAGCTGTAGGAAAGACTCGGGCTGTTGCAGCCGTGCTGTTGTAGCTGTGAGAACATGGGATTTTGTTACCAGGCAGGAGCAGGCCTAGGCAGGTGGCACACAGGACATCAGCCTGCACTGAGAGGCCGGCTGCAGAGCTCTGGTATTTTGCAGTGAGGTCACTTAGGTGTTACGTTGCGGCTGAAACAGGAACTTTTAAAAGTCAACTCTCTCTGCCCTCTTGCTGTGTAACCACCCTTCCTTCCTTCTCCCCATCGTGTCCTGAGCAACATCAGCCAAGGCCCAGGGCAAATGTGTACACTCAGAGCAGAATCTTCCAAGATTCTTAGGCCAGAGTCCCTGAGTGAGGCTCGTCGGCACAGACCTCAGGGAAGACGCTTGAGGTGGATCAGGGGAGTGTGGGGTGTGACACTGGGAATTCGAAGGAAGGAGAAACCACTTGACATTTGTTGCTGTGGATTTGTTCTGAGAGGAGGCGCGTGGTGGGGCAAGAGGCACAGAGTCTCCACACAGACCCCGAGAGTCAGGTGAAAGCAGGCCAAAGGCGAGTAGCCTGCAGACTCATTTATTTCAGTTGGTACAGCAGCTTATATAGCCAAGGCAGCCAATCCGGTCAAGGGTCAGTCTATGCCCTAACCAATCACAGCCTGTTGCCATGTGGTTTCCAAAGCCATCCAATTACAGCCTGTTTCCAGGCAGGCTCCATTGCCGGGTGGGTTTTAAAGCCATTCCTGAGTAACTGACACTCGCTTGCCAGCGGCCATCTTGGCATGGCCTTCTCATTCCACCACAGACATTGTGTTCACACCATGTGGAGTACTAGTGGTGTTTCCACATAGTGCCTTCACACGCACGGCCAATAGTTACCGCATCTTCAGTATGTGCCGTGTTCTCCCCAAACGTTCATGTGCATTGTCTCCTTTAATCCTTGCAAACACACCTATAAGGAAATGATTGTTTGTGATTCACAGAATTTGCTCATTTGGTTTCATTTATCATACAGCAATATTATAGCGATGTCATAGAAGTGTAAAGAGAAAGCAATTTCCCGTTGCCCTTCCAGTCTGAACTCAGACGTGAGCTCCGTGTTCAGGTGCTCCTTCCTGGGCTCTGCCAGTGCTGACTTATCTTCCTGTTGCCGTCAGAGGGTTCACTGCTTTGATGCACATGTTTTTCTGCCTAGCACACTTGTTTTATACTCTTCCCAGTTGTCATTTTAATGGCTACTCGGTATTCCATTGAGTTGTTATGTTATAATTTACTTATCTGTTCCCCTGTGGTTGACATCTAGGCCATTTCCAACCTGTTGTTATCATGGGTAATGTTGAATAAACATTTTCACACACGTGAATTTTTAAATTTGAGCAATTTCCCTAGGATAAGTTCTCAAGGGTATGATGGAGCCACATGATAGCAGAGTCTTTTATGACTGTTGATCGAAGTGACTCAGTGGCTCTCCAGAGCCCGTGCCAGTTCGTGATGTCACCAGCCACGTGCAGATCTGCATTTTCACTTCCACGTTGTCAGCACTGGCTGCTGTCATAGTGAGGTTTTGCTGGTGTGAAACTTTCAGGTCTTCTGAGCCGCGTGGTGAGCTCACCGGGAACTGTGGAGAGATGTGGGAGGGCACAGGTCCGCCCTCCCAGCTCAGCGTCCGTCCTTGGGAATCATTTCCTTGATACTGTCTGCTGTCACAGCCTGTGCAGGTGGATGGGGTCACAGCTCCACTCTAAGATCTGGGAGGTCTGCGTTCGACCCAGCACGGCCACTGGTTCACCTCTTCCTCTCTCCGTGTCTCACATACACACACACACATGAGGGGGGTCAGAGAGAGGCAGAAGTAGATTCAACAAAAGAAAAGCTGAGCCAAGAGGAAAGAGTACGTCCAGCTGGGAGTGTTTGGGTCCCTGGGTCCAGCGGGGACTGAGGCCAGACCGCCCCTGGAGGCAGGGTCACCCTGGAGTGGAGCAGACTGTAGCCTGCACCGGGTTCCCAGCCAGAGAGGTCAAAGGCGGCAGAAATCCATTGTGTGCATCTGGGAACGAGGCTGTCTGTGTCCCGAGGAAGGGACAGACATTTGTTTGTGTTTGTTTTGTTTTTCCAAGGAAAGGTTGCCAAGTCACGTGCTCACTCAGGGTTCTGTTTCTCTCTCTCTCGATAGGTGCTATGTAGGCTGCTGGGAGTTCTGCCGTTGCGTGAACCGTTGCGTCTCCCCTTCGGCTTGTCCGTTTGTGGTCTTGCTCAGAACCAAGCTAACCCGATTAAGCCAGGGATGTGGAGCTGGGAGCTCTGCAGAGAGTGACCCGCCCTCAGTCTGGCTGCCATGTTGGCGCTGGCTGCACGGAGAGCCGGGCTCCTGAGATAACCTTCTTAACGCAACTCGCAGCCCCATTTCCTGCGGCTAAGCGAGGTCTCCACAGTCTCCCTCTCAGAAAAAACTGAAGTACTTATGTTAATTTTTAAAAAGCGTGATTAGGAAAATTGAATGTGCGTGCTCATTGGCGGAATGTAAAGAAATTGATAGACTTCGATCTACCTGCGCCTATCCTGCAGCTCCACCCCTGCGCACCTGCCTTCCTCCCTGTCTCGTCATGTGTGCGCTTGCTGGCGTCCTGTGCAGGGACAGGTCACTGTGAGTGGAAAGGTTTGCCTTGGTCCTGTGAGCCACTCCAGCCAGTGAGTCCCACAGGAAAAGGGGTCATGGGAACCCCGGTGTATAGCCAGTGGGTCAGAAACCCTGGCACAGCAGCCCTGAGCGGGTCATGGCCATGGGGAGAGCAGCGGCCGACACTGTTCCCAGGTTCGGGGTGAGCTAGAGCGTGATTGGCGTGGGCAGTGGGGCAGTCTGCAGTGACTGTGCCCTCCACCAGCAGCATCTGACACTGTCCCCAGGTAGAAGGTGTCAAGGGGACCTGGAGGATGCCCTGCTGGTATCTCCCGCAGAG
Organism: Sylvilagus bachmani; assembly: GCA_015711505.1. Taxonomy (NCBI): domain Eukaryota; kingdom Metazoa; phylum Chordata; class Mammalia; order Lagomorpha; family Leporidae; genus Sylvilagus; species Sylvilagus bachmani. Next base: position 4,647,956 of record CM027404.1, read on the forward strand.
CCGATGGCCCTGCGTTTGCTCAGAGATGTCTGTGTGGTGGCGCGTCGCAAGGCAGGAGCAGACTGGGCTCATCCAGGCTGACAGCGGCTTCGCACTGCCCCAGGAGCCCGGCACTGGCTCTCCATGGCCAGGGTGGCCGAGAGGAAGCATGGGGACTGCCGAGCCTCCTGCCCGGTCCCCATGGACACCTCCTTCTCGGCCACCTGGCCTCTGGTGTGGGAATTCACCTGGGGCCTGTGATGGGGCCCCACCCCCTCTCTCTAACCTGTCATTCATTCTGGGGCTTTCAAGCCAGGTCCATGGGCTGGGTCACCTGCCTGGCACCTCTGTCCCGCTGCTGTGCAGGTTTCCAGAGCAAACAGGCTGTTTTCTCCGTCTCCCCCATCTCAGTGTACGGAGCGGAGGCCCAGGGTCACCCTGAGTCATGCTCACCCCTCTCCAGTCATCCACCAGCAAATCTGTTCTGTCCCCCAAATAAGTCACCTCCCTCTCTCCTTTCTTTTCTGTCCATGCCCCTCCCCGCCCCCTGGAAGCCACGGTCACTTCTCAGCTGCTTTACTGCAGACCTCCTAACGCTCATCCTGACGCCGCCACACTGCGTCCAGAATTGAGATGGGAGCCTCGGCTTGTCGCTTGGTCGCATGGAGCTGTTTCAGCGTTTGCTGCTGAACTTTGGTGCGCCCGCAGTCTGCCAGGCCTGGCTCGTGCCCTACAGGGAGGCTTCCTGAGGCTGGTTCTTGCTCTCTCTTCTGCCCAGTTCTCCACGGTACCCCCAGGGCTTCACCTCACAGTGCACGGAAAGCATCTGATCAATATTTGTCTGGAAAAAAAAGAGAATGATCAATACTCACCATTCGGTATGGATTTGTTTGTTTCTAAGTCTGTAGTCTCGGAAACCACGAGATGTCTTATTTGGTCCTTTATTCCTAAGAGTTGGAGCAAGGGTTAGTGATGATGGTATGGGACCGGCTGTATGTTATCTGTATGTTAAAGTCATGGCGCTGAGTGCGAGGGATGTGATAGAAAACTGGGGGGCTGGCGCTGTGGTGCAGCAGGCTAACGCCCTGGTCTGAAGCGCTGGCAGCCCATATGGGTGCCGGTTCTAGTCCCGGCTGCTCCTCTTCCGATCCAGCTCTCTGCTGTGGCCTGGGAAAGCAGCAGAAGATGGCCCAAGTCCTTGGGCCCTTGCACTCACGTGGGAGACCTGGAAGAAGCTCCTGGCTCCTGGCTTTGAATTGGCGCAGCTCTGGCCGTTGCGGCCATCTGGGGAGTGAACCATCAGACAGAAGATCTCTCTCTCTCTCCCTCTCTCCCCTCTCTGTGTAACTCTGGCTTTCAAATAAATAAATAAATAAATCTTTAAAAAAAAGGAAAGAAAATCGGTGTGTACCACAGTGACATTCACAGAAACAAAGCACACATGCCAGCAGAGCAGCAGTACACCCGTCTCTCAGAAATCCCTAACCAGGAGGTCAACGGTATCCATGAGTGCAGCTGCTTAGGAGGCCAGAGACGGGCGCAGAGCAGAAGACACAACGGGAAACAAGAGAGGGAAATGTTCTTAAATGAGGGAGGAGCCTCTGACTCTCCAAGGGGAGTGAACATGGAATGTTTTTATTTATTTATTTGAAATGCAGAGTTACAGAGAAGCAGATGCAGAGAGAGAGAGAGAGAGAGAGAGAGAGAGAGAGAGAGAGAGAGTCTTCCATCCGTCGGTTAACTCCCCAAATGGCTGGGGGCTGATCCCAAGCCAGGAGCTTCTTCCAGGTCTCCCACATGGGTGCAGGGACCCAAGCACTTGGCCATCTTCTACTTCTTTCCCAGGCCATAGCAGAGAGCTGGATCGGAAGAGGAGCAGCTGGGACTTGAACTGGTGCCCATACAGGATGCTGACACTGCAGGTGGCGGCTTTAACCTGTGACACCACAGTGCTGGACCCGTAAACATGGATTTTGAAGGACTAGCAAAACAGAGAACTGAAGGAGTTTAGAAACATCCACTTGCTGTCTGGGAATTCCCTCCAAAATTTCTAGAATAAAGACGGAAACAGGGTTGTAGTGGCCTGGTGCTTGGCGAAAGACAAAGCTCTCTTAGCACAGAACACACAGAAAGCCTCTGATTCCCGCTGGCATCAGACACTCAACGTAAGTGCGAAGCTGCCCTCTGTCTTTAAACATAAAGTCCTTCCAGGAAGGCGCCGTTCTTGCCTCGTGTGTGCATGCAAGTTGCAGTGTCCTTGCGAAGTGACTTCAGATCTGGTTCTGGTCTCCAGGAACACCCTGGGCAGGCTCGCACGTTCTTTTTTTTTTTTTTTTTTTTTTTAAGATTTATGTATTTACTTGAAAGAATTACACAGAGAGAGAAGGAGAGGTGGTGGGGTGGGGGAGTCCTCCATCCGCTGACTTACTCCCCAGATAGCCACATCGGCCGGAGCTGCGCTGATCCAAAGCCGGGAGCCAGGAGCTTCTTCTGGGCGCCCATATGGGATGCCAGCGCTGCAGGCGGCGGCTTTACCCGCTGCACCACAGCGCCGGCCCGAGGCTCGCACATTCTTAAAGTTGATTTTCCACACGTGGACTCAGGAGGCGTGGTGAGAGCAGTTCCCACAGCCAGTGCAGGGAGCCTAGAACAACCTAAATGTCTATTCTACCTGTGTGTGTTAAGATGATGGACCTTGGGGGACACAGTATAACCCCACTGGTCATTAGAAAAACAAATCGCCTGTCAGTTGTCGGGGGGTGGTTGGAAGCTTCTTCAGGAGTCCTGGCCTCTGTTCCCAGGGCACCCCAGCCCTGCTCCCCTCTCCCTAACCTGGGTGTTGGTCTCTCCTTCCCCCGCCTGCACCGTCTGGTTGATCTCCATCGCACTGTGTTATGTCTATTTCATCTCTGCTGTTCTTTTAGAAATTCTTTTAAGGCCAGCGCCGTAGCTCACTAGGCTAACCCTCCGCCTTGCGGCGCTGGTACCCTGGGTTCTAGTCCCCATTGGGGCGCCGGATTCTGTCCCAGTTGCTCCTCTTCCAGGCCAGCTCTCTGCTGTGGACCAGGAGTGCAGTGGAGGATGGCCCAAGTGCTTGGGCCCTGCACCCCATGGGAGACCAGGAGAAGCACCTGGCTCCTGCCTTCGAATCAGTGCAGTGCACCAGCTGTAGTGGCCATTTGGGGGGTGAACCAACGGAAGGAAGACCTTTCTCTCTGTCTCTCTCTCTTTCTCTCACTGTCTAACTCTGCCTGTCAAAAAAAAAAAAGAAATTCTTTTAAAATATGTGTTTGTTTATTTGAAAGGCAGTGTTATAGAGAGATGGAGAGGGGAGGGGGAGGAGGGAGAGAGGGAAAAGTTGTCTCTGCTGGTTCCCTCCCCAGATGGCTGCAGTGGCCAGGGCCGGGCCAGGCAGAAGCCAGGAGCCAGGAGCTTCTTCCAGGTCTCCCATGTGGGTGACAGGGGCCCAGGGACTTGGACCACCTTCTGATATTTTCCCAGGTGATTATCAGAGAGCCGAAACTGAAGCTGAGCAGCCAGGATACAAACCGGCACCCACGTGGGATGCTAATGTCACAGGCAGCGACTTAAACCACTATGCTGCAATGCCAGCCCCTCTTTTGATTGGTTGGTTTATTTGAAAGAGGGAGTTATAGAGAGACAGAGAGAGAGATATTCCATCCAGTGGTTCTCTTCCCAAATATCTGTAACAGGCAGAGCTGGGCCAGTCAGGAGCCTGCAACTCCATCCGGGTCTCCCACGTGGGTAGCAGGGGCCCGAGCACTTAGACCGTCTTCCGCTGCTTCCCCAGGTGCGTGAGCAGGGTGAGGCTTCCTCGGAGGTGGGCAGAACCCTGACACAGCGCCCCAGGCGCTGAGGCCGGTGACAGGGGATGTTTTCATTCCTTTGAAGGATCCTGGTGTTTTAAAGAAGTGTTGTTTTCCAAGTCAAGGAGCCTCTGAAGGTAGTTAAACAAGCACAGCGTTATGCTGGAGGTGAAATGCCAGCCAAGATCTTGGTTACTCACTGGGGCTTATAGCTCTTTCAAGGTCTGCTTCTGGCACCAGTTTTTGACTCTCTAACGTCCCCCTTCTCTATTGGTTTTTCAAGTGGGAATCATCCTGGTTTACAAATCTCGGGTTTAACTGTTTGCCTGTGCTGTTCCGGGCATTGGTTGTTCTCCACGTCTTTGCCCCAGCAGAGGGGCGTCCTCAGCAGCTTGATCTGGGAGCGTTTGTCAGCGCACAGTCCGGGTGTGGATGCTGAGCTTGGTGGCCTTTCCCCCGAGGGGCGGGCGAGCGGTGCTGACACCCGTTCCCAGGCCGTTCTGGTCGCACACACAGAGGACACTTTCACGGGACGCTGACCGAAAGCCATCTTGAAATACTGATGCATTTTAGCCACAGACAGTGAGGGTCACTTCTCCATCACAGAGGTAGGCCAGATTCCGTGATTATGACACCAGTGCCCCCTGCGTGTCCACACTACAGGGGAGGATGGTTGTGACTGCTGCACGTGTCTGTGCACACATGCACACAGCTGTGTGCATACAGAGCCACTTGAACACATGTGCACACACAGAAGCACATCACATGCATACACACATGCACATGCATGCAATGTAATGCACATGAACATATGTGTGCACATACATTTGCACACATGTATGCACACACACAAATGTGTGCATACAGAGGCACATGAACACACATACACGCACACACACAGACGTGCAGTCACACGAGCACACGTGCACACACACAAGTGGGTGCATACGGAGTCACATGAGCACATGTGCACACACACACGTGCACACGTGCAGAGCCATATGAACACACGTGGACACACACGTACAAGTGCACCCACACACGTGCACACACAGAGGCACATGTTCAGAGGCACACAAACATGCACATACATGCGCACACAGGTACATGCACACATGTGTTCATGCATACAAACATGTGCATTCAGAGTCACATGAACATGTGTGCACACATACTCGTGTTCACACACAGGTGTGCAGTGCAGATACATGAACACATGGCACATGCATGCATGCGCACATACATTCACACATGCAGACACAAACATACATGAGCATGCGCATGTGCACACAGGAAATTGCACGCACATGTGTGCATACAGTCACATGAACACACATGCATGCACACATGCACACCCCCTGCCACAGACATGTTTGTGCACACACGGAGGTGCACACGCCTCCACAGGCGTCTGAGTCCGCTGCAGTGGTGTGGTTGTGATTGGTGTTCATTCGCACTTCAGTCCCTCAGCAGAAATGCACTGAGTGCCTGCTTTGTCCAGGCAATCTCGTAGGTGTGTGTGATGCAGAGAGCAAGCGTCTGCACGACACTGTAGGAGACAGTGCAAACACGAGGAAACAGGGGCGAAGGCTCCGGAGAGGTGAGCAGAGCAGGGGGCTGAGAGTGACTGGGCGGGGGTGGGGAGGGGCGTCGTCGTTGAACTGCTTTCTCGCTGCTGTCACGAACGACCAAGCACCCAGAGGCTGAACTCATTTTCCCTCTCCAGAAGCCAGAGTGGAAGTTGGGGCTCACTGCACATGGTGAGAACCCGGGGGGCTGCCTTCTTTCTGGGGGCGCTAGGGGAGGACCTGCTTCCTGGACTTCCCCGTCTTCTAAAGTGGCCACCAGTCCTTGGCTCCTGGCCCCTTCCTCAGAGCCAGCAGCCCAGCACCTTCAAGTGCCTCGGACTCTAACCCTGTTTAAGGACCCCTGTGGCTACCCTGGGCCCACCCACATCCATCTCAGGATTCCTGACTCTATCGCATAGGGCGACACTGAGACACCTTGAAGGGTCTGGGAGGTGGGCCTCTCTCAGGGCCAGGATGTGGGCTCCCAGTGGACACTTCCGAAATCTGAGGGGGTCAGGGGAGGGCCCAGGGAACAGGTGCAGCAGCTCTCAGGAGGATTTGACCCCTATGCCAGGGTCTGGGTCCTGGGTCTGGATGTGGGGGCCTTGCAGGCCTTCCTAGGAAACCATCTTTGGTCTCATTTGGGGGCAGCAGGGAGCTGGCTGCAGGGTTCCTGGAGACGGGTCTGAGGTCACACATTGCTTGGACATCAGTGGACCTGTGGGCATCTGTTTCCTAGCAGCGGTTCTAGGAGTGAACGGCATGGCTCCCCAGATTCACTGGTGATTCGGGAAGACGAGGATGGGCTGCAGGCTCCCAGCAGGAGGAAGACGAGTGGGACCCCACGGCGCCGCCTCCTGCCTGGGTGCCTGGGTCCTACCAGGGGCTGCGGCTGGGGTGGGGACCCTTGGGTCAGAAGCAGTGGCCACGGCAGTGTCTTCTCCGTAGAGACTTCGTGCGGGAGATGAGATGACTTCAGCTCTTTCTCTTTATTCAGTTTTTCCCAGCAAGCTTTGGGAAGGCAAGCTTTCTGGCAAAGTGTGTGCGCGTGCGTAGTCCACGGAGTAGTTGCTTCTGTAGAATTCTTGATCTCATGAACGATGGAGCCCGGCCTCAGCTGTTCCTCGCACTTACTAGGGTAACTTTGCAGCGTGGTTCTACCCGGCAGAATTTTCCTGCCTCGCAGTCATATTAGCTACTGTTCTACCCGCCTTCCTGAGCAGCTTTGTGTTTACTGTGTCTGGGATCGGGGCTGACACTGAGATTAAGCCCACCATTTCAATCTGTAAGCATACATCCCCCCCCCTTTTTAATTACCATGGACTTTAGGAAAATGGAATTTTCATAGCGATGTCTAAGGTAAAGGGAAACCCAGGGTTTGCATGAACATAGCCCACTACGTCCAGAGAGTGTAGAACGATTTTCTAAATATCAAAAAATTTGTGCCCGTTTCTTCTTGAAGTTCCTTCTTTTCTTAAAATCAAACCAACAGCTTAGGACCAGAGACAGCACAAGTCACAGTTTGGCAGCTGCTGTCTCTGGGCGTAGGAGTCGGGGCTCCGGCTCTCCCCGTGGTGTCCACAGCTCGGTGAGTGTCCCGGGTGACCTGCCAGGCTCGCAGCAAGGCTTCCTCTGCAGGGCGTCAATTGGGAGTTGAGGGCGCAGGGACAGTGGACTGTGTGTGTCTGGGCACAGCCCTGTGATCGCAGCGAAGGCCGTGGACCAGTGCGAACCTGCGCTCGCCTCCCGCGATCGCTCGGGTCAAGGAAGGTCTGTCAATACCTTAACCACAAATAGGGGCCAGGGACGTCTGCATTGTGTCCTGTCGGGTTGACACACAGCGGCGGCTCTGCACGATGGCTGAGATAGGCAATGTGAAGAGAGCTGTTGAAGCTGGCGCGCTGCGGCCGTGCCCTTCTGTCCTGCATGGGCACACAAAGCTGGCCAGGCACACCTTGGAGGCCCTCAGCGTCCGGTTTTAAGGGAGGATGTCACCTGTGATAAAGCAAAAAGGTCTGCAGACAACAGCAGACAACAGCATCCTCTTACAAAGGCTTGACACTACAAGCTGTGCTGGAGAAACCAAGGAGGCCGGAGGGAAGAAGGAGCCGGGGTCAGCCTTGTGGCACAGCAGGTTAAGCCACTGCTTGCCACTACGGCATCCCATATTGGGCTGTCGGATCGCATCCCCACTGCTCTGCTTCCTATCCAGCTCCCTGCTAATGTGCCTGGGAGACAGCAGGTGACGGCCCACATGCTTGGACCTCTGTCTCCCACTGGGGAGACCCGGATGGAGTTCCTGGCTCCTGGATTTGGCCTGGCCCAGACTCGACTGTTGCAACCATCTGGGGGAGTGAGCCAGTGGGTAGGGGATCTCTCCTTCTCTGTCCCTCTGCCTTTCAAAGGAAAGGAAGGAGGTGAGAAACAGAGGGGAGATAGGAGAAGACAGCGAATGCATCAGAGGGGGAGAAAGAGAACCAGGAAGCCCATCTGGGAGCGAGGTGTGGGGCAAGATTCTCTTTTGCATCCTTATAGGGAGCGCTGGGGTGTCCTCCACAGCTGCAGATGGCTGACCCCCAAATCCAGGTGAAAAGTGGGACATGTAATCCATTATCCAGATGTTTCCAAGTATCTGCAGTTTTGACTTTCAGCAGAGAAAGCTTCCCAGTGAGTGCGCATCTCGCTCTCAGCTACAGATGTCGACATCCTGTGCCAGCGCATATGGCCCGGCACCTGCCCGCAGAAGGTGGGTCTCCACCTCACCTCCGCATCTGTCTGACACCTGGTTGCACGTGGGGCAGCCCGTGTTTGCTCTGGCTCTGCACACGCTGAGCCGGCACTATCCTTGTGCATTAGAAGGGGGGTGGGGGTGGGAGGGACACGGCCGTCACCCGGGAAGAGGGGTGGCAGCATTTTGAAAGCTTTTGCAGAATGCTTGGAAGGGGTGAGGATTCTTCTCTTTCAACAGCGTGAGGCTCACTGGTGCTTAAGAATTTCAGAAATCAGTTTGATTTAAATTCTAATCCTTGGAAGAGATTGAAGAGCACATCCTAACGCTAGCGGAAAACCACCTTGAAGCAGGGCTTGGAAAGGGCCCGAGGGAGACTCTCCGGGGCTTTAGCCGTCACCCGTCATCCCGACGCCGATGCTGCCTCTCCCTCCAGCCGCTGCACCACGACTGCAGCCGCAGGTGACGGTGCCCCAGTCAGCCATGGGCCAGGGAAGCTTTACTCCTGACAGTACACTCCACGTCTCATGCAACTTCCACGCGCCACAGAATACCCTCCGTGAGTTTTGTTGCACACATTAGCAAGTATGGTTCTGGGCGTTGTGGTGCGGTGGGGTCCCGGCACTCAGGACGCCCGCATCCCGTGTCAGAGGGCCGGCTCCAGTCCCTGCTTCCCATCTAGTTCCTGCCAAGCACCCGGGAACCTGCAGATTCTGACCCAGGTACCTGGGCCCTTGTCATTCACACAAGAGACTCAGTTGGCATTGCAGGCTCCTGGCTTTGGCCTGGCCCACCGCCTGGATTGCTCTAGGCATTTGGAGAGTGAACCCACAGATGGAAGATAGCTCTCTCTCTGCCGTTCAAAAACCAGTCAATCCATCCATCTCACACACACACCATCCTTAGCTCTCAAGCTGTGCAGAATCAGGCCAGAGCCAGATTTAGTCTGTGGGCTGCGGGAGATTTAGACGATTAACACTATGATAATAGCAGTACACGTCTGTAGTATGTCTGACGTGTGCCCAGAGCCATGCTAAGCTTCATACATGTTCTGTGGCAGCCCAGTCCTCAGAGTCAGCCCTGTGAGGTGGAGCCCCTCATTTCCTTCAATAAACAGAAACTGAGAGTGGAGTCTGCAGGTAGCTGGGCGCTCACTGCACCTGGGTGTCCGTCCAGAGGCTGAGCGGGGTCGGGACCAAGCCCTGCACCTCGCGGGACTTGGTCTGCCCAGGGGAGCCCTGTTTCTGACTTGCGCTGCTGGCCAAAGGGCCACCATCTCCGGCAGCTCGTCAAGTGACGGGGTCGGTGCTGGAACCCAGGCCTTTCGGTACACTGCCTGCCATGGCTGATGCCACTGCCCGCACGCCTCTGGAGTGCGTGTTCTGTTGCAGAAGTGGTCTTGGCGCAAGCTGTCCTTGTTTCTCTACCATCTCTCTGCGTTGTGCCCAGGCTGACTGATGTCCTCATGTGTCCCGAGGTGACTTGCCCCCTGCCGTCAGGTGTCAGCAGCGCCCAATAAGCCAAGAGTGACACGAGGCACACTGCGGCTCTTCACGGCCGTGGCGCTTTCTCAAGCCTTATGGGATGCTGGCCTCCCAGGTGGCGGCTTAACCCACTGCGCCACAGTGCTGCCCCCACCTACGCACAAGTAATTCTCTGCCTTCCAGTGAGGATTTCGGTGGAACTGGATGTGACCGCTGTGACGCGTGTTTAGGTGGGTTCTGTTCAGTTCCTCAGTTACCTGCTCGCCCGAGCCCAGGCCCCCCCATGTCCTTCTGGGGACTTCTCCATCTTCCTTACCCGCTCCCTGCCCCTCACAATGCACAGGTGAAAGTAGACAAGAGACAGAGACGTTTGTGTGGCCATGAACGCGAATCTGCTAGATTGTGCTACAGGAGGCAGCGATTCCAGGTGCCATCCCACCGCGCCCTGTTCCTCACTCAGCGGGAGCTTCCCGGAGGCGCACCCAGGGATCCCACGGGCCAGCAGTCACTGGTCAGAGAGGGGCAGAGGCACCGTCACCAGGCACCCTCATTCTCAGTGGTACTGTTCTGTGACCAGGGTAAGAAGCCACCTGGGCCATGGGAACTGGGGACGCGCTCAGAGAAGGAGAAACGCAGTGTTTGTGAATGGCCTGGTGAGCGTGACTGCTGGCAGAGAGAGGCGCTGTAACAAGTGAGCCAGGGCGCACCTCGCTACCCTGTCGGTCCTCTGGCTGAGACGGCGTGGGGGGGTCTTCCCGGCCCATTGTCCCCAGGTGCCTAACCGGGAGAAAGATGCTCTCCCAATATTCGCTGATGCTCATTCACTGTCAGATTCTACTTTAACAGAATTCCATTTATGCCTGTGGTCAGCCTTCCACAGCCACACGTTCCACGTGTGCAGGTTCACCCAGCCAAGGACTGGGCATGTCAGGAACACAGTTGCATGTGTGTGCAGCATGTTCTGGCGTTATTATTCCCTAAGCACACAGTCTAACAACTCTGGACACAGCATTTGCCATTTGGACTGGACCAGGATGAGAAGTCATCCAGATGTGATTCAGATATATGGAAGGATGTGTGCAGGTTAGATGCAAATGCTATACCGTTTTAATTTTTATTGATTTATTTGAAAGGGAGAGAGAGAGAGAGAAGAGAAGAGATCTTCCATCTACTTGTTCACTCTCCAAATATCTTCCACAGCTGGGACTGGGCCAGGCCAAAGCCAAGAGCCAGGAACACATTCTAGGTGTCCCACAAGGGCAGCAGAGACCCAGGCACCTGAGCCACCGTGCTGCCTCCCAAGGTGTGCGTTAGCAGGGAGCTGGAGTCGGGAGTGGAGGCGGCTCTAACCCCAGGCAGGCTCCGCTGTGGGATGTAGGCATTCTGCGTGGCATCCCACAGCTAAGCCAGACCCCCTCCCAGGCCCTGTTACTTAAAGGACTTGAGCATCCTTGGATTTTGGTATCTGTGAGGGGAGCAAGGCCTACAGCCGATCTCTTCTAGATCCCAAAGGACAACCATGTACAAGATACGTGCTGGCGTGCTGTGTAGAGAATCCCAGGGTCCTCTGTAGTACACACACGTGTGTGCTGGTGTGTTGTGTAGAGAATCCCGGGGCCCTCTGTAGTACACACACGTGTGTGCTGGTGTGTTGTGTAGAGAATCCCGGGGTCCTCTGTAGTACACACACGTGTGTGCTGGCGTGCTGTGTAGAGAATCCCCGGCCCCTCTGGAATACACACGTGTGTGCAGGTATGTTGTGTAGAGAATCCCGGGTCCCTCTGTAGTACACACACGTGTGTGCTGGTGTGTTGTGTAGAGAATCCCGGGGCCCTCTGTAGTACACACACGTGTGTGCTGGTGTGTTGTGTAGAGAATCCCGGGGCCCTCTGTAGTACACACACGTGTGTGCTGGCGTGCTGTGTAGAGAATCCCAAGGCCTTGTTGACTGGGCCCTGCTGTGCCGCATTCTCCCCACCACTGTCACTTTTAGCAGGCTCTTTTAGAAGTGTGTGCATCAGGGCGGGCGCTGTGGCATAGTAGGTTAAGCCGTCTTCTGTCTATGGCATTGGCATCCCATATGGGCATCGGTTCAAGTCCCAGCTGCTCCATTTCCAACCCAGCTCCCTGCTAATGCACCTGAGAAAGCAGCAGAAGATGGTCCAAGTCCTTGGGCCCCTGCACCCGTGTGAGAGACCCGGAAGAAACTCCTGGCTCCTGGCTCTTGGCTTCAACCTGACCCACCACTGGCTGTTATGGGAATTTGTGAATATTTCTTTCTCTCTGCCTCTGCCTTTTAAATAAATAATTAAAAAAAAAGAAGTATATGTATCAGATGCATTTCCCAAAGTGTGTAGAAGGTAGAGTTAATGGAGACACCTGGTGCAAATATTTTTGAAATCTATCCCTATGAGGAGTCTTCAAAAAATTACAGAAAATGAGTATTGTGAAACATGTATGTATGGATTTCAGGTTTTTTTTAAGATTTATTTATTTGTTTGCAAGTCAGAGTTACAGAGAGAGGGATCTTTCATCCATTAGCTCACTCTCCTAATGGCTATCACAGGTGGAGTGGGGGCTGATCTGAAGTCAGAAACCAGAGCCAGGAGCTTTCTCCAGGTCTCCCACATGGGTGCAGGGGCCCAAGGACTTGGGCCATCTTCTACTGCTTTCCTAGGTCATAGCAGAGAGCTGAATCAGAAGTGGAGCAGCTGGGACTAGAACAGGCATCCACATGGGACGCCAGGTTTGGTGGTGACGGCTTCAGTCGCTGTACCAGACTGCCAGCCCCAGAGTTCACAGTCGTTTACAGCAGAATAAACTTCTGCCTTTACTTATTTTCCACAAACTTTTTGAAGCCCTCTCACGCACTCCCTCCCCTTTGGAAATGTCCTGTTTCGAGTTTGCTTGTGTCCTCGTCTCCCCTTGGGGAGCCACCGCTCTCTGACAATTGGACTCTGCTTGTTTCTTGGCGTCTCTGCACCTGGCCCCTGCTGGCCAAGGGTTGGCACCCGCTTGGTATTCCAGGGACGGCTGTGCTGCGTTGAGTAGGGACTTTAATTACGTTGCAGGTGTCTCTGCCGGCCGTGGCACCTTCCCGCTGTGGGTTGCTATAAAGTGTGGCTAATGGTTGTAACAGGCAGAGGAGCGGGCAGGGCCCTCCCGAAGTCTCTGCCTCCTGGCAGATTTACATTATTAATTCATCTGAGGTCTGGGGAACCTGTGGCCAGCGGCTCCCGCCCCTGGAGCGCGGCTGGCCGGCTCCACTCCCCTCACACACACTAAGGAGGGCGAGTGTGGGGGCCCCGAGGTGATGGCAGGCATCAGAAATACAGGGGTGGGAGAAACACCCCCGGCGCTCGGAGCCCGGCTGACTCCATGCAGGCACGGGGTTTTAAAGATTTATTTGGGCAGACTAATGCAGCCGCTGAGTGCAGGAAGTGGAGCGCCCGGCACTGCGCAGGTGGCCAGGGTCCCCCAGCTGACAGTGGAGGGGGGAGCCCAGGGCCTGCTGCTCTTTCCTTCCCACGGCAGCTGCAAGTTGCCTGCATCTCCTAAAAATTTAATCACAGCCTTGCAAGGACGTCTGCTGTTCCCAGGGACCGCAGAAGGCTGGATTCGGATGCGTGAAGACAGAGTTGCGCTGGTCTCCTTGACCCACTTAGCGATGTGGCTGACGACGTAGGGTGTGCATTCTGCGGACTGCGCCCGTGTTACCCACTCATTTCCACACAAAGCACAGATGGGCGGGTGTGGCCTGGGACCTCTGGGAACAGGAAATGTGTGTGAATTTGTCCAGCTGCGGCAGCTCTGTTTGTATCCGCCCTTCCCCGGCCATGGCTTCATAATGGCAAAACCCAAACAGGACCCTGGCAATGTCCCAGGGTATCCACTTGCTGCTTTCTTTTTAGATCGTCAGTGCTGACAAAAGACTTTTTTTTTTTAATTTAATTTATTTATTTGAAAAGCGGAGTTACACGGAGAGAGAGCAAGAGCTTCCATCTGCTGGTTCAGTCCCCAGAGCTGTAAAGGCTGGGGCCGCTCAGCCAAAGCCAGGAGCCAGGAGCTTCATCCGGGTCTTTCACGTAGGTGCAGGGTGCCGTCTTCCACTGCTTTCCAGGCGCATTTGCAGGGAGCTGGATCGGACCTGGAGCAGCCCGGACTGAAACTGGTCCCCATACAGCATACAGGCATCCCCGGCAGCTTAACCCGCCATGCTACAGTGCCACCCCCGAAAGACCTTTCTGTGTAACTCCCAGGCAGGCAGGCAGGCGTGTGTGTGCGTGTGGATCCGTGCAAGGGGCTTCCGAGGCCCATGGAAGGAGCCCGTCCTCTTCCGAGGCTGCATCCCACCTTCCTCCTCTGTGGAGGACGCTGTGGGCGTAGAGCCGTGGGGCGATTCGGCAGAGACACGTGCCGGTGACCGGACTCGTGGGTCAGCCGTGTGTGCTTTAGTGGAGGCTGGACGGACCTGGAGGCGAGGGCCAGAGACGGGCGTGCCGTGGCCAGAGCCGGGCCGCCAGTTGGAAGGCAGCTCCCCTGCTCGCTGCTGGCTGGCTGGCTGCATTTTCCTTCTTGCTCAGCTCTCCTTCCCTGTTCCCCCGCGTGGCTTCCCCGTCCGTGTCCTCACGCTGCGTCTGGGAGCAGCCCGGAACACACTGGGCTTTCCTTCTTGCTTTCTCTCCACGTCCAGGATTCCCTCCCTGCCCTCTGGGCTCCGGGCTCGTCCCCTACTTTCTCTTCTCTGGGGGCCTGGGTCTGGTCCTAGGCTCTCCTGGCTGAACCAGGAGCGAGGGAAGGGTTGCAGGCTGGTGTTGTTCCTGTCGCTGATTTTGCCACAAAAGCCAAGTGCAGAGTACGGTGGGGCAGTGAGGAGGAAAATTTCAAGTGCGGTAGACCCTCGCCTGCGGGCCTGTGGCCGGCACCAACGCGGGAGCCAGGGCCGGTGTCTCCCCGCGCGGCCTCGCCTGGCCTCACCCCGTCTTCCCTGTGCAGGTGTGGTCGCTGCCTCTCCCACAGTCGGGTGCAGACACTGGAGTAAGTCCCTGCGTGGTGTTCCCGCTTCCTCATCTATAAAACGGGGGCTAGAACACCTGCCGTATGGGTAGGTGAGACTGAAGCGCTCCACACCCAGCCTGGATGGAGTTCACGGCTCTTTCTGTTGGGTGGTGCCAGCAGGCAGGCTGGTGTCTCGGGGACACTCGAAGACTCCTCGGAACCAAGAGGTTGGGAAACAGGGCTGGGGCCATCGTTACCTGGGCCTCCCCGTCCCTGTCCTGCACACACGGGCTTTCCTTTGCGGGTGTTGGGGTGGGTGAGTCAGGCCCCAGGAGGGTGGTGACAGAAGATAAGACGCCAGGGTCTTGGCAGGGTGGTCTGGGTCCCAGCTGTCCCCCGACCTCAGCGGGAGCTGGGTGCAGCGGGACGCCTGGCGCCAGTTCTCCGGCTCACTGGGGGCCGGTTCTGAGCTGACTCGGCCAAGGGCTCCTTCCTGCCGTGGCGAGAGCAGAGCTGAGGCTGCGCAGTAGGTGTGATCTGACCCTGCCAGGTGGCCGAGGGCTGCCACGCTCTTTCAGCTCCTGTGTGGGACACGGGCCCCCTCCACCTGCGCCCACGGCTGCTGCGTGCCCCAGGCTGCTCTCCCATGCATGCCCTACGTCACCAGATGGTCCCAGGTCCAGCCACTCCCAGGCCTCCTGCAACAGTGTCTGCCTTCATCCCTCGTCCGTCAACACCAGCCTGTCCAGGGCCACTCCTGCCCAGCAATTTAGCACCGTCCACACCAACCGCCTTTGCCCTCTGTTCCAACAGAAACTGCACCTGCAGGCAGAGATGGGCGCTTCCTGCAGCAACGCAAGGCCTGGGTGTGTCCTCGGCCGACTGTGCTCCCGCCTTGGGGGACCTCACGGGGAAGGCTCGTGAGGACGCCCCTAGGTGACCCCGGGTCCAGACTCCCTGACGCCGCAGAACCTCCTTGTCTCAGTCCGCCACCCCAGCAGTGCATTGGCCCGGCCACTGCAGGCCTTGGGGTCGCTTCCATGCCCAGCGCGACTCCAGGTGAGCCCACTCCGCTGTGATGAGGCCGGAACGAGGCTCGTGGTGCCGCAGAGTGAAGCAGATCGGCGGGGGCCGGGCCCAGCATAAAGATCCGCTTTCTGGTTGCCTCGTTTCTCGGCTTGTTTGGGTTTCTGCGCACCCCGGAGCTCCTGTCAGCACCCCGTTTTGTGAATGGAGACTTTTCTGCTTTGCCCTCAGAATGTATCCTCACAGGCTGCTGGAAAAAGACCCTGTGAGCTCAGCACTGGACAACGTGGGGGAGCTCAGGCCCCTTCCGAGCGTGTGGGTGAGTCCGAGAGGCTGGGCTCTGCCTCCCAGGGGGCGCACCCGCTGCCTCAGAGAGGACGCTGGAGACCTTTCTCCCATGGCCGCTCCCCTCGCTTTCACTGTGGATTCTGAGGCCATGCACAGAGCTGTGTGTGGGTTGTTTATGGCAGGTCATCTGCTACGGGCCAGCTCTGACAGCTCCGTCATCAACCATCCAACTGAACAAGGGTTTTCACAGTGGGGGGCTCCTGGAACAACCCGGAGGAGCAGTGCGTTTGCCCAGACCCTGGCGCTCACTCCCGGCTGCCTCTCGCCGTAAACCTCGCGAGGACATGACAGGGCGTTCCGGAGGGTGGCCCACATGCTAGCCCTGGATCCCAAGCACGCCTGGACCAGTCGTCAGCCCTGCGACCGCCCTGCGCCTCACCTCCCTCGACTGTGAACGGAGGAGGAGGTCAGACGTCCCGGCTGGGGTTGTTGGGAGTCAAGAAGGAGAACAGACGCACAAAGCCGGGAGCATGGCTCTGGCACGTGGGACAACGTAAGTGCCTTTGCTGAGCATTAATCCGTGGATTCAATGCGTCGTGTTAGAATTCAGCAGAGAGACGTCACCAGTGGGCCAGGGCCACGGCTTCGCAAAAATGGGAGAATTTTGTCCTTCATGGCTTGATTTACTTCCTAAGTGGCTGTTAGAAGAAGAGGTGTGGTGCAGAGAGCTCCGTGGATTCCGTGGCCACAGGTGTTTTGGTTTTGTGACGTTGGCAGGTGCGTTGGCTGTCGATGGCGCCGGTTCTGGGTAGGAGGCAGCTACTTGGAGTGCTGGGGTTTCAGTGCTGGAGGGAAACGCCTTTGGGCTGTGGGGTGCACCAGCAGGCCCCCCAGTGGAGTACTTCTGCGTCCCACGCAGGGCCTCCCTCCTCGCACTCCCCACACACCTGCAGGGCACTGCACGCCATCGGTGTCCCTCCGTGACCGCTGTGTCCATACCTGAACCGGCAGGTGAGGTCTTGTTGTTGGGTCTGCCTGTCACGGACAGAGCCAGGGAGGGGAGGACACAGCTCTCTGTCCGTGGACAGGTGCCCGAAGTCCCCTCAGAGGGAGCCCCTATGACATCTCTGTGCTGCAGCCGCAGAAACAGCAAGGGGGTGTTGAACTGTGTAACTAGGACTTGTCAGAAACTGGACAGCTAGGATGAATGTAAGGAGGATGTCACAGCGGGGTGCTGGCTTCCTGCTCACAGGTTCTCAGTCCCCCCACCCCCGACTCCCACCCCCGCCCCCTCCCCCAGTCCTTTAGGTCTTCGCTGGGGCTGATTAACCATGAGTTTAGGTCCCCTGTGGCGTCCCATTGCGTCCACCTTCCCAGGAGTTGATGTACTGCAGTCCCTCCCAGTCTTCACCGTAGCAGCTCAGCAGGGCTCGGTAACTGAACAGGATGGGGCGTCCCAAACTCGTGCACTTAACCCCCGAGACTTAAGGAAAGAGCTAATGGATTGTCGGACCAAGGGTGGAGACTTGGTCTAATAGTGGGGTCTGGGAGGTGGACCTGCAGGGAGGTCCTTGCTCACTGGGGCGGGTAGCTGGTCTCTGAGTGGGGTGTGCTCCGTGTGCCCCTCCCTCTGCTCCCTGTCTCCCTGTGCCGGCTTCCGTCCGCGGGCGTTCACGCACCCGCTTCAGACGTGAGACCCGTGGGGCCCCCGGGGCGTGCACTCTCATCTTCCTTCCCGAGACGCTCTGCTCCAGTGTTTTCGTTGAATCTGTGCACAGCGGACTAATGGCATCAAGGTTCCCTTTTACTCCCAGAGAGGGCGAGGGGCCTCCAGAGATGTGGCCGCTCTTGGGATGCGTCAGCTCAGTCCCCTGGCAATCACAGTGTGGCCGCGTGGACTCGGGGAGCCTTGTAAGAGCTCAGGACCCCTTGGGAGGAGCAGGGGAGGGAGGAGGTGTGTGGCCTGAGGCTGGGTGCCCCAGGTGATGTTCCCAGCACACATCCTTGCCTTCAGATCCCGGGCAGAGGTCGGGTCCTCGTGTCCTGCTTTCAGAGTGGCCGCCCGCTGTCCCTCTATCCTGCTGTGACCTTAGGCTGGTGGGGCAGGAGGCTGGGGAGCCCAGGAGGGTTTGGAGAGTGGCTCATCCTCAGGGGCCTGATGCAGAGCCCGATATACAGTCGGGGCTTACTAGATAGTGACCAGCGCAGTGCTCTCCTGCTCACGCATGTTCTTGTGCCAATGCTGCGTCCTGTCTAATAACAGTGACTCTCACCTCTTGCTCCTGGACATGGTGGGATGGCTGAAGAGACCAGCACATGAGCCCGAGGGTGGGCAGGGCGTGCTCCACCTGTCAGTCATTCCAGAAGGGTGGTTAGGTTGCAGCATCGTCGGACTCTGCTCGGTGCTGAACTGGAGGGGAGTACCGAGAAGTGTCATCATCTCTTTGCTCAAGATCTTTGAGCTGGTGGCACGGGTCTTAGGCAAGTGTCACAATTAAATGGTGATTGCAAAACACCGAGACCTGTTCTCGGGCAAGTGGAGCTTCGGGGCTGGGGAGACGGAGGTGCGCAGGTGTGGCTGGGAAGGTTCACGTGGGAGTCAGGACGTGAGCAGCAGCGAAGGGCAGGGCAGACTTCCTGAGCAGATGGACTGGCTCAGGGGACTGAGCCTTGGGGACGGTCCTGTGCGTGGCTCGTGGGGGGAGGGAGCCTTCCGGGGGCACTGGGAGGAGGGGCATGAGAGCGGGAGGGAGAGGAGGAGTGCAGGGTCAAGTTATGAAGAATCAGGACATGTAGGCTGTGGCCTGGCTGCCAGCCTGGGCCCAGGGGTCAGCCGGTAGCTGCCGTGTCCAGGGCAGCAGGGCAGTAGCGGGGCCTGGAAGCCGGGAGGGAAGTCACTTGGCACCTCCGCTTTATGCTGGCCTCTTGGTTTCGATTTCACCCCAGTCTGCACCCAGCTTTTTGACAAAAGGAATCTCGCATTGCTGAGCCAGCCCAGGGCTCCTACGAGGTGGAGGCTCCCCCGCCTGGGTGTACATGAGCCTTCCTCTGCGATCATACTTTAAATGCTGATTCCTGGGTTCTGGCTCCTGCCCCATGCAGGATTCAGTAGGGTAGGGGCCCAGTTTTGCAAGGGACACTGGTGGCCTGTGGACCACACCTTGTGAGTGCTGAGGAGTAGGTGACCAAAGCCAGAAGCAGTGCAAAGCCCAGATGATGGGTAGCTAAGGAAGGGCCTGAGGGAAAAGACAGAATTAGCCACCAGGATGCTGCTGGGTGCTGAAGTTTAAATACCGCGGAGAGCACTCACTACAGCGCTCACCATTTAGGGTGAGCCTGAGTTTGATGAGGGGTGGTAAGTACGACAGGCATAAAAATCGTCTGATTTCCGGAAGCCTGGGTAGGGAGAATCCTTAAAGCTCACCCTAATCCAGGGCCGACCCCCGAGCAGCCACTTGAATTTATACCTCGCCGTCAGCCAGGCCTGGAGAACTCATTTAAAGCTACAATTAACCACAAATTACAGCCGGCCTGGCTCTGAGAGGAGCCGGCTTCCTTCCCTGCGACACGGTTTGAAGGATCGGGTGGCCTGGCCCCCCGTGCAGCAAGCCGACTCCTCCGGAGCCCTGGGTCTGCCAGCCTGGCCAAGCCTGCAGGTGGCCCCTCCCTGGGCTCGGGGTCCCAGTCCGGGAAGGCTTAGCCAGGACTCAGAATGCAGATCCCCCCTCTGCCCCGACAGGTGGGAAAGCGTGGGCCGTGTCTGTGGGACCTGACGCAGCTTCTGGTCCCTGTGATGGAGAGCTGAGTCTGTCCTGTGTGAACTGTTCTTCTTCTCAGAGCTTGGAGAAGGCAGGCCGGGCAGGGCACGGAGCCATCCTGACACCCAGCGGGCTCTGCACAGTCAGGGCTGCGGTGTGAGAACGGCCCTGGGCTGGGGAGGGGGGTTCAGTGAACTTCCTCAGATTGGGATTAGGCATTCCAGGAAGTTGTAAAAGTGTGTTTTGATTCTGTCAGCACAGCCACGGTGGGGTGGGGGGGGAAGCCTCCCTAATGCGGGTGCAGGGCCCAAGCACTTGGGCCATCCTCCACAGCCTTTCTGGGCCACAGCAGAGAGCTGGACTGGAAGATGAGCAACCAGGACAGAATCTGGCGCCCCAACCGAGACTAGAACCCGGCGCCCATATGGGATGCCAGCACCACAGGCGGAGGATTAACAAAGTGAGCCCCGGCGCCCACCCCGGCTCTGTATCTTACCGGGGATGACAGCCGTGGGGAGAGCCTGGCCGTGAAGGAGACACTTTTGGGGCTACCCTGGCTGCTGGGCTGCAAGCGGGACGGGTTTGGCTGGGTGGAGAGAGGGCCAGGCACTCAGAGGGCATGCTGGGGCTGCTGCCTTCAGCATGGGTGAGCACAGAGCACCTGCCCCGACCCCCAGGCTCAGGCACGAACTCCTGCAATGTAGTCGGGGAGACAAACTCCCCACTTCCTAGAATCCTCAACCACAGGTGCCAGAAGGGGTCCTCGGCTCCTTCAGTGACAGGTCACCCCCACCCTCCCAGGGGCCCCGTGAGACTGGGGGAGGGAAGTAGCTGTAGAACTAACAGAACCTGCATTGAAGGCCGACGCCTGTTTCAAGAATGTCAAACATGTTTCTCTCTGAGATTCCACCTTGGCAGGGAATGGGTGGCTCCCTGTTGCTCCCCCAGGACCACCCAGTCTCCAGCTCCGAGAACGCCCATCCTGCCCTGTTCTGACAGGTGCCTAGCCTTTGCCCTCCCTCTCACGCCTGGTACCGGAATCGCCGGCCCAATCAGCTCCTCGTCTCACCAGGGCCTGCTTGGTTCGGGAAAATCTGGTGTAGGAGAACCAAGGGCCTTGGAAACAAAGACAGAAGTGGGCAGATCCAGGAATCCTGGGGTGAGGTTTACGGGTGATGCTGTGGACAGAAGCCACATAACACAGATCCCACACTGTGGAGAGGCAGCTGGGGCTTGTGTGCTACGCCAAATGTGTATCTAGACTTGGTCAGGAACCATCAACAGGTCAGGCGTCAGTGAAGGGACACTGCAGGTATCCGTGCTGGACACGGACACACCTGGGCTGCCCGAGTGACTATTTATCCCACAGGGCTGGGTTCAGCCAGGGCCCCAGAGTGGGCAAGATGGAGGTTACGACCAAGACAGCTGTGGTCGCATCATGCTGGCCTCCCTGCAGAGCCAGGTGGGTGATGGCAGAGGGGGATGGGGAGGGTAGCGTCTTCCATCCCGCTGGTGTGCACCCAGTGTCTCAGAACCTGTGTTCTTCCGTGGGTGCTCCCTGAAGTCTCCACGATCCGCACTTCGATGTGTTTTCCAGAACCCCGCAGTGTGGGCTCTTCCGGGAGCCTGGGCTTGGGGACCAGCCTGGAGGAAGGTGTCCGTCCGTGTGATGGGGATCTGCCCCAGGCTTGGCTCGTGGCCCTCTTCCTTGCCCACCCCTCTCCAGTCGGCTCAACAGCAGGCGTGACAGACCAAAGGGGAGGAAGCATCGCCAGCGTGAGTGGCACGCTTCCCACGCGTGTTGTTGAACTTGCGGAGTGGGCTCCATGCCGGCTCAACACGGGTGTCCCTGTGCCTTCTACGTTGTAGGGAATCGCAGCATCCCCCTAGGGCTGCCTTCACAGTCTTCCACGAGTCATACTGGCCATGACCGTGGCTTCCACCCTGCTTCCAGGCCTGGTCCTGGGCAGCCTTCTTTATTTTGTGGGCCGTCCAGGCAGCCTGAGTGACTCGACAGACAACCAGACATGCTCCTCTGTTCCTTTCGTTCATCTTGTCTGTGTGTGTGAGAGAGAGAGAGAGAGAGAGAGATTTTTTTATTTTACTTTTTTTATTTTTTGACTGGCAGAGTGGACAGTGAGAGAGAGAGACAGACAGAGAGAAAGGTCTTCCTTTGCCATTGGTTCACCCTCCAATGGCCGCTGCGGCTGGTGCACTGCACTGATCCGAAGCCAGGAGCCAGGTGCTTCTCTGGTCTCCCATGGGGTGCAGGGCCCAAGCACTTGGGCCATCCTCCACTGCACTCCCTGGCCACAGCAGAGAGCTGGCCTGGAAGAGGGGCAACTGGGACAGAATCCAGCTCCCTGACCGGGACTAGAACCCGGGGTACCGGCGCTGCAAGGCGGAGGATTAGCCTAGTGAGCCGCGGCGCAGGCCTGAGAGAGAAAGATTTATTCAAAGTCATTGACTATTTTATCCAAGAGACACAGAAGGCACTGATGTTTATTGAGCTGCTGCTCTGAGCCAGACTAGAAGCATTTCATTGTGGACCTCTTCTTCGAGGGCTTGCTCTGCTCTCTGAAGCCTCGGGCGCTGTGACTGTTCCCCAGGCTTCCACTCCTGTAACTGCCGTTAGCTGGGGTTAAGATGTCTCACTTGCCAGAACCGCCTTCTCCTTGCTCCAGAGGGGGTTGCAGACTGTTAGAGCTGTGTGCATGCCAGGGTCCGAGCAGCACTGGGGTCGCCCGGGGGCTGCGCCTGGGCGTTTTTTCTCCGAAGAGGGCCAGGTGATTTTTAGGAGCTAAGCAGACACGGATGTTATTTTATTGTTGTGCACCACTGGCAGAAGGAGCAGAAAATGAAGGAAAGGGGCTTGACTTCTCCCTGGGCTTTGAGCTGTCTCGCGCTCTGGCCACACGAAACGCGGGGCACCTGCAGCCAGGACGAGGGGCAGAGGCGACTCAGTCCACAGGTGCGCATGGGTTTCGCTTGCAGAATTTTCGCCAGAAGAGCTGCAGAAGTGGGCTTGTCCAGCCCACACCCGGGCACCGTCATCTCCGTTGGGTGCAGCTGGGATCGGGTGCATCTCTGTTGGGTGCAGCTGGGCGGACCTGCTTTGCTGCTTCCTTCTCGGGACTTGCCTAGGTCACGATGAATGAGAAGATGTTAAAATACATCCCGGAGACTCAGCAAGGCTCCTGGGCCTCGAATCCCTAGGCCAGCCTCATGCATTTTATTTATGTATTCATTTATTTATATGATATCTGGTACAGAGACAGGATGAAAAATTAAAGTGTCAGTTCATCAGAAGGACCCACAGTGGAGCGAGGTGGACATCAGAGCTGCTGAACTTAGCGACACCTCCAGCGGCCCAAACAGAAGGTCATTACCCAGTGGCTTGGACCGAGGGAAGCCTCGCTCCTCCCGGAGCTGGGCGTAAAGGCAGGCCTGGGATTCGTCACCCGGCTCCAGCCACGGCCGGCAGCAGCCCAAACCCAAACAGAAGCAGCTCGCCAAACAGCCGAACAAACAGCAGCGTCAGCCCTCGGCCAGCTCTGGGGAGTTGCTCGATTTGGCTGCTGGCTCCCGGCCCCAGGGAATTACGTAATCCCCAGGCCAGGGCCCTCGGAGACAGGCCTCATCCTAGGTTTCGCTCCTGGGAGCCGCAGCAAAAAATAGGTGAGATTCTCGCTTCCACTGATGCAATGGGGCTGCCGGCTTTTCTTAGGCCCCTGTGCTGCGAGGGGAGTTGGGGACACGTGGAAGGAGATGGCACGTGTGTGAGGGGAGGGGATGGATTCCACTTCTCCCTGCCAGACAGGACAGGAGCGTGGCCTCTGCACTGTCCGTGTAGTCTCCAGAGCCCCAAGGCCAAGGCTGCCACCACCCAGAGCGGGCAGCAGCTTCCTTCTGCAGGCATGACCTGATGTTTTGGCCGTTGGCTCAGGAGAGGCAGATGCGGCAGGTGGCTGGTGTGGGAGCAAGTGATGGGGAAATCTGCCAGGGGCCAGATCCCAGACACCTGTGCCCTCCTCGATACCTGTGCCGGCCCCGAAACGTCACAAGTGAGGGACTGGGTCTCAGAGGTAGAGCAGCAGGAACTTCCGTGGGCCGGCTGGCAGGGCTCCCAAGCCTGTTCCGTAGCCCAGGCCGGCGCTCTGCTCCGGGAAGTCCTGGGGGTTTTGGTGAAAGCACCCAGTGCCTCCAGTAGCTCCCATGGGTGCTGATCCCGCAAGCGATGCCTGCACGGCCCCCTGACAGTGCTGCTCAACACCCACGTACTGGTGCAGTGTGGAGGACCTGAAGTTAAATCGGAACTTGCTCATCCCACCAGCCACACACAGTGACTATTCCTGGGTAGCGCTGACCCGCAGAGGACGTCCATCATCTCCCAGTGTTACTGGCCAGCCCTGGGACGTGTGGGCTCCTCCTCCTTGTTAGAACTCCACGCAGTCTCTTCCGGGCTCCGTCGGGGTGGGGGGACCTCCCCCTCCAGCACGCTTCTGACCTCCGTCTGCCTCTGAGTGCGGTCTGCGCCTGGGCGTCTTTCACTGGTGAATTTGGGCAGAGCGATGAGCCGCCTCCTGGGGGCACAGGTTCTCTTGCTCCTCCAGGGCCCTGTCCCCGTGTGGACTGGGGGGAGAGCGTCCCTGAACACCTTCTGTTTGCCTTTGAACTCACTCTGCACCCTGGTGCTCCGTGCCCGGGGCTGCAGTGGCTGACCTGTGCGATCCGTCCTCTGACCTCTGTCAGACCCGTTAGGTCACGAGGTGGCACACTCCCAGCAGCAGTGCCTGGTGAAGATGAAGAGCTCCATCTGGGATTCAGCACTAGCCGGCCGAGGGCACAGGGCAGCACCTGAGCGGGTGGCAGGGACCCGACCAGCTGCCACTCGCGCGGACTCCTCTCTCAGCTCCCACCTGTGCTGGTGGCCACACCTGGCTCAGAGACAGTTGGCGCTTTATAGGGTGTGAGCTGGAAGGGATGTTTGCAGCTGGGGTCCAGGTGGGGCCTGGAGAAGAGAGGTGCTCCCGGCAGGTGCAGGGCTGGGAGGAAGTCACAGTAGCCACCGTGTGTGGTCACTAAGAAGTGGCCTTCCCAGCCCATCAGGGCCTGGACAGAGAAAGATGGGAAGATTTGGGGCAGGTGGCTGGTGGGGGGGTGTGGAGAGGTCAATGCAGGCATGACAGTGACGTGTGACAGGGACGGCATGCACCCCAAAAGAGGCACAGAACAACCGAGTCAGCAGAAGGTCTCAGCCAGGCGACGTCAGCCGTGGCCAGAGGTGGCCGCCGTGCCGGGGCCAGCAGCCTGGGCTTGTGCTGCCCCAGGCTCCTCCCAGGAGGCTTCCTGCCTGCTGCCCGTGTCCTGGAGCTGCAGTGGGGTGGGACCAAGACACGTGCGGCTCTTCAGCTCTGGGCTCTTCCCTGCCCACCACTGGGGTCTCTGAGTCCTGCTGGGGCAGGGCCGGGTGACTGACTCCCCACTCACAGGGGGAGTCGGGACCCCCAGTCCTCCCCAGGTCATGCCCCTCCCCTAGTGGGGTCACTGCTGTTAAGAACCTGAATGGGGAGGCTGCTTCCTGCTGCTCCCTCGGGAAACCCAACCCCAGCCAGGTTCCCTGGACCACAGTGGGATGAAATGGCTCAAGGGTGTGCATGCTCACTTGTAGGTGTATATGTGTGTGTGATTGTGAGTGTGGACATGTGTGTGTATTTGTATGTGAGTGAGCATGTGTGTATGTAAGAGCTTGTGAGATTTTGTGTGAATGTGTGTGAACATGTAAGTATGAACTTGTGTGTTGTGTGTGTGAGTGTAAGCATTGTGAATGTGAGCATGTACGAATGTGTGAGTATGAACGTGTGTCTGAGTGTGAGCATGTGTGCACGAACATATATGAAGGTGTGCATGTGTGAATGAGCATGTGAGCATGAATTAATTGTGAGTGAACATGTGTGTGAGTGTATGAACATTGAGCATCTGATAGTGAGCATGTATGAATGTGAGTGCGGGCATGCATGTTTAACATGTATGACCGAGCATGTGAGCACGTATGTGAGTATGACATGCATGAACATGTATGACTGTGAACATGTGTGACTATGTGAGCGTATGTGTGAACATGTATGTGAGTGTGTGTACGGCATCTATCGAGACACCTTTCACCAGGACGGCATGTTCCCACCTGGAGAGAGGCCCTGATGGGGGCGGCCTGACCGCGTCCCCGATACTGGAGGTTACTCAGGCCTTTGGTACATACTGGCTCTAAAATGGCGCTCGCTCTCTTTTTTTTTTTTAGCACATTGTTTCCTGACGTAATTAAAAGATGAAATCACTCTATAAAAGTGTAATTAAACTTTATGGTCAGGCCAGGACCCCTTTTTATGCCTTCTGGGGACACAGCGCTTGCCCCAGAGGACAGACTGTTGGCTTCCGGACTTTTCCACTTTGGCGGCGTCCGTCAGGCTGTGGATCTGCAGCTCCAGGAGCCGCTGTTTGGGGACTGCGGGGGCGGGGGGGGGGAGCTCTGAGTGTGCGCCAGGAGGACGGAGCCGGCTGAGGGGCAGACTCAGCACGTCGGGATACTCCACGCAGCGCGGGACCTCGGAGTGCCGCCCTGAGTCACAGAGGAGCCTGCAGGAAGACAGAGCGACAGGCCTCTGTGTGGTCAGGGCCGTGGGGAAACACTGGCCTCCTGGGGACGCCCTGAGTTTGCTGCGGGTAACAGGAGTAAGGAGGGGGACGCATGGCCTCCTGCCGTGGCTCTGACCTTGGCTTTCACGCCTTGTTCCTTCCCTTCCTAACCACTGCTTCCCTTGGGCTAAGATGGAAGCCATACCTGCCTCCCGCGAAGCGGTCGCGTTTGCGCTCATCAGCTGCCAGCTGCACTCAGCTGGTCAGAACTGCAAGTCCAAGTGTGGGAATGGGTAGACATGGCTCCCGGCCCTGTCTGAGGGATGAGGGGCTGAGCAGCGACAGGGGCGTCCTGTGGGGACCTGCCCACTCTGGCTGCTGCTGAGGGCCTGGGAGAAACCAGCAGATGGACCCGTTCCCCGGGAAAGACACCCCACTGCAGGCTGCATGAGGTGTTTGTGGTAAAGACTCTGTTATTGGCGTGAGGATTACTTTCACTGTAGAATTCTGGGCTCGTGGCTGGGGGGGGGGGGCCTTAGCCCCAGGGAGGGAGGTGGTCCCACTGGGCTGGGCGCTGCTTTCCTGAGACGTGGCTTTTGGGCAGTGGGGATGTTCATAGTCCTTGCCTTTGGGCACAGTGCCGTGTCCCTTTCCTGTGTGTGTGTGTGTGTGTGTGTGTGTGTTGAGTGGGGGTGGGGAGGCGGCCATCTTTGGGGGGTGGCTGGGAATGGCTAGGGGAGCAATGAGGCGCTTGGAGCCCCTCTGGCAGTCTGTGCCGTGGTTTAAGGACGACTCCGATGCTGTAACACAGAGAAGGGATCCCTGTTCAGGGACCTCTTTAGGGGGTCAGCGGCCGGTGCAGGACTCCCAGCTAAATGAACACTTCCTAAGCGTGGTTGTGTTCCAGGCTGTGCACGGGAGAAACTTGAGCTAATCTGAAAAGCACACTGAATGGTTCAGTCCCCTGCATTTTCCTTTGTTGAATCCGCTGCGCTCACCAGGCTGCACGGTGAGATAGTTAATGCTACGTCTTTTCAACCTGAGGACGTGTCGCTGTCCGAGCCCTATTGTCTCTCTGACTCCGAGACGTGCGTCATGGCCTTTACTTTGAACGCAGTGGTGTTGGCTATCAGATTGACTCACGCAGCTTTTCCTAAGCCCTGCGTGCCCTGAGATGGGACAGATTTTCTCAAAACCACGCCTCCCTGCGCCCGGCTGTCACTGGGTCAACACTTGCCAAAGCAAAATCCTGCAGGAAGCAGAGAGGTCCCGAGCAGGGACTGTGGACAATGTCAGGGGCACGTCCGCTGGCTGCCGCACAGCCTTCTCCCCGAGCCTCGGCTGTTCTGGAAGTTTCTCCCAGTCTGGTCACCGGGTGCCTCCCCACGTGCACCTCAGGCCGGCAGCCTGGTCCTTGCTCACTCAACCACTTCTTAGGCTCCTGTACCCACATGGAAGACTAAGTGCTGCCCTCACAAAGAGGAAATTGTGCCAGATGAGAAGCCCCAGGTCCTCCCGAGACCCCCCTGCGGTCAGAGCCGTCCCAAGCTCACCGTCCCCACAAGCACGCCCCCCACCCCCACTGAGCGGGGACCTCACCCTTGTGCTCTGTTTGCATCTTTTTCCTCCAACAACAGGGCCAGGTGACCTGCAGGTGCCATGGATTGGAGAAGCCTCCCGCTCGGTCAGTGTGGTTTTCAGCAGCTCCGTCTCTTTTTACTTGCAGAGTAAGGGTTGTAGTACCCCTGGCATTGCAGGACGGTGTGTGACTTAGCTGGTCCGAGTGTGTAAAGCCCAGTATGACGACACAGCGGGTGGAAAATGATGCTGAGAGCTGCCGTGGGGCTGGCGTCTGTCTGTGCACTAACCCCTCTGTTCGTCAGCAGCAACCGCCTTGTGGCCCCAGTAAGGCGTCTCTCGAGTTATTGGCTGCACTTTGGTGTCGGCAGGTGACATGGGGAAGCTTGCACCTATTGCTCCTGGCTCCTCCTCTTACTCTTGGGCGTGTCACCTATGGTGGCGGGATGGGGGGGCTCTGTGCTCCTCTAGGGGTCCCTGCTCTCCCCACGACCCGCTGGTTCAGAATCTGGGCAGGAAAGACGAGTTCTGCCCCAGAGCGTACGCTGCTGTGTCGTCATGTGGGGGCTTTCTGAGCAGCGTCTCTCAGATCTGGTAGAACTCAACTTACCCTTTGCTCTCAGGCAGCCTTTGGGGTCGCCAAGAATTTCAGATAAATTAAACACCTGAGCTGCATATGTTCAGCATTGTAGGACGCAGCCGCCTGCAGATTAATATGCGCGTTTGAGATTTGGTGCTGGAGCTATTTGGTGCTAACCCAATATTCTATGTCTTTTTGCCGATTTTTAGAAATGGATGTTCTCGTTTATTTTTTGTGACTTCTTTCCTGTGTTGGGAACCAACACAGCGATCATTTTCGTGGGGTTGGGCTTCTGGCTCACTGATTAGATGAAGTTCTTTGTTCCCTAAAGGCGCCTCACAACTTGTTTTTATAAGGAAGGAGGATGGTGCGCAGTGGTTGAGCCGCTACCTGCAATGCTGGCATCTCATTTCCGGGTGCTGGTTCCAGCTCGTGCTGCTCCACTTCTGATCCAGCTCCCTGCTAACGCACCTGGGAAAGCCGTGGAGGATGGCCCGGGTGCCTGAGTTCCTACCACCCACACGGCCGGGAGACCCGGATGCAGTTTGTGGCTCCTGGTTTCAGCTTGGCCCAGCCCCTGCTGTTGCGGCCATTTGTGGAGTGAATCAGCATGTGGAACATCGCTTTCTGTTTTGTTTCTTTCCTTTTTTAGAAAAAAGATTTATTTGGGGACCGATACTGTGGTGTAGTGGGTAAAGCTGCCACCTGCAGGGCCGGCATCCCATATGTGCGCCAGTTCTAGTCCCGGCTGCTCCACTTCCGACCCAGCTCTCTGCCATGGCCTGGGAAAGCAGTGGAAGATGGCCCAAGTGCTTGGGCCCCTGCACCTGCGTGGGAGACTCTGAGGAAGCTCCTGGCTTCAGGTCAGCCCAGCTCTAGCTGTTATGGCCATTTGGAGAGTGAACCAATGGATAGAAGACTCCCCCCGCCCCCGTAACTCTGCCTTTCAAATAAAATAAACAAATATCTTAAAGAAAGATTTATTTTATTTGTGTGAAAGGCAGAGAGAGGGGAAGAGACAGCGAGAGAGAGATAAAATGTTCCATCACCCAGGGCTGCGCCAGACTGAAGCCATGAGCCAGGAACTCCATCTGGGTCTCCCAAGTGGGTGCAGGGGCCCAAGCACTTGGGCCATCTTCTGCTGCTTTCCCAGGTGCATTAGCAGGGAGCTGGATGGGAAGTGGAGCAGCCAGGATTCGAACTGGCACCAATAGTGTATGCCGGCACTGCAGGTGATGAGTTAGCCTTCTAAGCCACAGCGCCCGCTCCCACTGTTGTTTCTTGATTCTACAAATAATGCATTGCTGGTTTCTAAACAGTTGCTGGAGAGGACTGGGGGCAGGGGGTTGGGTGAGAGAGAACAAGAAGGCTGGTGCATGTGGCCCCACTTGTCCGTTGTGGACCTCAAGGTCCAGGAGCCACGTGGAGGCCCTGTAAGCAAGTTCTGGGAGCCACTCAGTGACGGCCCGAGGCCTTCTTTCCAGAACAAGTGAATGCGGTCGGAATGGAAATGAGGTGAGCTGACTTGACCTTGGCAGTGCAGGGGTGCAGGGACAGGGTCCCGAGGAGGACCCCGTGGGGCCGGCCCGGCTGGCATTTACCGTCCTGCCATTGAGTCCCCAGTGCCTTACAGTCACAGTCCCTTCGTACAGCGTCTGCGTGAGGTCCACAGCAGGCCGCCGGGCCACGCTGCCGCCCGGATTCTCTGTGCTCGCAGGTGGAGGATGAACAGAGAGCAGCCTCCCCACTCCCGGAGCGCTCGTCCTCTGGGCAGTGGGACCTTCCGAAGCGGGGAGCCCATGTTTATCACCGCCTCCCTCACCCTGCAGAGACGGCGGAAGCAGGGGGGCGGCTGGGTTCTCCTGCAGCCCCTCCCCAGGTCCTCCCAGTGTCCGCTTCCCAGGACGCCCCTGGGCATTCTGGTTTGGGGCGTGGGGTTTTCACCATGCTCACCATGGGGGTGCGGGGACACAGGTGACCTGAGAGCCGCTGGGTGGGAACGGTGGGGCTTGGACCCAGCTGTGGCTCCAGTCTGATGGTGGCTCAGTTCCCTTCTCCACGTGTGTGAAAGGTCTGGGGCCCGTTCCACTGCACTCTCTGTCTCTTGCCTCCCTCCCTGTTCTCCAGCCCAGCCCACTCTTCTGTGAATCAGTGTGAATCATCTCTGAGCCTAAAGGTGGACTCCCTGGCCAGAGAGGAGCCGAGAGCTTGCCATGGTGGCAGGGAAGCTCTCTGGGGCCCACAGAGATGCTGTGAAATCCCTCGGCTCCCGCCACATACGTTCAGTTCCGTTTCCGCACGGCTCTTGTTTGCACGGCGTTTCTTCATTCAGCATCTGTTACTTGCTGAGCAGCAGTCCGGGGGCTTGGGACACATACGTGGACTACCCAGACAAGAGTCGCTGATCTCCTGAGCCTTCCACCTGGCTGGGAGTGACCAGTAGGATGACCGGGCCCAGCAGAGCAGAGCAGGGTCCAAGGGCTCGGGAGTGCTGGGGGTTGCTGGTGGCTGCAGGCGTGGCGAGGGCTCAGGTTGGATTCCTGCGGGAAGGTGCGTCTGAGCAGAGACTTGTGGGCAGGCAGGCAAGGAGCTGCTCGGGGCGTGGGGTAAGAGCCGTCCACAGAGGGACGAGCAAAGACCAGAGCCCTGGTGGAGAACGTGCCCGGAATGTTGGAAATGACGCCCAGGCCGTAAGGGAGGAGGGGAGGAGAAGGATGAGAGGTGATGTCAGAGAAAGAACCAGGAGGCGGTCACATAGCCGCTCGTCGGCCACCGCCAGGGCTCTGCTGTGCCTCTCACTCATGCTGGGAGGCGTTGCCTGGCTTCGGGCGGAGGGAGACGTGATGTAAGTGTGATCGCAGTTCATCATCTGACGCAGCCTGAGATCAGGCAGTAGGTAGCACGGAGACAAGTTCAGTGGTGAAGGGAAGTGGTGGCCCCAGGGTGCACGCAGGACCCCGTGACATCAAGAGAGATGTCAGGGCTGTGGTGCGGGGAGCCGGGTCGAAAGCCTGCAGGAGCCAGAGACAGGGAGGGGGCCAAGAGCTCAGCGTGCGAGCCGGGGACTGGGAAGCGGAGCGGCCGAGTGTGGAGCCTGCGAGGCCGTCCTGGGGGAGGCAGCTATGGGAGCTGTGTGCATGCAGACACTGTTCAGACTCAGGGGGGACTTCACAGGCGTCCTGGGCAGCCCCACGCGGAGAGACACAGGAGAAGAAGGGAGGAATCAGGGCAGACCCAGAGGAGTGGCAGGAGGCGCCGGGGGAACTGATCGGCGTTTGGGAGGCCGAGTGAGGACGTGTCGGGAGGAGGGAGGGCCAGGTGCAGCAGAGGCTGCAGATGGGGTCAAACGACCCCGTGGCAAATGGGCTTTCCCAGGGCTGTAGCCCAAGGTCATCCTAACGCAAACAGTTTTGCTGCAGTGGCGAGGAAGGTGGAAGGAAAGCTCACCGGGATGAGTGCAGGGGAAAGGTGGGCAGAGCAGAGGACACTGTGAGTATACACAGTGCTTTTGAGTGGTTTATTCGGATCATACATCTAACCGAGAGAAGACACGTGGGCTGGGGGAGAAGTCCGGCCCAGAGAACTTGAGTGAGAGGAGTGCGAGCCTGTGAATATGCTGATGGAGCCGAGGTGCAGGGGCAGAGAGGTGGGCCGTGGGGGCGCTGGGGCAGGACGGGGCGCGGATGGTTCCTGGTGGCAGCCGAGTGCCGTGTGCAGAGGCTGGTGGATGAGGGCAGAGGGCCCGGGGGGCTTTCTGAGTGGATCTGTCAGAGGTGACACAGGCATCATCGGAACACGAGCGGGCGGGAGGCGTTGTCGGAGGTCTCCGAGCTGGAAGCAGATCTGGGAATGCAGAGCCGGAACGGGCAGGGGACCTGCAGTGGAGGGAGAGGCAGCCAGAGGGGCCCAGGCGGGGCTCCTGGCCGGGATTCTGGCATGTGGTTAGCCTGACTGCGTGTCTCCCTCCAGGGCTGTGCAGCTGCACCTGCGTACAAGGTGGAGCTCTGAGTCTGTGTCTCTTTGGAAACATGTAGAATGCAACGATTTAAATGGTTTGAGAGCAAAAGAGCCACTTCTAACTGTTACGCCTTCCTGTCTACCCTCTGTCTTTCCTTCTCTCCCCCCTTCCACCCCTTCCTGGCTTTTTTCCTTCCCTGCCCACTAAAAACACTTGCATCTCCCAGGTATATAATTGTCATATCTAAAACTGGTTTGAAACAAGACAGGAGAGAGGGGAGCCCTTGTAGCATCAGTGGAAGGGCTGAAGAACTGGGCTAGGGCAGGGGGGGACCCCAGCAGCTGTAGCAGTGGAGGAGGTGGGGGATAACTCCCCCAAGCCCCATCCTGGGCACGGATGAGCCCCAGTCTCCAGGGCTCATAGCTCAAATCCCTGCCAGGGAGGCAGGGTCCTTGATGTCTGTGGGAGGAGCTTCCCAGAGCAGAAGCCGCTCCCTTCACCATCAGATGGTGGGACGCTCCCTGCAGTCATCCACAAGGCCAGCAGCGGATTTTAGCAGGTTCATCCACTCCAACTGTGTCATGAACCGGCTGTGTTCCTTATTTAAAAATCGTCTTCACACCTGCGTCTGGAAAAAGTTATTCTTATTATGGCCTCTAATTCATTAGCTCATTCTTCACCTATAAAAGCTGACGAAGTAGACAGAGCCAGAATTGACACAGGGGCTGCTGGATCCTCAGGGGCACCCAAGGCCTGGGGTGCATCTGGCTCTGCCCAGATTCTACTCTTGGCCACAGAAGGCTCAACACTGACCCGGAAGCTGTAAGAGAGAATCCAGGGTATCCTGGGGAGGTGAGATTGCAGCTGTACCGCCCAGCTGGATGGTCGGAGTCCTAGTCGTCTCCCAGGGCTGAGAAGAGGAGGAGTTGGTCAACAGTTGCGCAGGGCTTTGTAAAGTGTGTGACAGCTGCCGCGAAGGGTTATAGCGCTCACTCATTCTAGGTTCTCCTGGTACGTGAGAACTCATGTCAGCATCAAGCATTGTCCACTACGCGCCGTGCTGCTGAGCGCACGGGCCAGAGCCGTGCCCTGTGAGATCCCTGTGCTTGGTGCCAGTGGGGAGGGGAGGGCCCAGGGGTCTCTCCTCCCCACCCAGACGCGTGCTCTTCCAGCTGTGTTCCTGTTGGCTGTGGAGCGTGGCGCGGTAAAGGTGATGAGTTCGGAAGAATGAAGCGGAGGGCGCTGTGTCCCGTCTCTGATGAAAGGCAGATTTCACGTGGAATCCAGCCCTTCATTCTTAAAGGTTGAGTAGGATGACATGTAAAAATGAATTCCAACCGGTTAAATTTAGGCTGCTCAAAGGAAAACAAAAGTTGAATGTAGGCTTATTCTTGGTACAGAAACATTTTCACTTGGCTGTGAATTGCATATATTTGAAAATCGTCTTGGGCTCTTGGGAATTGTGTGTGATCAGGGAAATTTTCAAACAAATGTCGATAGGCACTCTGGACTCTGCCGCTGCTCCTCTCGTTCCAAGGAGACTTTCATTACAGACAGGTTACGGCGATCCGCTGGCAAGAGGGGGTTGTGGCCGCAGACACGCTTGCTGTAACTTATTATACCTCTCTGTCCCCATTCAGGCTTGGCTCGCCCCAGTGTCTGGAGTGGACGGAGACTAGTACCCCATCCTCCTGTGCTAGAGATCTGAGACCCACACGGCAGCTGTGGCCACTGTGAGACAGGGGCCGGCTGATATCCTTGCCATCGATCGTATGCACGCAAGCATAACAGGGACCATTTAAAGATCTGCCTAGGTACCAGGTGCTAGGCTGATCCCATTCCGTAATTATTTTACTCTCATGCTGTGGACGGAGAAGTCGTTGAGGGAGACAAAACGACTCACCTGGCTGTGAGACACGCAGCCACTTGGCGCGTACGCTGCGCCTCTCACCAGCTGGGAAAGAAAACAAGCAGAACCTTATGTGTCTTTCCTTGAAATGGAGAGATGTAAAACTTCATTTTATTGTAGAGCTACAGAAATAGAGAGAGGGAAAGATACACGGACAGAGATATCCCATCCATTCAGTCCCCCAAGGCCTGTGAGCCAGGCTCTCCGTGTGGATCTCCCATATGGTTGGCAGGGACCCGGCTACTTACACCTTCCCATGCTGCCTCCCAGGGTGCACAGTAGATGGAAGGTGGAATCAGGTCGTGGAGCTGGGACTTGAATCCGGGCCCTCTGATGGGGGGTGTGTCCCAAGCAACATTTCAACGGCCATGCCCAAATGGATGGATTTTGGTTACCTTGCGCACTGACCACAGCAAGAGCTCTAAGCAGAAAGATCATCAGTTCCTGGCACCCTAACCCGTGGCACCGCATCCCCCAGAGGCATGAGAGACTCAGGCCAGCTCTTCCTGGGTGCGCCAATAAACTCAGAAGCAGCGTGGCAGCCATTCCACCCCCCACTCCTGCCGGATGGAGCTGCCACCCCAGGGCCCACCTGGTCCATTCCTTCAGCCTCCTGCTGAGCCTGGTCCCGCTGTCACCCATGGGGCCCTGTCTGGGAGAAGCAGCAGGAGCCGAGGTTCCCTCCCTGCTCTGGGTCCTGGGGTGTCTGCCGTGGCTCTGTTGACAGGGAGTGAGTGATGGATGATAAGGCCTGTCCGTCCACCTCGCAGGGCTGTCGCTGGTGGCGTAATGGAGGTAGAAGTCCTTTGCAAAGTATGAAAGTACAAGTCCCAGTGATGAAAGAACACAGCCCACGCGCTGTGATTACATTGACATCAGAGCGCTCCACCCCATGACAGGCTGCCGATGACGGGACCGGCTCTCTCCCGAGGCCCCGGGGCTCTCAGCGACGTTTTTAGCAGATTTGTCTAAGACTAAGTGCGTTCATGGTCAGCAAGGCCCAAGAATGCTGTGAGCTTCTATTTGGTGCCAGATACTACTCGATATTGTGTGTTTCACACACTCACATGTGCACACGATACACACCAAGAAATCCATGAGCGCTGTGCCATAGTCAACAGCGGGAAAGTGAACGCTGCAGCTGTAGTGGGTGTAGCGGGGGGTCTGCGCTTACAGACCTGACCTGCCTGCGGGGACCCGAGCTCCAGGGCGGGCGCAGCACCGAGCCGCCCAGGTCTCTGCAAGATGTTTGCTGCTCCCAAGTTTCTTGTGGTTCTGTGCGTTCTTAGCAGCTCTGTACTTGGGTTTCCCTCCCTCCCTCCGTTCCTTTCTGGGCAGAGAGAGAGAGAAAGCTCTCGTTTATTCACAAGCTCAGCTCCTAAATGCCTATGATGGCCAGGCCTGAGCCAGGCCAAAGCCGGGAGACAGGAGCTCAGTTCAGGTCTCTGAGGTGGACGGCAGAGACCCAGCGTCCACTGCCTCCCAGGGATTGCATCAGAAGGAAGCTGGCGTCAGGAGCCATAACACGGAGTTGGACCCAAGGACTCTGATGAGAAACGTGGGTGTCCTAACTGGTGTCTGAGCCGCCTGGCCACAGGCCCAGCCTGGGTTTCTCTTCCTTACGGGCAGTCTCTGTTGTATAGCAGACAGCTCGGGGAAACCCAGCTCTCCTCCCTGACGCAGTGGTGAGCACCCTCCATGCCAGCCGCAGCCGTGGGGCTGACCGGAACCTGGCTGAGGGGTGGGGCTGCGTCCACTCGGCCGCCGTGAAGCCAGCGTGAACCAGTGGCGACCTGGGGCCCATGCTGGAAGGGTCTGCTGACCAGAGGTCAAGGGTTTTTCTGTAAACATCTGTGCTCTCCTCTCTGCCTGCCTCTGTCTGCCTCCCTGGGCCCCCATCTACAAGGCCTTTGAGAGGCTAAATCCTAGATTGGCTTTCCCTGTTGTGGGCGGAGCAAGACCTTGCCCATCCCAAGCCCTGAGAGGTAGGTGTTCACAAAGTGTTCTTTCGGGGATTGTATGGGATACCTTGTTGTCACCTCCTTCCAAAGATGTGACGTGGTTGCACATTAAGACAATGTGGGGGCCGGTGCTGTGGCTTATCTGGTAAAGAAGCCGTCTGCAGCACTGGCATCCCATGTGGGCACCGGTTCAAATCCTGGCTGCTCCTCTTCCAGTCCAGCTTCCTGCTGATGAGCCTGGGAAAGCAGCAGCGGGTGGGCCTCTGTACCCACATGGGAGACCTAGAGGGCGCTCCTGGCTCTGGACCTGCCCAGCTCTGGCCATTGTGGCCATTTGGGCAGTGAACCAGCGGATGGAAGATCTCTCTCTCTCTCAAATAAATAAACCTAAAAAATAAATAAATAATAGGTAGATAAAGACCGAGCCCTCATCTCAGAACCATATTCAATGTGTATGTACCGTTAGTCTAAACAAGCCACTTAGGAAAACTTAGATTGGAGCCATGCTCTCAATTTGTGTTTCCACCAAGAGAAGGGGGATTTCTTAATCAGCAAAAATCCAATGAGCTCTGAAAATGGCGTCACAGTTCCTGTCCTTCCTCAAATGTCACATGGCATGGACCTTGTTGAGCCGCGGCACCGGCCCCTTAGCGTGTGCTTTAAGAAGTCCAGGGAGGCTGGGATGTCCTCGTGCTTGTCCGTCCTGCCAAGCTATCGCCCCCAGGCTCCACAGGCGGGTTTGTGGAGTGACTTAAAAGGCAGGAGTTGGGTTCTGAGAGTTCAGCACGCACATGCGGAGTGGATGGCGTGAGCCGTGGAGAGAGCAGGGATTAGCGTCCCAGCCCAGTCTCCCCGGGGACCGCGGTTCCTGAGTGGTGCTGAGCGTGATGACAGGGTTTGGGGCTGGCCAGCGAGTGTGTCACAGGGCCTGAGCCCAGCCCGCTGGTCGTGCCTTGCTCGTCACTTGCGCATGGGGACGGCTGGGCTGAAATCAGCACGGTGCCCTTTTTTGGTATGAACCTTCATGGTAATGTTTTTCGTTTCTTTTCATTTTCCAAAGGAACATTCGCAGGATGCCGATGGCAGAGCTGCTGGCTCTCCCGTTCCTGACGGCGGAGCTCTGACACGTTGCTTTTCCATGGGGGCTATCTCTCTCAAACCAGGGGCCTGAGCTGCAGTAACTTAGTGTCCGTCCCCCAGCGGATCCCTTCACACACCGTCCCCCAGCGGATCCCTTCACACACCTTCCCCCAGCGGATCCCTTCACACACCTTGGAAGGATCCCAGCCTCCCTCAGATGTAGAAATTCCTGTGTGTGCAGGCTTTCGGCTGGCCAAGGTGTCATGACCTTGTTTCTTTTTGTAAGATTTATTTTAGTTATTTGAAAGAGTTACAGAGACAGAGAAATGGGGAGGGGTCTTCAATATGCTGGTTCACTCCCCCATTGGCCGCAATGGCTAGAGCTGTGCTGATCTGGAGCCAGGAGCCAGGAGCTTCTTCCAGGTCTCCCACACAGGTGCAGGGGTCCAAGCACTTGGTCCATCTTCCTCTGCTTTCTGAGGCCATAGCAGAGAGCTGGATCAGAAGAGGAGAAGCCGGGACTAGAACCGGTGCCCATGTGGGATGCCGGTACTGCAGGCCGGGGCTTTAACTGCTGCACTACACCGCCGGCCCCAGCAAAGTTGTTTCTGACACATGTCCCCTCAATGGCAGCGTAGTTCCGTGAGTCTTTGGTTACTCGTCACATGTGCCCACGAGCTCCTGAATCCCTAGGTAACAGAGTGGCACCATTAGGCCAGTCTTATTGTTGGGATAATTGCACAGAGCTGGACATACGACAGAGGGCTACAAACGGAAGAGGACAGGCCCAGGAGAGCAGCAGGCCCCAGGACAGCCACTGGGAGGTGCCAGCATAGAGATTTCAATCCCGGGTTTGCGGTGACATTGATGAAATACGTGGCACGCCTCGGCTTGAAACATGTTTTCAGGGGCACATTGACTATCAGAGATTTCTACTGTAAAATAGTGATTTTTGTCCCCCAGATGTCCTTATCTTCAAAGCTATGCAGTCCCCTGAGGTCTAAAAATAACGACAGTTTCCTTCTGTGTTGTGCACTCTCTATTTTGCTATACATGATTTACTTATTTATTTGAAAGGCCATAGAGAGGGACAGATGGAGAGAGCGCTTCCACCCGCTGGTTCACTTCCCAGCAGGCTGTGCAGCCAGGAGCCAGGGGAGCTTCGCATCCCGGTCTACTGCTTCTTCCAGGCCTTCCTTGCCTGCTCCGCGGCCTCCCTGGGCAAGGCTTTGGTTCCCGTGCCCTGCGGCTGGCTGCAGGTGGGACGGGGCACTGAGGCGGCTCTCAGAGCAGCAGCAGTCACGAAAGCCGAGATGCGGCCGCTGCGGGCGGAGTGTCCTGCCTTCCTCGTCCGCCTCGCTAGGGTACGGGGCTCCCGTGGCCACTTTCTCCTAAGAAATCCTTGGTGCTTTTTGTTGGAAAGAAAACCTCTCGTTCTCCAGTGAAGAGTTCAGCCACGTTGGAGGAGGGGGTTAGAAGATTCAGATGCCCCTCCAAGGGGAGAGTCAAGAAAAAAGGCTGCCAGAAATGAGGGTGACACGGTCGGAACGACACCAGAGGCTTCCGGTTTGAATAGACCAGACTCCCAGCCTTTGTTGTTGGATGCCGGCCTTGTGTGGTTTTCAGTGCGTAGAGGCTGAAAAAACTCTGTTCATCGAGAGCTGGCTCTGTGGCGTAGTGGGCAAAGCTGCTGCCTGCAGTGCCAGCAGCCCATATGAGCACTGGTTCGAGTCTCAGCTGCTCCACTTCCGATCCAGCTCCCTGTATGTCCTGGGAAAGCAGTGGAAGATGGCCCAAAGGCACCTGCATGGGAGACCTGGAGGAAGCTCCAGGCTCCTGGCTTCAGCCTGGCCCAGCTCTGGCTGTTGCAGCCACTTGTGGAGTGAACCAGAGGATGAATTACCTTTCTCCCTGTCTCTCCCTCTCTCTGTAACTCTGCTCCAAAATAAATAAATAAAAATGTTAAAAAAATGTATAGATATTGTAGTGGCTAATTGCAATTAATCACCCAGGACAAAAAAACATTTAAAAAAAGGTTTTCTTTTTCCAATGTCTTAGCTTGTGAGCAAAGTTGCCATTCCACATGGGGCACATCATGTCACGTTGTATTTCAAAGGGAAACACTACTTAAAGTTGCAGGAAAATGCACATTAAGGAAAAATGCACATTACCCATATCTTCCACCACAGGCACATCTTGGTGATATTGCTAAAGCGCTGTGTGTTCTGATGGAAAGTCCAATCCTCCCTCCCTCCTATCCCACCCAGGGCTGCTACGCAAAAGCAGGAAAGAATTGCAAGATTAAATTCTGGGTAGAGACCATTTCGGGTTTTGCAGCTTTGAGAACAGAGTCGCACTATGTTGCCTGATGCATCACTTATTAAAAGTTTCTCTCAGTAGGACAGTAAGCAATTATTGGAAGCAGCTGGGTTACGAGAGGACCCGATCACATTCTTACACGCAGAGGGATTATGGGTTATGAAATGACGCTGGTGGAGTGACACTTGCTAATTTTTAAGGTGAGAATCGAAATAATTTCATAATAGCTATAACATCAGAACAACTGTCTGGATTTGAGGGTCGCCAAGGTTTACAGTTAGTGCATGGATTGAATTTATTAAAATGCAGGAGAGTTTGCTTGACAGCTTTCAAGGAGACTGTGACCTTGCGGATGCTGAGGACAAAGTCTAAAGCCTAATCTGGAATGCCCGTGTCGTTAACTTTCATTTATCACAACCCATTCTGTTCCTGGGTTAGGGTACAGATGAGCTCCTATGAGGGTAGAGAGGACGGAATGGTGGCAATTAACACCGTTCCTGGCCTCGCTGTGGTAATGCCTTGAGCAACATCACCTTTGAGAAACTTGAT
The DNA here is from genome assembly GCA_015711505.1 of Sylvilagus bachmani. NCBI lineage: Eukaryota > Metazoa > Chordata > Mammalia > Lagomorpha > Leporidae > Sylvilagus > Sylvilagus bachmani. The sequence continues at coordinate 4,688,179 of CM027404.1, forward strand.
AATCACTCAAAAAACAGAGTCACCTTTGCTTTCCAGGGGAGCCCCCCTGCCCCCTCACCTCCACCCCCCTCGCCCTAAACCTAAACCGCCTTGAGCTGGTTTTCTGCACCTGCTTCGTGCCTTCCTGCCAGCTGCTTGCGTTTCCATCAGAGCAGATGGCAGCGGGGAGCCCGCTTGGCTTATGCTGCAAGCAATGGCGCTGGGCTTGGCTAAGTTAAAACAGGCGAGCGGTAGCAACAAAACGAGGCTGTGAACCTGAAGCGACCGAGACCTGAAGTTCAGTGCGAGAGAGGGAGGGCCCCAGCAGCCTGCCCCGGCGCTGACCGAGCTGTCGGGCTGGGCTCTCGGGCCATCTAAGGTACGGCCCGAAATGCAGGAATTCAGAGTGCGGTTCTGCCCAGCCTGATGGATTATAAAGTTTCCAGCCGCGGGATCGGTAAAGACTTCTAGTTATTACTGTTGAGTCCTTTATTCCTAAATGAAATAACTTCATTGCTTTGTTGGCTTCTCAGCATAAGGTACTCACCATTAAAAGTTCAATGAAAGTAAAAATATCTCCCCCGAATTCCCAGTGAAAAGAAGCTACAGATGATAAGTGCCGCTCCCCAGCTCTGTCAGTACGGCAGGGAAGTGCAGATAAGAGAGGCATATGTGTGAATTCACTCTAATAAGTTTTTCAACACAGCACCCACCACGACGGCGCTGGGCAGTTGGACGTGGTGTTTCTCCCCTGCTGCGGGACAGAGCTGCTGTGAGAATCAGAAAGCTGGATATGACATTATGCAAATGCGGGCAATGCTACGAAGATGCACCTGTGTTAGGGGAAGGGGTCGCTGGGGGACGTGGCAGAAGTTGAGGCACTGAGTTCAGGTTTCAAGGAGGAGTCAAGACAGGTGGCAGATGGGGGCTGGGGGAAGGAGAGACCCCGAGTGGCTCTGGGACGGTGGGAGCAGGTGCATCTGAGGCATGAGGGGAGGCTGCCATCCGAGTGGACGTTTGTCCCGGTGGGAGACGAGCCAGGCCTGCTAGGGCACCTTAGACCCGGCTGGGCCCTGGCTGTGCTGTGATTGAGGTATGGAGCTCCAACCGGAGCAGGGATAGAAGGAGCCAAAACAATGCTTTGAGAGGCTGCACGGTGTGTGTGTGTGTGTGTGTGTGTGTGTGTGGTGGGGGGCAAGGAGATGGAGACACACACACACACACACACACACACACACATACACGAGGGCAGCAATGCTGAGGCCAGTGGTGGTAGGGCTGGAGAGACAAGAGCGTGGCTGTGGAGTGTATGTGTGGAGTGAGAGAGACTTGGTTTGCATCATGTCTGCTGGGGTTGCCTTTAAAACCTTGTGCCATTTGACTATAGTGTGCGGTTTTTCTTATTGGATGGTAGGAAATATTTATATATTATGGTTTTCTGTTACATTTTATAAATGTTTTATTTTAGCCTATTTCTTTTAGTGTGTGTGTGTGGCGGGCAGCCAGCCAAGATTTTTTTTTAATAGAAAACTTTTATTTAATAAATATAAATTTCATAAGTACAACTTTTGGATTATAGCAGTTCTTCCCCCCATACCCGCCCTCCCACCCCCAAAGTACCCCACCTCCTACTGCCTCTCCCATTCCATTCTTAAGATTCATTTTTAATTAACTTTATATACAGAAGATCAACTCTATACTAAGTAAAGATTTCAACAGTTTGCACCTACACAGACACACAAAGTATAAGGTGCTGTTTGAAGACAAGTTTTGCCATTAATTCGCATAGCACAACACATTGAGGACAGAGATCTTACATGGGGAGCAGGTGCACAGTGACTCCTGTTGTTGATTTAACAATTGACACTGTTATTTATGACGTCAGTGATCACCTGAGGCTCTTGCCATGCGCTGTCAAGGCTATGGAAGCCTCTTGAGTTCACCATCTCTGTTCTTATTTAGACAAGGTCATAGTCAAAGTGGAAGTTCTCCCTTCAGAGAGAGGTCCCTCCTCCTCTGATGGCCCGTTCTTTCCTCCGGGATCTCACTCGCAGAGATCTCTCACGTAGGTCCTTTTTTGCCACAGTGGCATAGGTCAGTTTTTTTCTGTTTTGCTATGAGTTTTTGTCTCCTAATACTTGAATGGTCTTTAAAGGGGTTTGTAGAAATTTGTGTGGAATCTGTTGGGGGTGTGCTGTGAGCCCTGATTGGCTTTACTTTGCAGATGGATAAAAAGGGGTGCTCTCCTTGCCGATGAAGTCAGTCGCGCCCCTACGCGTCCACCCCCACACACGGCAGGTGTCCAGTTCATTGTTCCAGTTTGTTGTTCTAGTGGGATTCTTTTCATGGCCTGTTTGATTGTCATTTGAGAAAACTGCTTATTCTTCTTCAACATTTTATTTTCCATGAAAACTCAGAGACTTAGCGTTTTAGTGTCGTGAAAGGAAGTGTTGAAATTTTCCTTGAGATTGCCCTGGATTTATAGATGAATTTGGAAAGAATTTTTTTTTTTTTATGAAACTGAGTCTTTGTGTCTGTGCTAGGCTATGTCTCTCCATTCATCCAAGTTTTCTTTTATGTCCTGCAGTAAAGTTTTATGATTTTATTCACAGAGGTCTTGAGGCGAGGGGATGGTGTTTATTCTGAGTTATCGTATGGTCTCCTCCTCTTTGTTTCAGGCAGGTGTGTATCAATGGCCCCATCTCCTCTGTTTCAAATACGCAGGCTGGTGATTTTGTGAAGTTTATACACAGCAGATAACTGAGATGGGTTTCTACCTCCAAAAGGTTTGACATTGTTTTTTTCCAGGCAAGAGAATGTAGGAAGGTCAGTTTCCTTTCCTGAAATAAATAACATTTTTAGAAATTTCGAAACAGGCTCTCTGTGCGAGCGATGGCTTGCGCTCTCCGTGTGGGCAGTGGCCGCGCTTGTGTGGCTGTGTAGGGATTTGGACACCGTCCAGCTTAGCTCCTCTGCTGGGACATGCTCGGGGCCCAGCCCAGGAATCCCTGGGCCCTGCCCTTGGGTGTTGACCTGCCTGCTGATCACTCTCTCGTCTGCCTCCCCTCCGATTCATGGCAGGACAGAGCAAGCCTCGCCGGAAGCCCCAGGGGACTGACCCCAGGTTCCTTGTCTTTCTGAGACGTTCTCTTCCTGCCCATCCCTGCCTAGGCCTACAAGGAAGTTCTCCTTCGATGTCACTGTAGATAATGACCACAGAAAAAGATCAAAGGCCCCAGCCGTACTTACCTGCTCTAATGGAGCCAGCGGTCTTTGTTCAGACAGCTTTATCCTAACTGTGTGTCCAGGCTGGGCTTGTGTTTGGTAGCTGAGGCTTGATTGAAATCAGGTGGCATCGTGCTGTCCCTGCAAGACCCGACAGGCCCAGCACTGGGGCTGCTCAGCCTCTGCTGCTCCTCTGCTAACTTGAGAGTATATGGTTTTTAAGATTTTAATTATTTATTTGAGAGGTAGAGTTACAGACAGTGAGAGGGAGAGACAGAGAGGTCGTCCATTTGCTGGTTCATCCCCTAAATGGATGCAACGGTCAGAGCTGAGCTGATCTGAAGCCAGGAGCCAGGAGCTTCTTCCTGGTCTCCCACATGGCTGCAGGGGCCCAAGGACTTGGACCATCTTCTACTGCTTTCCCAGGCCACAGCAGAGAGCTGGATTGGAAGAGGAGCAGCTGGGACTCAAACCGGTGCCCATATGGGATGCTGGTACCATAGGCAGAGGATTAACCTGTACCACAGCATCAGCCTCTGCTCTGTTTGTGCTCGGCTTCCACAGTTTGCCTTTTGTGTGCAGCTCTGTAAATGGACATTCACCTCTGCATTTTCCAGCTGTGGCCTGGGTCCTGCCGTGGTGATGGCTGGCAGCTCACTGCTTCGTTTGGGATGAACACTTTCCTGATACTGGGCTGCCCCACCCCTGGCCTGCTACAGCGACATGCCCCAGCCAGCATTCGAATGGGAGCCCACGGTTCTGCCAGCACCAGTGTGATCCGTAACAGGAAACCCAGACAATAAGGTTTCTGGAGAATGCAGGCCGGCTTCTGTCGGGGGACACCGGCGCATGAGGAAGACAAACTGTCTTTTTAATTGATTTGTTTTCATTTTGTTTGAAAGGAGGAGACACCGACAGACAGACAGACAAAGATCTTCCACCCACTGGTTCACTTCCCAAATGCCTGCAACAGTTGGGGTTGGGCCAAGCTGTAGCCAGAGCCAGGAACTCCATCCCGGTCTCCCATGTGGGTGGAGGGGCCCAAGTGCCTGAGCCATCGCTGCGGCCTCTCAGGATGTGCAATAACAGAAAGTGGGCGCTGGGACTCACACCCACACTGCTGCCGGCTGCAGGCATCCCAGGTGCTATGTTAACTCCTCTGCCCAAGCCCGCCTCCAGCTGCAGTGTCTTCAGTGGCTTGTTTTTTCCACCCCATTTTCACGAGTAAATGACTAGAGCCCTTCCCGTACCTGGGCGTGGACAAAGAGCGGTGGCTTCCGCCATCAGGGGTGCCCCTGTCCTCCTAAAAGGTAATTGTCACCTGCTGTCGGCTCTCTTTCCTTCCATTCAATTTGCAACTCTACGCAAATTGCTTCTCGGTTCAAAGAGCACAGCTCCAACAACGACGGTAATAATAATAAAAGGCGTTTCACAGGAAGAACCAGGCACCAGGTGTGGGTGACTTAACCCCTCCTCCGAGCAGCCCCTGAACCTCAGTGGGTAATAACGCCACGTAGCCCAGCGGGACCAACTCCGGGGAGAGCTGCCCGTGGAGGAAGGGGCTTCTGATGCAGTTAATGATGTCCCAGGTCCTGGCGACAGGTCGATAGGACACGTCAACACGGAAGAAGGTTCAAGAAGGTGGAAAAATAGGGACAGTCAGACACGGCTGATGTCTGGGCTGCTGGGTGCCGTGGACTCTCATTCTGACGCTCTCTGCAGGGGCTCCCATGCTCTTTGGCCACGGTCCCCGGCCTCTCTCTCCTTCCCCTGGGTCTTTGCTGACTTTGTTCCTTGTGCTCAAATGACTTCTCCTCTCAACCGTATCTAAGGGGATAAACATTTATTTGCTTCCAACACACTCTTCTTGCGAACAGTTGCTTGGCGCAGGATTCCCCACCAAGAAACTCTGTTGTGCAGGCTCCTTTGCAGCTGAGCCTGTGGCTGCGAGTTCAGCTGCACCCAGGGAAGTTCTCACAGGACCTGGAGAAGGAGAGAGCCTTGTAGGTGTTCTGGCTGGCTGTCTGCACTGACCAGAGGGCCGAGGGCGTCCTGCCCAGCCTGCTGAGTTGTGCAGAGGCTGGCAGTGGCTCTGTGTGGGTCTGATCTCTTGTCTTGGACCACAGCTCCCTGTGTGTGGTCTCTCACTTCCTCGGCCGTGGCCTTCGAGTTAGCAACTCCTGCAGAGCCCTCCAACAGACTCGTCTCTCAGCCTTTTCGCAGTGACTTCGGAAGCGCCCAGTCCCTGTGTGAGATCCTGGGGTGAGTTGTGGTCCCTGCACTGACCGTGTGGGAAGTAGACTGAGCAGTGCCGTAGAACTGGGTGGTGGGGACGGCGTCTTCACTGCGGTGACTGGGACAGGCGCCACCAAGTAGCCTCAGGGAACACATGGTTCCCTCCCATCCATCCTCCCATTCGTCATCCCCCCGCCCCAGGGCGTCTCCACAGGGAGAGCAGGGAGGTCAGCCCCTCGGCCAGGGCCACAGGGCTGGGCAGTGACAACCACTCTTCCTGTAAACCTGGCCTTCCTCTCCACGGTGAGAGTGGCAGAACTAGACGTTGCCTACCAAGATTCCGAGAGGCTTCCCTGCCTTCCCATGTGGGGCGGCTGAGGCTGGCGGAAGGCAATGTCACCGCTTTGACTGCTCATCCCGAGTTCTCCACGCTCCAGCGCTGCCTTAGATGTCTTCCCAGTTCCTGCGGAGCCTCCTGGCTCTCCCTGGCACTGCCAGCCCTGGGGTCCTTCAGGGAGAGGAGCCATGGCCCAGTCCCTGGGAGGGGCAGCCAGGGGCTGCAGATCTTTCAGAAAGTCATTGAGTTGGGGCACTAGTGCATGCACCTGTGAGATTCCGGAGGCTTCCACAGGCGGGAACAGAAACGAGACCGGCCCTTCTGTCTGCTGGCTTTCTGTCTCTCTGGAGTTGGGAAGGCTCCTGACTCCTGTCTTGCAGCTCCCCCACCCCTCTCGCTGCCAGTCCCTGCTGGGTTCTAACTCTTGTGCTGGTATCACACGCTAGGTTCGGCTTGTCTCAGATCACAGTGGTGAGGCATAGAATTTGGGTTTGGGCCAGTGCCGCAGCTCACTAGGCTAATCCTCCACCTGTGGCGCCGGTACCCCGGGTTCTGGTCCTAGTTGCAGCACCAGATTCTGTCCCGGTTGCCCCCCCTCCAGTCCAGCTCTCTGCTGTGGCCCGGGAGTGCAGTGGAGGATGGCCCAGGTGTTTGGGTCCCTGCACCCGCATGGGGAGACCAGGAGGAAGCACCTGGCTCCTGCCTTCGGATTGGTGCAGTGCCGGCCGTAGTGGCCATTTGGGGGTGAACCAATGGAAGGAAGACCTTTATCTCTGTCTCTCACTGTCTAACTCTGCCTGTCAAAAAAAAAAAAAAAAAAGAATTTAGGTTTGGGTTTTTGGTGAAATGGAGTAAGCCTTGGACCAGGATCCTTCCAAAGGGTTGTAGAAAGTGGAATTAAAAGATATGTTTATTTTGATGTGAAAAATTATGAAATCCATGCATAGTCTTTCCATACTATGCATTTACATGAAGTCTCTGAGCATCCTCTGTAGGCTGAAATTTAAAAATTGTGTACCCCAAAGTAGGCTTACCTTTTAATGCCATTTTCTGTAACTTTTCAGCAGTATCTTCATAGGCTGTTGGGATTCTAAGATCTTCTTTTTCTTTTTCAAGATTTATTTTTATTTATTAGAAAGGCACAGATACAGAGAGAGAGAGCGAGAAAGAGAGAGAGAGAGATTGACCTTCCATCTGCTGGCTCACTCCCCAAATGGCTGCAATGACCAGGGCTGGGCCAGGCTGAAGCCAGGAGCCGGGAGCTTCTTCCAGGTCTCCCACGTGGGTGCAGGGGCCCAGGGACTTGGACCATCTTCTGCTGCTTTTCCAGGCACGAAAGCAAGAAGCTGGGTCGGAAGTGGAGCAGCTGGGACTGGAACCGGTGCCCATGTAGGATGCTGGCCTCGTGGCGGTGGCTTTACCCACTACCCTGTAATTTCAGCCCCAAGGTTTTCTTTTTAGAAATGACTGTTGGGGCAGGCATCGCAGCACAGCGGCAGTGGGATTCTTGCATTCTCTATCTAGTGTCTAGGATCGAGTCCTGCCTCTGTCTGCTGGTGCTCCTGGGCGGCAGCCGATGGTGGTCCACATATTTAGGTTCCTGTCTTCCAGATGGGAGACCTGGATGAATTCTTGATACCTGGCTTGGGCCTGGCCTGGCCCCAGTTGTCCTGGGGAGTGAACCGGCCGATGGAAGTTGTCTGCTTCTGTCTCCCTCTGTCTGTCACTCTGCCTTTCATATGAGTAACCAAATACAGCTTCTTAAATTATTATTTTAGTTGTGCATATTTGTGGGGTGCGATGTGTTAATTCCGTGGAGTACATGCGTACAGTGTGTGATGATAAAACTAGCTATCATTTCCATCTTAAACATTTGAAGAATTTTTTGCTTAACACTTATTAATTGTGCACATTGATGGGGCACAGGGTGATATTTCGATCAATGGATCCAGCCTCTACTACTGATGAAATCAGGGTATAGCTTGTCCTAGGTCTGCGACAGGCATGCTCTGTGAGTCTGTGGTTTCTCAGACCCTCGGGGTGATGGATGGACTGGAGAGGCTGAGGCAGAACGCTGGTGCTGCTGCTGCACCTGCGCGCACGGTGCCGTTCCCACCTGTTCCCCTAGAGCTGGCCCCTGGTCCCTCCTCGTCCCAGGCACAGGCTCCTTCCCTGCTGTCTGCCTCAGCTCCTTGAGGCCTCGTCCAACCTGGCAGGCAGATTAATCCCTTTGTCTGTGGCAGCCCACAGCTTTGTTGACACAATGGAAACCACTCCAGGCTCGGCCAGGGTGCTGTAATGAGCTGCTGGCTTATCTGTGTTTCCCATTGCATATTGACCTCCTTCTGGAGAGTGACTGCATCTTACTCATCCCTAATCCTCCGCAGCTAAATAAATATTGGCTAAATCAAGCTGAATCCCCATCTCCAGTGCAGTGCACTGCTCATATGCATAGATCTCAAAAAATGTGTTGGACCAAAATAAACTGGACTTTAATTATGCTTTCTGCAGACTTTCTGAAGTTCCCATCTACATCTGGTCCTCAGGATCTTACAGACCTTCTTGGTCTAAGAAGCCCTTGATTGGAGTGGGTGCCAAGGGTTGAGCACCAGCTAGGAACACCTACAGCCCTTATGGGAGTGCCGGTTCGAGCCCTGTCTACTCCACTTCCCAAGCAGCTCCCTAGTGGTCCACCTGGGAAGCAGCAGATGATGGTTCAAGGTCTTGGGCCCTTGCCACCCATGTGGGAGACCCAGGAGGAGTTCTGGCTCTGGCCAGGAACTGGGGCCAGCTTCAGTTGTTTGCTGACATTCTGAGGGTGAATGAGCAGATGAAAGATCTCTCTCTCTCTCTCTCTCTCTCTCTCCCTCTCTCCCTCTCTCCCTCCCCCCTTTCCCTCCCTCCCTCTCTCCCTCCCTCTCTGATTTTCAAATAAATGATTCATCACTGCCCTTGATGTAGAATGCAGTTTAATTTACTGCTTGGGGCTGGGGTGGATGGATTCAACACACGAGCCCATAATGGCTTCAAAGTGACTGCTGATGTGTGTGGATTTTGGAGCCCACCTCCCTGGTTGGAACCCCGGCTCCGACACCAACCAGTTTTGGCCTTGGTAAGTGCTTCAACTTCTCTCAGCTATGTCAGCCATAAACGGAGCCGAGGACAGTGTCTACGTCGTAGGATTGTTGGGGAGATCCCTGGGCTCACAACTGAGGAGCACTGGATGTGTACCCCGACACACCACACTTGCTCTTCAAGTGTCTGCGCTTACTGGGGTCCTGATGACAGACACAGGAAAAGGTGCATTTTTTAAAGTGCACCTGAACTCTAACACGACTTCCTGTTCCACCTGCACACTTAGACCACCACTCTTAGTTCCGAGCAGTGCAGTGCCAGGTGCTGCCAGTCGGCACTGCCGGCCCCGGACGCACCCAGGATGCCTCCGCTCCATGCACAGGGACTTGGTATACTTTCCTTCTATTACCACTTGTTTTTCCCTTTCATCAGGCTTCTGTTGTTCTGAAGGGCCACCCAGTGTCTTAGATGCTTCTACATTAGCTAATGAACACTAAGTCCTACTAAGGTGTAGATGAGAAGTGAGTCACTGGGGCACCCACACACAGCACCTGGAATCAATGAATAGGGGATTGAAGGCAAACAGCAAGGCACCAGGCTGGCCCCTGTCTTCCTGGCCAGCTCGGACAGGCCGCTGCTGGTCCGGGGGAACAGATCGGACCGGGATCAGAGCATGGTCCGCTGTGTGCCAGTTGCACCCACCCCCACTGCTCCGCACTTCTGTTGTCCATGTGGGGTTTGGCCGGCGTTCTCCGCGCTTTCCTCCTCCCTTCCTGGCCCGCCTTGGCCCCCTGCCCCCTGCCCTAGCATGTGTCGCCCCTCCCTGCCCGTAATGACCTCTGACCTTGTACTTGTTCTGAACTTCCGGTTGACTATGTATACTTCTGGTGTTGTCTGTCTGCCTTCCTTCCTTTTTTTTTTTTTTTTTTAAGATTTTTATTTATTTATTTGGAAGTCAGAGCTGCACAGAGAGAGGAGAGGCAGAGAGAGGGGTCTTCCATCCGTTGGCTCACTCCCCAATCCTCTGCAACAGTTGGAGCTGTGCCAATCCAAAGCCAGGAGCCTCCTCCTGGTCTCCCATGCAGGTGCAGGGGCGCAAGAACTTGAGCCATCCTCCACTGCTTTTGCAGGCCATAGCAGAGAGCCAGACTGGAAGTGGAGCAACTGGGATTTGAACCAGCACCCATATGGGATGCTGTACTGCAGGCAGCAGCCCCACCCACCATGCCATAGCACCAGCCCTCCTTTTTCTTTCTCTCTCCCTCTCTCCCTCTCTCCCTCTCTTCCTCTCTCCCTCTCTCCCTCTCTCTCTCTTTAGTATTGATTTATTTAAAAGGCAGAGAGACAGAGACCTTCCATCTACTGGTTCACTTCCTAGATGGCCACAACAGCTGGAGCTGCACTGATTCAAAGCCAGGAGCTTCTTCTGGGTCTCCCACGAGGATGCAGGGGCCCAGAGACTCTGACCATCTTCCACTGCTTTCCCAGGCCATAGCAGAGAGCTGGATTGAAAGTGGAGCAGCCAGTACTTGAACCGGTGCCCATATGGGATGCCAGCACTGCAGGTGGCGGCTTTACCCGCTACGCCACAGCGCCGGCCCTGTGTCTGTCTTATCATGGGTTCCACTCTGACACCATGTCAGAATTCCTTCTGGTGCTTCTATTGGAAACTACTTACCAAGTGCTTCTGGATAGAAGACTAGTCCTGGCTTGTGTGACTTAGTACATGAGAGATAAAGGCTATGGATGATATGAGCGGCACAATCATTCATTCTTATTAAAAATCTCTGGAGCCTGTTTCTGTGACATGGACAGTGCTAGGTGCTCACAGGCAAGACGAGAGGTAAAGGTGCTAACATGCAGCTCACCTTGCAATATTGCTCGACCCAACACGGGAGGCATGCATTGAAGGGTCCTGCCCCGGGGGAGACCGGAGCAGTCATGGTCAGTTTCCATAGACACTGGGACTGGTCTAGCCTTGAAGGCCTGAAAGATTCAAGGCCGCAAAGGGGCAGGAGCCCAGCATTCCAAGAACGGAACGTGGAAGCAGGGCAGGAATGAGCACGCGGCTGTGGGGAGAGCAGTTTGGCCGCTGGGCCCCGGCGTTCGGCAGGGATGGGAACGGGTTTCTGAGAGGCTGGAGAGTGTGACGACATCAGCCGGGGGCAGATCATCGGAGAGAGTTTTTGCAAAAAGAAATGAAGAACAGGGAACATGGCCTTGGGGAGGTCAGCTGGGAGCCCCACCAGGAGGGTGTCGGCCGCATGGGGGTGGGGAGAGGCTCAGGCTGGGAGACATCTGGGCGGTCCAGCTGCAGCTGCAGCCTGCGCTTCCGCCCGTGGGAGCCCGTAGGGCTTTCCCTCCACACCTGCTGTGGACCTGGCCCCATCTCCTGGCCGCTCCTCATGAGCGGGCTCCAGACGGTGCCACATGACACCACAGCATGGCGGGTGGGGCGACAGGTGCAAGTGTGGAAACCCAGCCGTTGGCTCCGTGGCAATGCGGTGGTGCTGATGGCGATGGTGTTGATGACACGGCACAGGAGGTTTTGGCACGCTGGCCGGCCGGCTGGCCTGACACTTGGGTGTGTTGTCCTTGCTACAGCTGTGCTTCAGTCTAATGAGGGACACATGCCAAGGCCCCAACCCCTCTCCCGTTCCCCTGCCCACCTCTATGGAGAAAATGAGAACTGGATGGAGGATGAGACCCAACCCATTGCCCACCTCCCGCCCCCGGCCCCTCCGTGCACACCTGGCTGTCCCGAGGCGTGAGCAGCATTCCCCAGAAGACAGCCTCGTGGAGCTGCCGTGGAAGCAGCCCCAGCTTGTGCAGCTGCACCTGAGAGCTGGCCGCGTTGTCGCTAAGATTCCCCCTCGGACACCCCCGGGGTTCTCTGCCATCGCTTGACGACTCTCGGTGTTTGCTCCCCACTGAGCTGTGCTTCCTTCGAGGGTGGTCCATGTCCTGGCTTTGCCTTACACCGCCGGGCTGAGCTGATCACAGAGCGGAGGCTGAGAGAGGGAGGCGGGGGACAAATGATCCTGCCGTGTGCTCGTGCAAACCCAGCCTTTCTGATCGATTGCGGTTTTTGACAAACTAAGACTAAGGGTGTCGACAAGTGTGCATGTTGTGATAAGGGTGTGGGGTATTTGTGATAAGGGATAGGGCTCAGCTTCAGCATCAAGGGTACCGGTACTGACCTCAGGTTACAGTAGAGAACGGAATGGCCCTGTTCACGTTGTCTGCAGAAGTGTAGACTTGAGGCTGGCCCCTAGGTGCTCTGAGCTGCATGCCTCGGGGACCCTCTGTGTGCCCCGCTCCTGCTGCCAAGCCCTCGGTGCCAGAACCATTGTTGCTCCAAGCGGTTTTTCTAACAGCTCTCCCGAAGGCTTTGGCAGTTGATCCAACAGAGGAGCAGTGCCAGGAGCAGACGACCAGAGGGGAAGAAGGAGAAGGCTAGGGCATGTGCCACGGGGGCCCCTGGGGACGCTGGGCACGGGGCGGGGTGGGCCGTGGGGACGCGGATCTGCGCTCCAAGGTTTGGAGCATTCCTGCTGCTGAGCATGAAGGAGAGCTCCGTTCCCCGTGAGCCGACGCTCCAGAGAATAGCAGCAAACCTACCTGGAGACGGCTTCTTCCTCCGTAGAAGTGCGTGAGCCGAGACAGCCTAGAAAGTGGGGTGTCTTCAAGCTGTCCCGAGTGGGCAGGGTCACCGTCCTCAGAGCAGAAGGAAGTGGCCTCCCGGAGCAGAGGAAAGGCCAGGAGTGACTCCTTGGAGCCGGGGGACAGGACATCAGCTCCTGCCAGCGGCCCGACCTGGGCCTCCGTCCCTGGCTCCTCCGCGGCTGTGTCACAGCTTATGTGAGTTGTTATTCCGTACAGCAAGAGTCCCTGGGTAACACGTGGATTTTTTATGAATCCTGGTTCTTCACCTTCCTTCTCCCACCAATCCAGACCCCTGTTCCCAGAAAATAAAGACAAATATGATCGCCAGCAGCAGTGCAACGCCAGTAAGCTCTGGTGAAGTCCTGGTTTCATTACTCTGCCATTCGAAGTTATTTCTACACCAAAATGCATTTGAGCTCCCAACACCGAAGTTGAAAATTGCATTGACGTCTTGTGTGACGTGTGTGTGTGTGTGTGTGTGTGTGTGTGTGAAGTGCTCTGTCTGTTTGTAGGTTTGTGGTGTGGTGCAAAGAACAGGGTGGGTTTTGAACTTGGGCTGAATCCCGAGGCATCGTGGGACTCTGGACAAGTTCACTCCATTTTCTGAACGTGGGTCTCGTTCATCATCGCTGGCGTGGGACAGCAGCACTCCCACTCGTGATTGTTACCGGGTTCCAATGACCTGGTCCATGTGGGTCACTGGCCCTTGACACGGGCCGGTGCTCTGTGAACGGTGGCTCGTGCACTGGCCACCGTGACCGGGTGATTGTCCACACCCACCCAGTCCTCCTGTTCCGTGAGGTCTTCAAGCACATGAGCTGTTGGCTGCTTTTTCCATAAGCCTCTTACAGGTGAGAGTTGAATTTTGCATATTGGCACCTCTTCCAAAGGCTGCCGTCTTCCATGATTGCCGAGAAAGCTCTGGGTTATGCCCTGGGAAGAGCGAGGTCTTCTTCCCACGAGGCAGTGGGCTAAATGCAGAGCCGTGAGTGGGCCTGTGTCTTGCGCCGCGGTGAGTGTGCCGCGTGGGAGTGAGGTCTTTAGGAAAGTGACAGAGATGGCGTCCCCGACATGCGACATGCGTGTGTTACCTGGCTTCGGGATCCTGCGTGGATCGGGGTGTGGTTTGGGTTGTGACTGGACTATACTTTGCATTAAAAACTAATCAGCGGCGTCTCCCTGCAGGGATCCAGTTGCTTCATTGCAGCCAGACTTGGTCCAGAGCTCCCCCACCCTGGAAGAGTGACTTAGCTGTCAGCCTGCCTGGGTTTCCCTTATTGGTGTCTCCATAGATTCGTTTGAATAAGGACACAAGTAAATTATAGAATCCCTCTTGGCTACGGTTTTGTTCTTGGGAATGGAGATGAATTTCTCAAAATTCTTTTCATCACTTACGCTGTGAATTCCTCCATGGGGGACGTTGAGAATTACTACGTGGAGTATGAGCGTCTGGATTTAAGAAGGGACTGGCATGTTTCTTTGTAAAAAGGCTTATTTTATTTATTTGAAAGAATTGCAGAGAGAGGGAGATCAGTTTCCCTATGCTGGTGCCACAATGGGCAGCACTGGGCCAGCCTGAAACCAGGAGCCAGGAGCTTCTTCTGGGTCTGCCATGTGGGTGCAGGGGCCCAAACACCTGGGTCATCTTCCACTGCTTCTCCAGGGCTGTTAGCAGGGATCTGGGTCAGGAGTGGAACAGCCAGGACATGACCTGGTGACCATGTGGGATGCCGGCACTGCAGAGAACGGCTTTACTTGCTACGCTACCACGGCGGCCCCGTGGAGTAGCTATCAATAGCAGATGGAGCATGATTGTGTAGAACATGGAGAGGGAGCCCAGTGACTCAAATGGGGCAGCAAAGTACACAGGATTGAGTCCATGAGTCTAGAACCCACCTGTGGTCTCTGTCCTGCTTAACAATAAATAGCACATGAGTAGTGGTTTGGTAAGTAGTTATAGAGAGGGGGAGGGGGAAAAAGAGAGTTCTTCCATCCGCTGGTTCAACCCTCACATGACCTCAACACCTGGCACTAGGCCAGGATGAAGCTCGAAACCTGGGACTGCATCCGGTCTCCCAGGTGGGTGCAGGGCCCAGGCATTGGGCCATGTTCCACTGCTTTCCCAGGCCACAGAAGGGAGCTGGAATGGAAGTGGGGCAGCTGGGACTAGAAGTGGTGCTGATATGAGATGCCAGCATCGCAGGAGGCAGCTTTACCTGTGCCACAATGCCGGCCCTTCGTGATATTGCCTTTAATACATGGACTGTGGTTCAGTTTTTGTGTGTGTGTGACTCTGCCAGGGGGCATTCATTTTGGGAAATAGACTGAGCCGTTAACAACAGCAGTGAGGCTGAAGAACAATGCCCGAGTGATGAGAGGGCTGACACTTGGTATTTCCTTTAGACTGGGCCCGTGCCAGCTTGTTATGTGATCAGTGCCTGTCTTAATTCTCAGGGCCACGTTATGAAATAAATTCTGTTGTTATCTCCTTTGTGTTGGTTGATGAAATTAGATTAAGTCGCTAGCCTGGGGCCAGGTGGCCCGTTCCGGTGGGCGCATGCACTCGATGTATTATTTCCAGCCGCATCAGAGTGAGCGCTCCAGAGGTGTGGGCACCACTGAGCAGGGAGGAGGTTGAGGGCAGGTGGGACGTTCTGTGAGTGACAGATGTTGAACACAAGAGTTCCTCTGGCCTGGGCGGTCAGGGGCTGACGCGGTCGCCTCTGTATGTGACCATAGGCCTGCTCAGTACCTGAGAGCCCCTCTCCACTCATCTGCTGGGAAATTGACAGAACCCTTGCTCCTGGGGGAGCCGCCTTCCCCTCCACGACCTGCGGCTCGGAGGTGACCAGTTGCTTTGTCTCGGTTGACACAGAACTCGTTGTTTGTCCAACTGTTGCCAAGAGACACTTTGACATTTGCATAGCCAGGAAGTGCCTGAGAATGGTGCTCCAGCCTTTCCCTGTAATATTTTTATGGTAATTAGGAGTGAAAATTATTTTTAGATTTCTGGCAGTAATTATTTAGTGCAGTTTCTATTTTAACTTTGTCCATACAGTCTTACTTCCTGGTTGCCTGGAATGAGATATTTATGACATATCCTAACTCCTGGAAGACTGGATCTCTGAGTTTTTTTTTTTTTTATGAGTCAGATTCCAGGGTCCTGGGTAGCAGTGAATCCTTCAGAATTTTTGGTGGGAACGAAATATGGGAAGAATTACTCACTGTTACACATCACCACATATGCACGTAAACATAGCACTTTTCTTGCCTTAGTTGTTCAAAACATACAAAAATCGGGTATTTATGGGGAATCAGAAAAATCCCTGCTTTGTTCTGGCAGATGGGTGGAATAAAAGAATTCGTGTGTTGTTCTGGGTGTAAATCTGCCCCTGTTCCCCCTCGGTTCCTGAGTATTTTCATCGTTAACTCCAGCATGATCCCATTAGCATGGTACTACCATGTCCTGCGTGTTACTTCTCTTGAATTATGAGATCTTAGGCACGTGCTAGTTCCCTGTACCTCATTCTCTTTCATGGGATTCCCATGAGGCTTTGCCACGGGAAGAAGGGCTGGGTCCCTATAGAACCATTTGGTGTGTCCGGTGCTACCTGCTTGGTGATGAGTCCTGTGAGGTGACCAGGAAGGAGACAGATGTCCTCTTCCCCTCCCAGGGCGGGAAGCAGGACAGTGTCAGCCGAGAGTCCTACCTGGAGTGGGAAAGAATAGCAAAAAGGAGCCGGCGTCTTGAAATACGCACAGTCACCAGGAAGTCCACTGCTCCTCCGAGTTCTGCGTCTCCAAGATTGACTTCTTGTCTAAAGAATCAGCGCCAGAGACAGCAGTGAATTAGCATCTGCTGACCTGTAGCGTGGGAAGCCTCAGAATCGAACGCTGCAGATTCCATTCCCTGGGTAGGTTAAAAAAGTGCTTTTCTTACCTGACATAGTGCGTAAGTTAACAGTTTCTGAAAAAAGCAGTCATTGACTTACCAGAAACGCTCTGTCCATGCTCAGCAAATGCAAACTCACCATCAGAGAATTCTGCTAGAAGCTCAGTCCAGGATTCAAGCACTCTCTAGAGGGACTAGTGCTGTGGCGTAGCAGGTAAAGCCGCCGCCTGCAGTGCCAGCATCCTGTGTGGGCGCCGTTCATGTCCCGCCTGCTCCACTTCCGATCCAGCTCTCTGCTATGGCCTGGGAAGGCAGTAGAAGATGGCCCAAGTCCTTGGGCCCCTGCACCTGCGTGGGAGACCTGGAGGAAGCTCTTATCTCCTGGCTTTGGATCAGCGCAGCTCCGGCTGTTGCGGCCAGTTGGGGAGTGAACCAGCCTCTCTTCTCTGTGTAAACCTGACTTTCAAGTAAAATAAATAGATCTTTTAAAAAAAAAAAAAAAAAAAAAAACCTCTGCACTTTGTGGTTGTCCTCTTGGGTTAAAAAGACACAATGTGCTGGTGTTGTGGTGTTGTGGCACAGCGGGTAAAGCCGCTGCCTGTGACGATGGCATCCCTCATGGGCGCCCGTGCAAGTCCCAGCTGCTCCACTTCCAATCCAGCTCCTTGCCCATGGCCTGGGGAAAGCAGTGGAAGGTGGGCCAAGTGTTTGGGCCACTGCCACCCAAGGCAGAGGTCTGGATGAAGCTCCAGGCTCCTGGCTTCTGTCTGGCCCAGCACTAGCCATTGTGGCTGTCTGAGGAATGAACCAGCGGATGGAAACTCTCTTTCTCTCTCTGTCTCTCCCTCTCTCTCTGTAACTCTGACATCCAAAGCAAAGGAGACCTGATGTGCTTGAAACTGGTACTGAACAAAACTGCTGGTGATTTGTTTGTCTCTGCCCTGTTCCCAAGGCCTCTAAGGGCACTTGCTGTGCCGTGGTTGAACAAGGGCTGATTCCTTCAGTGTGGGACTCCTCAGCTTCAAGCTTTCACACAGGCTCCTCTCGTCTCTGAGGTCATGAAGCCCCGTAGGCTGCTGAAGTTTGGACTTGGTGTTGAGAACATGTGCCATTCACGTCTCCTCTGTCTGCTTCCAAATCCACTCATGTGGACGTGGGAACTCGCTTCCTTGCTGGCTGGTGGAAGAAGTGTCGGCATCAACCCCACATGGACCTCTCCCTAGGGCTGCTCACAACATGGCAACCTGTCTCCCCCAGAGCTGAGAGAGAGAGAGAGGGAGAGAGATGGAGAGACAGAGAGAGCAAGCTAGCACAAGGAGGAAGCTGTGGTTTTTTACAGCCTGGTCTCAACAGTGATATCATCGCTCTGCCATATTGTTCTGGCCAGTAGCCAGAACCTGAGTCGGCATGGGGAAGGACTGGGCAGGGCTGTGGGTGCCGGTGGGTGATTGCTCGCCATCTTGAAGCCCTAGAATGCTGTTAGTGGGTTGGGTGACTATGGTTTAAACGTTTCTGTTTCTGTTGTGTTGGCAAAGGACAGCATGAGAAATGGATGCCACTTTTGGTGTTCTTTCTGGACATTTGAAATAATGGAATTGCTCCACTCTGCTTGCGATCTGATAGTTTTGGAAGAAAGAGTTCAATTTTATTAGACTAAGTTTAATTAAGTTTGTTATTTGACAAAGTGTCTCAAGGGATGAAGGCTTATTAGTGGCTGCTGGCACAGACATGACACTAATGGTGTTAAGTATCCCCATAATGCATTTACACTTATAGATAATTTCATATACCCAGAAAGTTTCTCCAATCTTGATAGGTGGGATTTAGACTTACTAGTCTTTACTTTTTCCAAAATGATTAGATTTTTTCTCTTGAATCCTCTCCATTTTTCTTTAATTCTGTGCAGTGATAAATATGCAGATATCCTGCCTGTGCCAAAAATACCTCACTTTAACTCACTTGATGGACTTAAACTTCTTAGGACTCCAGTGTCCCAATTATGCTGTGTACAGCAGAAGGGGTATGTGTGATAATAGGGCCTGACACCACACTGCATTTCATTAGCTGCTTTCTTTATTAATTAACAACCTTTGGAGTTTGATTTATAGATGGGCTGTGAAAGAGGCAGACAGGCTGAGAAATAATAAAATGAAGTTAGGACACCAAGTGGAGCCTCATGTTTGTACAGAAGAACCCTGAGTGCTTGTGGGAGGTGCAGAAGGCATGTGTGGAGCCTGGCTTGCACTCCTTCCATCTCTGCGGGTCCTGGGATTGGATGGCAGGGCTGCTGAGCCGGGTGCTCCTGTGGGAGCGTAGGTGAGGATACGAGTTTGAGCAAGCACGATGACCGCTCATCTCCGCTTCTTCCCGGGGACTCTGTCCATCCTTGGAGGGTGACAGCCGTGATGGGAGGTCCTAAGCACATGAGTGACAACCACAGGTGCACGTCAGCTCTCTTCCAAGGGGCCTCCGTCATCCAGTGATGAGTCAGAGACCTTGTGTGGAGTTGCAGATGGGCCGGTCACACGGCGTTGGTCAAACGTGATGCGTGGAGGCTGCCCCAGGACCACTCCCAGGGTTGATCGTGTCTCTCTCAGCTTACGGTGTACCCCCTCCCCTCTGGTTTCTGATGTAATCTGTCATCTTGGTTATCACCTTCAGTTGTTGGCAGGGATGCAGCCAGGTTTTTAGGGCTCTTTGGGAAAAAAAGTACATCATTACGTATATGAACTAGATATTTAGAATGAGAGGATATCACACCCAATTATACATTTTTAAAATTTGTCCAATGCCGTAAACAACTAAAACCTGGAAAGCAGAAACGAGAATGGGGGCCGGCATTGTGGGGCAGTGGGTTCAGCCACGACCTGCATGCCTGGCATCCCACACGGGCATCCCTTGGTGCCCTATCTGCTTCCCTTCGGATCCAGCTCCCTGCTATGGCCTGGGAAAAGCAGTGGAAGTTGGCTAAAGTATTTGGGCCCCTGCACCCATAGGGGAGATACGGATGAAGCCCCTGGCTTTGGTCTGGCCCAGTGCTGGCCATTGGGGCCATCTCGGAAGTGAGCCAGCTGATTGATGTAAGATCTCTCGTTCTCCCTCTCTCCTTGTAACGCTGATTTTCAAAATAAATAATTTTTTTAAAGCCAGAATAGCTTCTGGCTGTGCACACTTAGGGAAGATTCTACCTCTTTTCCAGCCGCAGACATCTGGTGCTGGGCGCTGTGGGACAAGTTCCCACCCCAGTCTCACCTCAGGTCCTGCGCCTTCCTGTCCCTGCACTGTGGACAGTGGGGCCAGTGCTCCAGGAACCAGAAGCACAGTGGTCACTGCAAACCCAGGACTACACCAGCCTCAAGCCCGACCAGCGGATCCACACCCCAGCTTCCCCCCAACCATCAGACACTCACAACACACACACCCACTTGGCTCCTCAGGCGTGGGGTGTGACGGGGAGGGGGGCACAGTCTCGGCCTGTGGTTACTAAGACACGGCACTTTTCCAAGTCCTGCGAGAACACATGACTGTGAGAACACGGACTTGGTTCTCCTCTCAGTCGATGCAAAGTGAGGGCCCCTCAAGTTCAAGGTCATTAGTCCAAGGTCATTAGCTCCCCTGGAAATCTGCTGGTGGTGAGTCCATGGTGTTTAGGCTGTATTCTGAACCACGGGCTGGGCACACTGGGCCTCTACCTTAGGTCTTGGCCCTGGCGACTTAGACTGGGAACCCCGGAGCTGGGAGAAGTGCAGGTGTCTCTGTGTCCCTGGTGGGCTGAGTCTGACTTAGCAGGGTTCAGTATGTAGATCTTGTGTTTGGAGAAATGAAATCACGGCGTGGATCCGGGCTGTGACATCACTTTCTTTCTTTGTGCCCCTTCTCCTGGGGACTTGGAACCCTAATGGGGGTGAGGATGCTCAGGCCTTGATGGTTTCCATTGTATAGCCAAGGAGATGACTCACGGGGACCTCTCCACTCTGCAGGCAGGACCGGGCTGGCCGACGAGGCCCTGTAGGCCTTGAGTGACAGAGCTTAGCCTTTCGAGTTTTAAAACGCAGGCTCCACTCATCTGCTCCTCCCATCACAGGCGTTTTTCCTCCCCTGTCTGCGAGCATCAAGCGTGCGTCGTGAGATGAGATGGATGTCCCAGGTTCGATTTTGGTTTAATCCATCAAACGTGTCGTGAGCCTAAGGGGTTTGTGTTGGATCCACCTTGGGGAAATTGCGTGAGTGGCTGGCAGGCGGGCGGGACAGGACGAGGGGGGCTCAGGGGACCAGGCTTTCTCGGGCACCCACGTTTCATCGGCGTCCCTCCTCCCCAGTCCAGCTGATTATCATCCCGCTAATGCACATTCCCCCCCAGTTCTGACTGCAGCTCTCCTCCTGTTGATGAATCAGCTTCTTGAAGGACAGAGTCTGATGCTCCCAGCCCGTACGCCTCCAGGGCTTGCTTTCTTGTGCTGGTCGGCGATTCGGGCAGAGGGCTGGCCTCCTGCTGCAGGGGACACCTGGTCCCACGGGGAAGGCAGGATGGCTAACAGGGGAGCCATTTCAGCAGGAGGCTGGGTGGGGTTTTGGCTTTCCTTTCTTCCTGTGATCTCTCCAGCTCTCATGTGCTCTACAGCCTCAAATAAAACCGTGCATGACTGACATGCATGTTGAATTCAGAGGCGTTCGGGTGAAAATAAACCCGAAATTCCATCTTAAGTAGCTCTATTCAGCCAGCGCCTTGGAGGCCGGCCAGGAACGAACTCCCAATGAGCGACTCTGCAGCGGCAACCAGAGCACGCGCTCCCTGTGACTTCGGCCTCCGTTTTCAAATGGCCGGCAGAACAAGCTTCTGGTGCTCCCAGGCTCAGCCAGGCTCACGTGGAGAGAGACGGGGCCCAGGCTGTGTGCTGGATGTGTAAGTCATCAGAGCGGCTTTCCAATCAGTTGAGCGTTTGACAAGGAGCCAGCACGGGTCCCCTGTGATGAACGTGACGTGCCCAGGCTGCTGCTCTGGGTACCGTGCTGGCAACAGTGTTCCTTACGTGCCAGCACCGTGCAGCTCGCTCCTTGAGGAAGACTGTGATGCAGCCCGCATCACCAGGATGGAGCCGTGAGGTCACCGACACGTGGGCACCGCTCAGCCGTGGGGACACAGATGAAGTTCGCATGATTGGGGCTGGGAGCTTGTGGGATGGCCTCAAGCATATTTATAGCAAGCAGAAAAGACAGTCGTCTCTGAATCCAGAGAGAATCGGAAACAGGACGCCTCTGAGGATGGGGAGTTTTTTGAGAGGGAGAATGGCAGTGGCTAAGACGTGGAAGGGACCCATCTTGCTGAAGTTCATGGAGAAAAGAAAACAGGGTTGCTCGCCAGAGACTCACCGGTCATTGGTATTTTGATGCAGGTTCAGGCGCTCGTCCTCTGGTTCTGCGCTGCTCTGAGCAGTTGTGCGACTCTGTCTGGTGCAGAGCTGACCTGGGAGGCAGGAGCCATGGAGCACAGTGCGGGTTATTCTGACGTCCTTTGGTCGCCCAGCGCTAGCGTTGGTCGTCTCTTTTTTTTCTCATTGGATCTTCAGAAATAATTTCCTCTGCCACTTCTCCATCACCCACAAGGAGACACAGGTCCCACGGCTGCAACCTCCATGCCAAGCCGCTGTCTTGGGAGAGACTCCAGGCCAGGTTTTCTTGTAGGCTCTTCACCTGCCGTGCTGGGTGCAGCCTCTGCTGGTGCCCTGTGGTGTGCCCCTGTCCTGTGCCATCTCCACAGCCCAGTCCTCATGTTCACAGGAGAGACAGGAGGCAGAGGCCAGGGCTCCACACCCACCAGGCACACAGCAGAGCCTTTGTCCGTCTTTGGCTCAGCTCCCCCTGTTGGGGCAGGTGCAGTGAGCATCCCTGTACCTGGACCAATAATAAACATTATTGCTAAAGACGCTGGAGCGGAGCCCGGGTGAGAGTTTGCTGAATGAAGATGACAAGGCTGGTTTCGGCAGCTCCCGCGGAACGTTCTCAGCAAAGGCAAAGTCGGGGAAACCTCTGCTCTTCCCTGGGGCGGGGGGTGGGGGGTGAGGTGCAGGCGCAGGCGCGTGGCAGCCTCCAAGGGGAAGCGCGTGCTCAGATCATGTCCATCTCCCGCCAGCCGCCCACCATGCTTCCATGACCTGCGAGGCCCTGCGGGAGCTGTTGTCAGCTCAGCCCTAGGCACTTCCTGCTCCTGTTCTGTGGGTGGCAGACGCCCGAGACAGCTGCAGGGCGCTGTGTCCTCTCTCTAGAATATTCTTCCCGTGTGACATCGCCTCTTTTTGTCACTAGCTTATTACCTCCTCGCTTGGCTGTTTTCATTTCCTACTCCATTTTCCCACGTTTGCAGTTACACCTGTATAAAGGTATCCTTTTACCTGTTGACTGTGTCCTGTTTGTCCACCCTGGAAGGGTATACCCTGTTCAGGCAGGGAGCCTCTCCTTGACCACCGTTTTCCCAGTCTCTACAGTAAGCCTGGCTTGTGGGAGACAGTCGACAGGTGTGGAATGAAAACCGGATGGGGGATAACAACTTAGTAGCTATTTTGTGAAGAATAGAAACCAGGAGCGCTCGTGTGCTGTGAACCCAAGGGAACACTCGATGCTTAAGGACCTGGAGATGTGGTTACTCTGGCTGCATCGTTACATGTGGCAAACAGGCAGCACCCATCACAGCTACAAATATGCACACTCGTGTCAACTAAAACTCAGTGTTTTAAATGGGTGGGGGATAGCGGAACGACCCAACAGGAGGCCTGTCTCGAGGCGCTCTCCCTGTGCCCTACCTAATGCCAGGAAGTAAAACTCCCAGAGATGAGCTCGCTGGGCAATGCAGCAAAGGTGGTTTAAGGCCCTGCTGTGTGGGGAATCGTTCGCCGCCAATCCAGAGGGACAGGCAGGGACCGGACATGCTGCTGAGGGCAGAGCTACCTCTTCCGGGCTGTTTGCACAAAACAGGACAAGATGAGCTTTCTCTGCGGGCAGGGGGTGAGCGTGACGCGTTTGCGGCTGAGCACAGAGGCAGGGGGCTCCTCCTGGCTGGGAGGATGTGGAGGACACATGGGGGGGGAGGGAGAGGGAGAGGGAGAGGGATCATTGAGAAGAGGCTACACCACAGGGTAGGGACTTCACAGAGGGCCCCAGGGAGTGGGGATTTTGTCTGTGGGAGCCTGCGGTGTGCATCGGAAAGAACCCTCTAGCCACAAGGCCTTCAAAGAAGGGTGGCAGAGGTGGAGGCTGGAGGCCATCAGTGGGGTGGGGGAGGGGAGGGAGAGCCGTCAGCTGGGAGGATGGCCCGGTTGGTCCTGTGCTGTGGAGCCCAGCTGAGCGTCTCCAGCCGTGGCCTGTGGTCCTGGTGGCTGCTCAGCACTCACACATCCCGCGTGGCAAGGTCGGAGGAACAGTGGAAAATCGTGGCTGATTCTGCCAGCGGCAGGGGAGGGGCTTGGATGTGTGGGAGTGGGGGAGTGGGTTGAAGAAATCTGAGTAGTTTAGTTCTGCACAGGGAACAGAGAAAAGAAAAGAAAAAAAGCCCAGGGGAGGACTGCCTGCTGCCTTCCCAGACTGGGGAAGCGATAGGGGCCACAGCCAGAGGGCAGCGATGAGGCCCGGGGCAGCTGCTCCCAGCAGAAGCCTGAGGGAGCTGAACCTGGCGCTGACGTCACCTGCTGAGCCCCCCTGCACGTGCAAGGCCCTGCTGGATGTCCTTTATCAGGAACAGAGGACTGGGAGAAATGCTGTGGGGCAGAGCCTGCCGGGGAGGAGGCGGCTGAGGTGGCTTTGTTGCCTGGGGCCAGAGCCTGGGCAGTTTCCGCCCTCAGGTGCCCACCTCCCTTCTGCACGGAAACCTGGAGTTGGCTCTGGGCCAGTGTGGCCGCAAGAGGTGACTGTTCTGGTCCCCGTGGCGGGATGCACCCCACCCAGTATTAAATGCTTCAATGTTGTCAGACTCGGAGCTGGGCCATTCGGGGTCTGTCTGTCTACAGGGGTCCTTGTCCCCGTGTTCCTGTTCTGTTTCCCATCTTCACCCAACAGACTAACTAGCGACTAGCTAACTAGCCAGCTGGCCAGCTAACCAGTGCTCTCTGCTGGGCAACAGGGCTTTATTGAGAAGTTAGGGATCTGGAGCAGAGAGACTTGGCCGAACTCTTTAAGAGCAAGATCAGTGGTCACAAAGATGGCATCACTTGTGTCACGGGAGACCCCATTCTTCTGCTGGTCTCAGAGCAGCGTGGTTTGGTGAAGAACTGGAAGGATCCAGAAGCCAAGTGAGTCACTGGCAATCTCACAGCCAGCAGGGGCAGAGCTGTGGCCGGGTGGAGGGCCCTCAGATGCTGTCCCTCCTGGGAGGGGCGCTCCGGCCCTCGCGACTGCACCCCACACCCCAGGTCTCCACAATAGCGCTGCCCGAGACCATGATGCTTTAATGTGTCCT
>CM027404.1:4713133-4752808 GCA_015711505.1 Sylvilagus bachmani
CCCCCCCCCCCCCCCCCCGTCCTGCTGCCTCTCGGGCCCTTTAGTGTGGTTGTTTGTGTGTTTTGAGAAATGACCTCATGCTCACAGGCAGGTTCTCCTGGCCTCGGCTAGGAGCTCTCCCACCCTTGCGTCCCTGTTCCTGTACCCACACTGTTCCTGTCTGCTCCCCCGGGTGGGAGAGCTGTCTGGGTGCTGATGGGTGGAAGGCACAAGGCATGCTGGGAATACAGAGGGGGCATCCACACTGACCCGAAGGCCTTTGTTGTGTTTGAAACCCGAAAAGATCTGGACAGAGCTTTCCGCATGGGGGTTGTGGGGAGAGGGGGCTCTCAGGACCCCAGTGGTCTTTGGCAGGTTGAATCGCCTTCTAAAGAGTGTGCATTGGGTGCACCGGGGGCTTCTGTTTCGCTCAGTGGGGACAGTGAGGCGAGAGTGCTCTGGGCAGTAGAGCATAGAAACCCAAGCAAGGATTCTCCTCCCCCTCCGTGCACCCCGTCAGTACCTTCGGGAGGAACCAGTGAGCGGGAGAACAGACGCTCCGTCTTGGGGACACCCACATGCCTTCATTCGGCCCTGGTTATCTCAGGCGAAGCGCTCTTTCCTTCCGGCCGCTTGCACTGCCCCACCGGGACACGCCGCGGCCTAACACAGTTGTGCTGCACGCACAGAGCGCTGCTGTGCTGGGAGAGGCCGTCTCAGGAGAGCAAGGCACGGGCCACTTCTTCAGCTCTGTTGTCGATTTCTAGGACTTGGTGGAGCCTTGCTGCGATCATGAGACATGCAGACACACACAGGGGAGCGAATACGGCAGCAGGCACTGGGGAGTGGCAGGGGGAGCCAAGGAAGTATTTGCACAAACTGTATCCAAAGAGTGGCGCCATCTTTAATTCCTTTCGCATGGGCCGGCCTCCCAGTCCCCACACAGTGGAGGCGAGATCTGTGCCCGGTGGGTCCTGGGTCCTGGAGAGTAAGAACACGGGACTGAAAGCTGTCCTGGCTGAGCCCGTCCCGTGGTGCCTTCAGCAGCGGTCAGCACAGGCCATGTGTGTCTGCACAGGAGCTGGGCGTGGCTTGGAAAGGCCAGCAGCTGCTCCGCCCTTGCAGAGCCCAGGTCACTGGTGCCCAGTCCTGCAAGGCCCAGGTCACTGGTGCCCAGTCCTGCAGAGCCCAGGTCACTGGTGCCCAGTCCTGCAGAGCCCAGGTCACTGGTGCCCAGTCCTGCAAGGCCCAGGCAGAAGAAGGCCGTCAGAGCAGGTGCGCCTGGCTCTTGGCGTGGCGTCTGAGAGTGTGAAGACACAGCACGCGGGGTTCATGGGCCACTTGGATCTCAAAGCGGTTGAGGAGCTGCTATGTGGGAGGAGCTCCGGGCTTGGGGGGGGTGGTGTCTGAAGGACACAGAGTTGAGCTTCTTCCGAGGGCGGTGCCCTGCGAGAGCCAGGGTGCAACTCTTTGATCCTGCATCTTTGAAAAATGCCGAGAGGTGCACTCCCTCCAAGAGATGGAGGTAGGGTCATGTGTGGGGTTTCCTGTGTGCTGAGCACTGGGGTATTTAATCTTCCTAACAGAAATCAGTACCATTGATGGATACCAGGATTGTCCCCGTTTTACAGATGTGGAAACTGAGGCACAACAAGATTAAGTATAAAGTCACACATTTGATAAACAGAAGAGTCTTTTTTGTTAAAAAAAAAATACGCACCAGATGGCCTTTCATTGTGTATTCAGTCACTGATAAGCTTCTTTGTTCATATTGCAGTGGGAGAAAATGTGGTAGATTTAGCAGTCACAGGGCTGGCACTGTGGTGTAGCAGGTTAATCCTCTGCCTGCAGTGCCGGCAACCCATATGGATACCGGTTCGAGTCCCAGCTGCTCCTCTTTCAATCCAGCTCTCTGCTATGGCCTGGGAAAGCAATAGAAGATGGCCCAAGTCCTTGGGCCCCTGCACCCACATGGGAGACCTGGAAGACCGAGCTCCTGGCTCCTGGCTTTGGATTGGCGCAGCTCTGGCTGTTGCAGCCATCTGGGGAGTGAACCAGCGGTTGGGACACCTCTCTATCTGTCTCTCTCTCCCCTTCTCTCTCTGTGTTTCTGCCTTTCAAATAAATTAATTAATCTTTGGAGAGAAAGAAGAATTCAGTGGTCCCACATTCCATGGTGACCAAGAAGAGGTGCAGCCGCAGGAACCGGTGTCCACTCTGTGTGCAGAGCTGGGGGATCTGCTCCACGTTTTCTGTGGAAGGCCGCCGAAGGATGTGTGTTTGCCGGTGTGGCGTGCGTGTGCGGGTACATGCAGACAGCCGCATCTTTATAGTCGGATCTGCTGGGCCCTGGGCGTGGAGCTGTGGCTTCTCACACAGCTTCATCTAAATGCAAATTCCGAAGCCTGCATCTAGAGAGGAGAACCGGAGCCTTAAAACATCCTGCACTTGAAGAAGGCAGAGCGGACGAGGGAGGGGAGAGGAGCAGAGAGCCCGCAAGCCCCGGAGCCCCCAAAGCAGTGAGCTGCGGGCCCTGCCCCGGGAAGAGGGGATCGTAAATCCAGGGCTGTGCCTCTTGGGTGGAAAGGAAAGCAGTAAGTCATGGATGCGGTTTGACTTTAGCGTTTGTGACAGCAAGCAATGCAGACCCAGTTATTTAGATTAAACCCCAGGATTTGGATGTTTGCCTGTGCATGTTAGTGACTGTGTGTATCCCTTTAAGACGAGGCTGTCACTGAGGTTGGGGGCGAGGCTGGGGGCCCAGACAGAGCCAGCACCACTCTGCTCCCTGTTGAATTAAGATGGAAAACATCTTACAGTACAGGTGCAGGGAAAGGATGGTCTTAGTGGATCGGAAACTAGGAGGGGATTTGGCGAGGGGGAGGTTAGATGAGCTCAGACTGCAGGCGGAATCCACAGCCCCAGACAGGTGCAGGGGTGGTGGGGGTGGTGATGGCAGCCCTGGTGGGGGGTGGGATGGGGGGTGCTGAGCTAAGGCCACCAAGGAGGCTGTGGGGCTGTGGGAGCACCCTGGGGTGAGCACTTTCGTCCCCCTTCTGGGTGGCAGGTGTGCACCTAGGAAGGGAGGGTAGGGGGACATCCTGGTGGCTGGGGACACCCACGGAGGGTGCTGAGCCCTGTGCCCAGGTGTGGTCCCTGTGAGGAGGCGGGCTGTGGGCAGAGACAGGCTGCAGTGTAATGGCCAGTAAGTCGATGACCTCACAACCCCAGGGTGAGACAAAGCAGAGGAGCAGCCGTGGGCCGAGACAGGCATCGTGGGCAGAGCAGGGACGTGGAAGAGAGTGAGAGGAGCCTCTGGGATCTGTGTCAGGAGCTTTTCGTGTCCTTAAGGTGGATGTGAGCTGGGCATCTGCAAAGAGCAGAACACGTAAAAATCCCCCACCTGTGAGCCTCACATGAACTAGCCAGCAGGCACTTCCCGTCCACGATGCTGCCAATGAACTCAAAAGGAAAATATTGAAAACAAGCACTGAACGAAAAAGAAGCAGCATTTAGAGTTGCCTGTTAATTCATTAAAACAGAATATTGAGAGCTACCATGCCACAGAATTTTAACACTGAGGGAGTGCGAGAAGGCTGGAAGCTATTTCTGGTGGTGAACTTACATTTTACATCCATTTCATACTCATTGAAATACGAGGGTCCTTTAGCAAGTTCATGGAAAAATAGAATTGAAAGGTAAATTAATTTTGATGCAAAGAATGTTAAAATCCATACATGGTTTTTCTCATAGTATGTATTTTCTATGAGCTTTTTGAAATGTATGCACGTTATATGTGTTGAAACCCTTGTATATACATTAGAACGCATCTACTATCATTCTTCCTTTTGCTTATGGAAAGTTATTCAAACAGTACAACGAGGCGTAAAGGGAGAATCTGCCCTCTCCTCCACCCCAGACGGATCTGCACTTCAGCTTTTGCGTCACTGCATACAACGTGCACGAGTGCACTGAGGATTCCAGATGTCCTTCCACTTGCTCATGCCTGTGGATACACGTGCTTCCCCACGTTAGTGCTTTTCCCTGGCGTCACTTAAACCCTCTAGGTAGAGTTCCGTTGGATGAACGTGTCCTGTCGCAGCTCTCTGAAAGCTGCTGTCTGTAACCAGTGCTATACAAGTATTGGGTAGGGTTTCTAAAGGTGGAATCAGGAGCGTGCGTTTGGCCTCGCGGTTGGGAGTGCCCAGTCCACACTGGGTGCTGGGTTCCAGCTCTGGTTTCACTCCAGCGTCCTCCTCTGTGCATCCTGGAAACAGTGCTGACGGCTCAAGTAGTTGAGTCCCTGCCACCCATGGGGGAGCCCTGGCTTGAGTCCCTGATCCCTGGCCCAGCTCCAGCCACTGTGGGTGTTTAGGGAGTGAATCAGTGAATGTCAGTGTTGGTCCATTCTCTCTCTGTCTCTCTCTCTCTCCACCCTCGCTTCCCACTCTCCGTCCCTCTCAAAGAAAAGTGGAATAAAATTTTATCAATGGACATTTTGTAAAGACTTCAGTATATTCTGCCAAGTTGTTTTCTAGGACGTTTTTCTTGCATTTTTATTGTAAGTTTGGTGTAGGATACCCAGCTTAAATTTACATGTATTTCTATTACATTACGTATTATAAATATATATTTGTCATATATTATAAATATATAGGCGTATTTCTGTTAATGTATTAAGTATACTTAGATATGTTAATTATAAGTTTGTATTACATGTTCAGTTGACATTTAACAAGTCAGTAGAGCTGAGGAATTGGCTAGGGAGGACCTGGAGCTAAGGGCACACGGTGGCTTCAGGTTGAGCACCCGAGGGCTGCTGGGATCTGTGGGTCCACGAGTGCTGGGGCCTGGATCGGGCTTCATCCGTGTTTCTCACCCGAGGGCAGAGGTGGGAGGGAGGCGAACAAAGAGTTTAGTCTGTTGGCTTCTTCTAACCCCCCCGCCCTCCCCGCTCCAGCGAGCGCTGGAACCTCCCCGTGGGCTGGGGAGAGAGGAGCAGTCCTAGAAGGGTGGCAGAGAGTTCGTTCGCTTTTTGAGAGTTTGACAGCTTTTTTGAGTCAGTAAAGCAAACAGGTAGCCATCACCTGTTACCTGAAGAGAACCCCGAATGCAGCACTGACCGTGGGACTGTGTCAGAGGGTCCAGAATAACGATCACATTTGGTCCATAAAAGGGTTCCACAGAAAAACGAGCTTGGGATTTGAAAACACTGCTATTCTGTGACTTCCTGACAATTCACGTTTCCCATTAGCATATTAATGTGTCTGAGATGCCCAATAGGAAGCCCCCGTAGCTTCATTTTGCTCAGTATTTTAGCAGTGTGTTTAACTGGCGAGCTAGCCTCTTGTGACACCTGTTAGAGACGTGCAGAACGAGTGTTTTCGAGAACGGTGGTCTATCACGTGAAAGACTTCATCAGAATCTTGCAGGTACGATTTCCTGGCAGCTATATTAGAGCTGCCGACTGACAGGACTGCTATTTTGGGAGCTGACAGGGAAATGAATCACGCGCAGTCAGACGGCTCCCCCTTCTCCCGTCTGTGTTGACAACACCTCAGCACCATATTATACCCAGCCAGGCCCTCTAATTACGAGAGGTTGAGGAGGGTCCCGGATGCTCTGCAGATTCCTGTGCGCAGATAAGGACCTCCAGGCTTGCTGAGACTGTGCCGTACACCTGTGCGTTCTGCATCCGCTGGGGTCGGAGTGTGTGCACGTGTGCTGAAAGACAGGTGGAGCAGGCAGGCAGCGGAGCAGCTCTTGGCCCCACAGGACACAGCCGCTCCTGCTCGCAGCCCCCAGCCCCAAGCCCCCGGCCCCCGGCACCCGAGCAGCTCTTGGCCCGATGTCAGCTTGCACTGCCTGGTCAATAATGGCTGACTGAGCTCCGTTTGTTCTGCCTTCCAGTAATTAACAGGAAATACCTTAATTACACATCATTATTTTTTAAATCATAAATAGCCGAGATCAATCTCCTTTTCATGTCACCCGCTGCTGGTGTCTTACTCCAGCTTCGTGATGGTACAAATGATTTCTGTTAAAAGATGTCAAGCTTGCAGGTTCTTGTGCTCATCTCTGTAGCTTCATCACTTGCTTTTGATTGCAAATCGGTGCATACTGACAGTTTCATCAGACGCATGCGAGGTGAAAAGGAGAGCCCCTGCCCTCCTCCCGTGCCCCTGCTCAAGGAGGAAGCGCTGTCAGCATTTGGTGCAGGTACTTCTGGACTGGGAAAAACAAACATTCTCAGTTTTATCATATTTATGCATATATGCTCTTTTTTAAATAAAGATTTATTTATTTATTTAAGAAGCAGAGTTACAGACAGAGAGTGGAAGAGACAGAGAGAGATCTTCAGTGTGCTGGTTCACTCCCCAAATGGCAACAACAGCTGTAACTGGGCTGATCCAAAGCCAGGAGCCAGGAGCTTCTTCCGGGTCTCCCACACGGGTGCAGGGGCCCAAGCACTTGGGCCATCTTCTACTGCTTTCCCAGGCCATAACAGAGAGCTGGATTGAAGAGGAGCAGCTAGGGCTCAAACCAATGCTCAACTGGGATGCTGCTGCCACAGGTGGAGGTTTAACCTGCTCTACCAAGGTGCTGGCCTCTACATATATACTTCTTATGTCCATAAAGATCTTTTCCAGCGAGTCATATGTTCCCAGAAGTTGCCTTTTACCCCTTCACAGTGTGTAAGTCCCATTGCACTACAGTCCAGTGTTGGCATCCTGTAGATCAGTGTTTTGTCAGTTGCCCATATGTACGTAGTTACACCGTTATCTATTTTTTTTCTTCACAAACAGTGCTCAGAATGCAGCATTGGCCAGAGCAGTTGCTCCATTATCACTCCTAAAGTTGACAAACAAGTCAGTGATCCTCGAAACACATTTACCTCTCACAGAGCGGGGCACTGTGGTGCAGTGGGCTAAACCGCTGCCGGGATGTCGGCATCCCACATTGGAGGGCCGGGGTCAAGTCCCGGCTGCCCCA
This sequence comes from Sylvilagus bachmani, assembly GCA_015711505.1. Classification (NCBI taxonomy): domain Eukaryota; kingdom Metazoa; phylum Chordata; class Mammalia; order Lagomorpha; family Leporidae; genus Sylvilagus; species Sylvilagus bachmani. The sequence continues at coordinate 4,720,106 of CM027404.1, forward strand.
CCTCCGATCCAGTTTCTTCCTAATGTGCACTCCGGGAAAGCGGCAGAAAATGGCCCATGTACTTGGGTCCCAGCCACCTGCGTGGGAGACCCGGATGGAGTTCCTGGTTCCTGGCTTTGGCCTGACTCAGGGCAGCTGCGGCTATTCGGAGAGGGAACCATTGGATGGAAGATTTTGATCTGCTTCCCTCCCTCCCTTGCAAAAAAATGTTTGTAACTTATAAATTTAAGAACACTTCATTTGACACGTATGAGTTCAGTACACTCTGATCAGTCATATGCATGTGTAAGTATGAGATACACAGGAATGCATACCGTATGGCACATGCATGTATAACATAGTTTCCCATGTTCTGACTACATACAAGGAGCCTGGGTGGTTGAGTGCCTGCAGGTGCTGTGGCTCACGGGTCACCCTGCACTTCAGCGAGGACTCCAGTTCTCCTGGCTCCCCAGCTAGGGTGCCTGATTAGTGTGTAGCTTTGGTCACATCACTCCCCTGTGCCCACTCAGCCCCGCCCCTCCTCGGTCTCTCGTGGGGTCGCTCTCCCCGACACCCCCCAGCTCCCACTGCTCAGCGTATGGAATGGCCTTTGTATCCGTAACACACTTGGCTGATCCCTGGGTGGTCCTTCAGAACTCACAGGTCCTCATGTGTGCTTGGCACTGCTATTTAAAGTTTTCAGTGCAGCCGCTGGTTTCTTTGAGGGTGTGTTTTATGACTGCACGGTTATGTGCAGTTGCTGACTTACTCCACAGCCTATGTAAGCCGCACCAGGAGGATGCAGCTTCATAAATATTCTAGCAGTGCACTCTCTTCTAGCACGTAATAGGTGATCAGTAAACAGCGATCATAATAAACCTGGCATACTACTTCACAACACCGGTGCAAGTGTTACCTTTATGTCATTAAAGATTTTACATATGAAAGGCAGAGGTGGGGGGGGGAAGAGGGAGAGGGAGAGGGAGGGGGAGAGAGAGGGAGAGAGATTGAATGAGAATATGTCTCTTCTATCTGCTGGTTTATTCCCTAAATGCCTGCAACATCTGGGACTGGACCAGGCTGGAGCCAGGAGACTGGAACTTCATAGGTCTTCCACGTGGGTGTCAGGGACCCAAACACTCAGACTGTCATCTGCTGCCTCCCCAGGTGCATTAGCTGAGAGCCAGTGGGAAGCCTAGCGGCTGGGACTTGAACTGGCACTCAGATACGGGATGCTGGCATCCCGGGTGGTGACTTAATCCGCTGTGCCACAACACCACCTTTTAGGACCACGTCTCATCCTCTCTGCAGTCCTGCAGGCTGACAGTACTGTCATCCAGAGATGGTTACGCACCTGGCCACATTCGCAAGCCTGGTCAGTAGCAAGAGTGGGATTTGGATATGAGTGGTCTGGTTGCAGCATTGGAGGGGGTGTGTCTGTATCGTCAACATGAGGATGTCGGTACATTCCAGTAAAGGGGAAGAAAGGATAAAAGACGAGCAGCTGCCCACCGTCTTACTTTGCCCTGTGTCTTTTGTTGCCGTAGGCATGTTTGCTGTGTCCAGCCTTTGAGATTGTCACTAATCATTACAGTCATTAACTTCCTCCTGTTCACTCTACACCAAAGCAGCGAAGATGTTGGGAAGTACCACATGTCTGTTTACCACGGGGGAAAAGGCTGCCTTGAACAACTTCAAAGGTGGCAGACGAAGGTGCTTCAGGCTGGCCGTGGGCCGCCAGAGCCCCCTGCAACAAGCTGTGGTGGCTTTCTGCTCTGCGTGGTTCCCCACACTCTCCCACACACTGAGCACGGTTTGTCTTTTGCGATCTCGTCCCTGACGTGTGTTCCTAAGGAGAGTGCTGGTCTTCAGGTCGGCACATACGGCGCCGTGGTAAGGGCTGGAGAGCAGTGCACTTGCTAGGTGCTTTTTTGCCGAGAGCTCACCCTGGAGCAAGCCCCACTCCTGTCGTCTCCCGTGTGGGGAGGAGGCCGGGGTCCTTGGCCTTGCAGGCTGCGTGATGTGGGGGCTCCCCCAGAGCTGCACAGAGAGCTCTGCCTGTGGTCCTCTCTACCCGAGCCGGGCACAGGAGGGACGCCGGCATTTCTTGGCTGCTTCTTACCATCTCTGAGTGCGGTGACTGACGGCTCACAGTGTCTGAGAAGGAGCAGGTGTAATACTTGGTTTCTACCCTTACAGAGCATGTAATTGTGTTGTCCATGCCAATAAACACTTACAAATTAGAGGTGAGTGTTGTCAAAGCAACAAATGATCGCGTACTAACCTGCGTACTACAGACCGCAAATAACGGATTAGCAAGCCTATGTTCTGAGTGGTGTCTTAAGCAGGACGCTAAGGCAGGCCTCCGGGAAACCACGAGAGGAGACGTAGATGCCTGCATGCAGGGCATGAGCACGGCCATGGTGCGGCCAGGCCAGGCCCGCGGGCTCCGCATGCACCGGTGCCCCCGCCCAAGCTGCGCGGAACAGAGCTGCGTGGAGCCGAGCCCGCGAACTAACCCAAGCCAGGACCCGCGGAGCCAGCCGGCGGGTGCCCTGGGGATGGCAGAGCAGGGAGGGACCCGGCGTGCACGCACGTGGTCCCAGCCACCGCCATGGCGGACCAGGCGGCGCCAAGGAGGGGCAAAGAAGATGGCGCCCAGAGGAAGTAAGATGGGCGGACTCAAAAGCTAATTGGCTACGCAACATCGGGGGAGGTAACAAGACTAGTAACAAGTGTATAGACATATGGCTAGTCCTATAGAAATCCCCCTGTAAAATGACCGTTTAAGTGATTGGTGGGCTTTAAGCCCTGCCCCGATGACTCTGCAGTTTTGTGCTATAAAAGGTTCGGTTATGCACGGAATAAATGAGTCCTCGCTAGACTTGGCTCTCCGCTGCGTCTGATTGTCTCTGGGGTCAGGAGGCTGGGGACCGGGCGAGCGGCGCACTCACCTTTCCTCGGACCCAGTCCATCCTTGTACGGGGGAACTCAGACCCTGCATCTGCACATGAGAAAGCCAGGGGCTGGCTGCAGACACACAGCCTGAGTAGAGCCTGCAGGTGCCTAGCGCTTAAACAGCAGGGCCAGGAGGTGCGTGAAGAATGCCAGCCATGCGGGAGATGGCCATTTTATTTCAATGAGGAATGATCCCAGGAATAAAATCACTTAGGTCGACCAGCAGGTTTAACAGATGGCTGCGAGGAGACGCCACACAGATGCCTTGTGGGAGAGCAGAGAGGACTGACAGAGCAGGGCTCAGTACCCCAGGCGTTCACGCTCAGGTTGAGGAGAACTCGGCTCTGAAGTGCTTCTTCATCTGGTTTGACCCGGTGTGTTCTGCCGTGGCAGGTGGGACAGTATTTAAAGGGCCCCTGTGAGAGCCTGTGGCCGTCACAGCTCCACGTTGGCCCTCGAGAAAGCAGAATGGGCGGGTGGTTGGCTGAGCCCTGGCTCTGGCCTCCGCTCATCTACCACCAACCCAGCGGCGCGAGAGAATTCTCTAAGCAGAGCTCACCGCTCTCCTTCAACCCCTCGGCTTTCTCCCCTCCCAGATTTGTGCAAGACGTGGAGTCCACCAGTCAGAGCCGGCGATCTCCCGTCCGTCAGACGCTGAAGTCCCTGGACGCTTCCCTTGGACGAGCAGCAGCAGAGGTGGGAACCCGCTTGTTTAGACCTGTACCGTCAGCTTCCTGCACCTCACACGAGGACGGCATCCCGGGCTCCGTGGTGTCGTGTCAGCTGGAGACTGTGCGGGGTTCGGTGCTTTCCACCGTGGCCACCCACGGGCGTCAGCTCACAGACGCTTGCTGTCGTTGCTTTTATATTCCAGGGATGGGGGTGGGGGTGGGGAAGCTCCTTCCCACCCAGGAGGCCTTGTGTGCCCAGGGCCTGAGGAGCTCTGCAGATGGAATTGTCTTCCCACGCACAGTCAGGGCCTGTGTGGCTCATGGAAGTCACTTTAAGGATCTTGAGCAAAGCGAGCGGAACGTCTCGTTAGCGTTCAAGTGCGCTCACTGGCTGCTGCTGCCCGCGTGTGCGCCCCAAGTTGAAATCCTAGGCTTTGCCCTAATCCTAGGGACTTGAGAAGGCTGGAAAGCTCCCGGCCTTGCCCTGCGCTGGGCGGCTGCTGCGGCTCTGGGTCCAGTCGTGGCTGTGTCAATGGCGGCAGGTCTCAGGTGGCTTCCGGGGATAAGTGCTCCTTGGACTTTCAGGTGTTTCTTGTCGGGAAGACAGAATTGGGTGTCGTGGGTTTGTGAGGGTTTGTCGAGGGTTTGCCTCTTGGATAGCCCCCCGTGGACACACGTGTTAATGGGTTTTGGTGTATTCAGGTTGGCTTCGAACGCGGCTGTCACCATGTCTGTTTCCAAAGTGCTCTTTCTCTTCCAGTATAGCTGAGTTCTTGATAAACCAAACGTAGTTCTAAAACCACTTGCCCCACCTCCCCATGCAGCTCCCTCTGGGCCGGATGTGGGCGGGGCTGAAAGGAAAAGAAGTGGGGGTGGGAGATGAGAGAGGACCCAGAGGATGAAGTGCCAGCCGCTCACATGCTTTGTTTCTTAGGAAGAAGCCAGGAGACAGGTCCAGGAGAGGAGTAGACATTGGGCTGATGAAAAATCCGTAGAATGCGTGGCTTTGATTGAGAAACATCATGATTATTTCGTTGCTTTGCTTGTTTTGGGCAAAAGATAGATAAACCCTTTTCCGTCTCTTCTCCAGATTTTCAAAATTGTAAACTAGTTTTAAAACTTTTCATAAAAATGGCGTCATGTACCGGGTGCCGTTCTGTGTCCGTTTCTTTTGCTGCACATCATGGTAGAGATTGGCCCAGGTTTGGATGCAGCCGTGGCCATGCATCCCCATGGCTCACAGTGTTGCACTCCATGAACAAAGCACAATTTACGTCACACAGGTTCCCTATCTACACCCAAGTATGTGTGTAAGCCGTGATGCTGTTTGACTTAAACACATAAAGCAGTTTCCACATGAACCAAAAATGATTGGCAGCACGGAGTCAGCTTCTGAAGCAGGTGTCGTGTGTTGCAGAACATCTGTGCACTGGGGTACCTGGCAGTGAGATTAGACAGGGCGTCATCTCACAGGGTTTTCCTTTCCATGTTTCACGTGAGGATGTGGCAGAAAGACACAGTTGGGTCACCTGCAGGTGCAAATCCAGGTGCGCCCCTCCTTCTCGGTGCAGCGTCATGTATGTTGTGTGCCCTTTCGCAGCCCTTCATTTTCCTGTCCACCCTCCTTCCTTGCAAATCCAAGGTGTGTAGGAAGTGTGCTGCTGCATTTGTTAAAAATAGCAGACACACAAATAGCAAAATAATTCCCCAAGCAGCTGTTTATGTTGGACGAAAGAGTCAAAAAGATACCCGTCCATCTTTGATAAGCTTAAAGAACCATCGAAACTACTAACTCAATAGTAACATCGTTTTCTTGAGAAAAAGCGTAGATCAACTCTGTCAACTCCATCTTGTCCAGTAGCCACGTCCAGGCTCTATTCATGAACATGTTCTTTGATGCAAACGAAGCGTGGTTTAAAAAAGCAGCGTTTGGTTTTCCACACTGCTGCACTGTGGTTGTTTGTGAATGTGGCTTCTGTGGCTGGCGTCGGAGTGCTGGTGTGGGTTCCGCCCACGCGCGTTCAGCCACGGGTGTGCAGAGCTTTGCCAAGGCCGGTACCTTAAGATCGGCCAGGAGCTGGGCAGGTGCAGCTATGCCTCGCATCAGAGGCGAGTGAGGGCCGTGGTGGTCTTTGGGGAGTGAACCAGTGGGTGGAAGACCTCTCTCCCTCTCTCTGCCTCTGCCTCTCTGTAACTCTGCCTTTCAAATAAATAAATAAATCTTTAAAAAAAAAAAAAAAAGAAGTGCTGTCAGGTTGGAGGCCCCATGCTGTCTCTGAGTGGGGATGTGGAGTTGCAGGGCCACATGTGGCGGAGTGGAGGAGTGAGCCTGGGACTACAGTGCCCCTGGGAGAATCACCCCAAGTTTCACTAGGGCCCTAGAAAAGGGTCAGCAGGCATCTAGGGGTTGCTGGGATGCATCAGTGTTGGGGGGTGAGGAGCCCAGGAAAGGAGACGGCGCCACCACGGCCCATCAGCCAGGGGGACGACACGGAGGTCTGCCTGGAAGAGACGGTGTGTGCAAGCCAGAGCGGCAGCAAGTGTGTCTGTTAGCCAAGGACTGAGAGTGAAATGGCGCTGGCGCGGTGGGGCTCAGAGGCTGAGCCCGCCACGCTGCCAGAGGAGCAGTGGGACCACCCTTGCTGGAGCAGGCAGAGGGGAGAGTGTGGGGGAGGAAGGGAAGGCGGTGGGTGTGCTCCATGCTCCAGTGAGGTCCTCATGGAAAGGGGAGGGGAGAAGAGGGGAAGGACGAGCTGGCTGGGTCCCTGCCGCCTGGGCACAGCTTCTTTAGGGGAGAAATCATTTGTATGCCGGGAGTGACACGGTGAGAAGGAGGCGGTCATTCCAGAAAAGAGTGCAAGGAAGCTCACTACAGGCTGTTAAGCAGAATTCAGAAAGTTGTCCCAACTATAAATGGACGCGAGCCAGAAGGAAACGATGCACAAGGTTTGAAACCAAGAAAGTCGCAGGTCGCATGCCCAGCCCCAGCCAGTGACTCCCCAAAACACGCACCGTGCATCCTGTGTTTTCTCAATGGCCATATTTGCACATGTATATAAAGATACAAAACATTTAGAAATTCAAGAGGAGAGAGTTTATAGCCTGGTCTAAACGTTTATTCACTCGGTTCATGGTTTATTTTCACCCAAGACACCTATAAAATGAACGATATTCCCAGGAGCGGGATCCCTGCGTGCAGCGTCCCGTCAGCCTGAGCGGCGAGGGAAAGGAGCCTGCTACAGCCGTGGCCCGAGTCCTCTGCACAAGGCTGACCCGGGCCGCCCATCGCAGCCGGTTAAGCAGCCATGAGGGTTGGCTAGCCCTGCCTCCCGGGGCTTTCTGGAAGCCCACGAGTGGGTGCCGCCTTTTCCTCCTCTCCGCCATGGTTTGTGTTTGTGCAGAGAATACTGGCTGTGCTTCCCGAGATTCACAAACCCTCGGGTCAGTGTATCTTCCACATTCTTCCCGGGCTCTGTTGACCAGAGAGGACGGAACAATGTAAACAGCCGCAGCTACTTCTTGTTCCATCAACAGAGGCAATTAGTAAGTTTCCTTCTGTGTAAAAATGAAAAGGAGAGATTCTACAGAGCAGAAAAGCTTCGCCCAGCAGTGAGCGGAACACGTTGCTCTTTCTAAGTCACACAGTGAACATCAGCTGTCCAGACTCACTTGTTGGATTTCTTCTTTTAAGAAAAAGGTTTGCTAACTGTTTATATTGCAGTTTTCCATTTGTGACTAATCTTACTGTTTCGTGCTTTGTGTAAGGAACGTAGTGCTGGCACTTCACACTTGTAAGCAGTGCTTTGTACCGTGCAGGGTTTTCCAGGTCCCAAAGCCCTTTTAATCCTTTGTCTCATTTGAACTTTTCTGTGACATGGCCATGGCAACGGCCGCTTCATAAACTGCTCTGATGCTCAGACAGACAGGGGCTCGCCCAGCCTCTCTCTGCCGGTGTGGTGCCCATGCAGCCTGCCTGCTGGCACTGGGAGCCCTGGCCCAGCCACACTGCCTCTCTGGGCATGCTGGCCTCCATTGCAAACCCATCACACTTCCGGAAAACCAAACCCGAAGTTACCCTTCGCACCTTGCAGGCTGACTTTGTAAGATTGTCCAAGAATGTTGTTTGTGAGTTAATTTCACTATCAATATCCTTTGTAGTCATTGGCTTAAGGATCATCATTGTGCATTTAACACGAGCCCGATGTTGCCCCAGCTGCTGCTGATAAAACAGGAAAAGTCGTAGACATGGTCTTGATGCCCGAGGAGTCTGCAGTTCCAGTGCAGAGCTTGTCCAGTGTCGGCTGGGTCACAGAACGTCGCCCGTCTTGGCGGGTTGGAGGGAGACTCTTGGCGAGCCGTCTTGTGGGCGAAGTCTCCCGTTCCGTACTCCTGAGGTCATCGAGTTCAGTCGGTCAGTGGGGCAGGGGAAGCCCTTTCATTGATTTTCTACAATGGTCTCTGGCGGCGGTGGTTACAGTTTGGCACTGTTGACCCGCTCCATCCGTCACTGGGGTTGTCTGTTGTGAAAGGCGTGGACAGCGCTGCTCTTGAAAGGCCCAAGGGCCAGGGTAGTGAAGAATCTTACGGAGACTATGGGAAAACTATCGCTAAACAAAGGTGTGGTGCTGAAATGTTACCTAACAGTGGCTAACAATTACTGAGTGCCCTGGTTGTGGTGAATGGTTTGTAGGAATTGGCTCACTAATTCCTGAAGGAAGGCATGGTCATCATCACCTGTTCTGAAATTGAGGAATTGAAGATGAGAGAGAGGGTGGCGCTAAGCCTCCACCTGCTGTACCAGCATCCCATAGGGGCTCCCGTTCGAGTCCTGGCTGTTCCAGTTCTGGTCCAGCTCCCTTCTAGTGCACCTGCGAAAGCAGCAGAAGATGGCCCAAGGGCTTGGGCCTGTGCACCTTTGTGGGAGACCAGGAGGAAGCTTCTGGCTCCTGGCTTCAGCCTGGCCCAGCCCTGGCCATTGCAGCCATTTAGGGAGTGAGCCAGCAGATGGAAGACCTCTCTCTCGGTCTCTCCCTCTTCTTTTGCTGTATCTCTGCCTTAAAAAAAAAAAAAAAAAAAAGAGCCCGAGAGAGAGAGAGAGAGAGAGAGAGAGTTTAAATGATTTATCCAGGAAGTGTGGGAGGTAGGATTTGAGCTCAGGCTGTTACCTCCTTAGTTTAGCTTCTGTCGCTGTGTTACACAGCTCACCCTGAAGGGCGCTTGAAACCTAGTGTCACCAACCAGGTGAGGGCTGGCAATACATGGCAGTTCTGGTTTTCTGAGAAAGTTGAGGAGGGGCCAGCGCCTCAGCATGTGGCGGAGTTCCTGCCTCCTTGTGTTTTTGCAATGGTGACATCACTCCACGGCCGGATGCTTCGGGAAGAATTCCAGAACATGAAGACCGTTCATGGAACATGAAAAACACCGCCGCTTTTTGAAATTCCAGCCTGCTCATCACACCTGACAATTGAACTTGGCTCAGTTCTTGGCTTCGTAGTCACACAGGGGGTGCCTCCCTCTCTCTCTCTCTCTCTCTCTCTCTCTCTCTCTCTCTCTCTCTCTCGTGACCAAGTAGTTTTCAACAGTCACATCCATCTTCTTTTCTCATTCTGAATTCATTAAGGAGGGTAAAATTCTAATGCTTTCTTGGGCTTTATTACTTTGAAAGCAAACTTACAATCTTAGCTTCTCTCTGGAATCTCTAGATTCTCCCAGCAATCTCTAGATTGTCCCAGCTATCTAGTGATGAAAACAGGCTGCCCCGGGCTTCCCGGGTGGATTAATGGGTAGGCAAATTGTATGAGGCACTTGATCAACATAACCGCTTTCATGTTTCTGGCCTTTCTGTCTTCTAAACGAGAGGCTAATGGACCTTCAGTGATGCATTATCTAATAAATCCCTGAGAAAGGACATTTTTTCGTAGAAACTCAGCCATCATTTAAAATGCTTCATAGGGGCTGGTGCTATGGCATAGTGGGAAAGCTGTCACCTGCAGTGCCAGTATCCCACGTGGGCGCCAGTTCAAGTCTCGGCTGTTCCACTTCTGATCCAACTCCTTGCTAATGCCCCTGGGAAAGCAGAAGATGGCCCAAGTGCTTGGGCTCCTGTACCCATGTGGGAGACCTGGAAGAAGCTCCTGGCTCCTGGCTTCAGATCTGCCCAGCTCTGGCCATTGTGGCCATTTGGCGAGTGATCCAGTGGGTGGGAGATTTCTCTCTCTGTCTCTGGCTTTCTCTGTAGCTCTTCCTTTCACATAAATAATTACATTTCTTAAGAATGCTTCCCAAATCACAGAGAACCAAGCTTGTGGCCCTTGTAGCTCCTGGGAAGGTTCAGTGTGTTTTCCATTTGTCGTGATCTTGTTTGGGTGAGCTGGGCCGAAGGCGAGGATGGAGTTGGAGGGTTTGAGAAACACAGTGAGCCAACTCGGTTCCAGCTCTGTTCAACCTCAGTGAACAGGGAACATATATTTTCCCTGGTATTCATAAAACACACGCACAATTTAATTATGTCCTTGGACTGTAAACAGCTTTAACCTTTTTCTTGCAGACTAGACACTTCTGGGACAAGTTCTTTGACCTAGAAACCAAAACACTTGTGTTGATTTCAATGGTAAAGCAGAGCAATGAAAATCCACTTTCAATTCAAAGAGAGAAAAACCCTTCTAAATGACTCTCGAGTCAAGTGGAAATGAAAACCGAGATTGTAGGTGCTTTAGCTGTTAATGCGGATGAGTTCCTCAGGCCCAGCGTCCATGGTGGGGACAGAGCTGCACACGGAACACATCGACAGCGTTGAACTTTTATGTAATCTTAATACAGATGAATCACAGCCTTACCTTGGCAAAGTAGAAGAAGAACAAAATGAACTCAAGTGAAAGCAAGAAGTTAATATAAGGGAGGGGCCGGCACTGTGGCATAGTGGGTAAGGCCGCCGCCTGCAGTGCTGACATCCCACATGGGCACCGGTTCGAGTCCCGGCTACTCCACTTCCAATCCAGCTCTCTGCTATGACCTGGGAAAGCAGTAGAAGATGGACTAAGTCCTTGGCCCCTGCACCCACATGGGAGACCCGGTGAAGCTCCTGGCTCCTGGCTTTGGATTGGCACGGTTCTGGCATTGTGGCCAACTGGGGAGTGAACCAGCAGATGGAAGACCTCTCTCTCTCTCTGCTTCTCCTCTCTCTCTGTGTAACTAACTTTCAAATCAATAAATAAGTCCTTATAAAAATAAACACAAGGGAGAAATTGCAATATATATTTTAAAATCTGCTCACTGCCCCTCAAAATATACTACAAAATGTTAGACTTTTTCAATAAAATAAAGACTGTTTTTTAAAATAATGATTCTTAATGAATAAGCTTGCTAGGAAAAATACCATGTGGCCAGGTAAATTTAAATTTTGAATAAACATGAATAGTTTCTAGTATAAGTATGACCCATATTTGGGATATACTTATACAAAAATGGTTGTTCTTGTTTATCTGAAATTCATGTCTGGCTCTATGTCCTGTATTGTTTGATGTTTCTGGCAGTGCTATTAGTGGAGGGGAAGCTTATTTCAAAGTTTAAAAAAATCTAAATGACTTAATGTGAATTTTGATAAAAAATCAGAATTACAGAAATTGTTCCAGGATGATTAAAACAAAAACTGAACCAAGAGATAAACACTAAAGACATGGAAAAGAATGCTAAATATGAGTTACAGAAAGGTACTGGGAACGGATGCTGGACCGTGCGGTCGGGGTGCTTGTTGGAATATCCACACTGGAGTATCAGCATCTCATACTGGAGTCGCCGGGTTTGACCCCTGGTTCCTGCTCACGATTCCGGCTCCGTGCAAACGCGACCCTGGAGGTCAGTAGTGATGACTCAGACGTGGGTTGAGTTCCTGGCTTCAGTCTTGGCCCAGGCCCAGTCATTGCAGGCGTTTGGGTAGGGAACTAGTGAATGGAAGCGCTCTCTCTCTCTCTCTCTGCCTCCCTGCCTGTTAAATAAATGGGCAAGAATTAAGAAAAAATATACTAGGAATTCTGCCTCTGTTCAGAGACAGATAACAAGAACCAGACTTATACTTCGGTAGTAAAACTGGGCAAAGTAGGTGGAAAGTCAATTTTTAGATAGTGGACATCAGGTGGGCGCAGCAGCATCCCTGAGAGACGAGGGGACGAGGTGGCCCCCACGTGTCCTTGGGTTAAGGCTGAGACAAGGGCACGGGGAACCGGAGCCTGTGTGCCACCTTGCTTGGGGGTGGAGGTGGAGATGAGGGTTTAGGGAGGCAGAAAGAGCCGGAAGTTGTCCCTCGGGGCTTCAGAAATGCAGGACTGTGAGGGAGCAGACTGCAGAGCTCACTGGGGCTCCTGGGACCTTTGCCGAGTGCCACGGAGCCTGAGCGCAGAGCGGGCAGAGGGTGACCGAGTCAGAGCTGAGGGAGCAACTCTGCCGTGCAGGTGAGACACTGAGTTCAGCCACCGAGCAGAGGAAAAAGCAAGGATGCTTTACATTATTTTGAAAAGTGGAATGTGATCCGATGGGGTTGGTTCAAGGAATGCAAGGATGGCACACCATCAGTCGCAGCTGTTTCCAGGGGAGGCCCCAAAGCAAATAGGAAGAGCTGGAGAACTCCTAACCGTGAAAAACGGCCTTAGACATAAATGACCACTGTTCCATGGAATACTAAACGCCTTATTAGATATAAATGACCACTGTTCCATGGAATACTAAACGTGTTCCCCTGAAATTCAGGAAAAAAGGAGATGCTATCATTTCCACATTGTTGTGAAGATGCTTCCTATTAACAGTGTTAAACAGTAAACAGGGGCCTGTGCTGTGGTGCAGAGGGTTAACACCCTGGCCTGAAGCGCCAGCATCCCATATGGGCCACGGTTCAAGTCCTGGCTCCTGGCTTCAGATCTGTGCAGCTCCGGCCATTTCGGCCTATTGGGGAGTGAACCATTGGATAGAAGACCTACCTCTCTCTCTCTCTCTCTCTCTCTGTCTCTGTCTCTGTCTCTGCCTCTCCTCTCTCTATAACTCTGATTTTCAAATAAATAAATAAATCTTCAAATAAATAAATAAATGACATCTGTATTAGAAAATACAGTTATTCTTATGTGCAGAAAAAATGCCCCTGTGCCTGGAACATCTGATCATTTAAATGAATAATATTTAGCTAATAATAGCGTTTATAACAGTGCTGGAAGCAAGATGACTCTGTAGAAATGGCTTATTGACATCAGCAATGCAGGACCAACATTAATTTTTAAAACCCCAGTGATAGCAACAACAATGGTGAAAAGTCTCCTTCTAAATGTAGTTAGACATGCGCCTGCCCGTGTGAAGTCAGCAGTGACACTGCCTGGAGAGATACAGGGCCGGCTAACTGCAGCGCACAGCACATCATCTCTCTCAAACCCACTTAGCAGGCTTGCAAAACTCGCGTCTTGACCCTGGTGTTGTGTCGGTGGAGAGGTGAGTGGAAACAACATGGCGGTCTGATGACCTGCTGACGGGCATTTGGTCTCGTGGTTCCGACATCACTGGGATGCCCACATCCCACTGGAGTCCTTGGGTTCAAGTCCTGTCTCCACTGTCGATTCTGGCTTCCTGCTCATTCACGCCCTGGGAAGCAGTGGTTATGGTTGGAGTGGCTGGAGCGCTGCCCTCACGTAGGAGACCTGCCTCTGGCTTTGGCATCCGCCCAGCCCTAGCTGTGGTGGGCATTTGGAAACTGAATCCACAGAAGGGAGTTCTCTGTCTTTGTCTCTGCATTTCAGATAAATTAAGGGAGGGGGCAAAGAAAGATTATCTGAAAGATCGTGTATGCAAAAATCACTAAAATATTTTTGGAAAGGATTTTATTAAGGAAAGACTTTACTTAACAAGTATTAATGAAATCCTGTCATAACATAACTAAAATATTGTAGTTCTAGCACATAATGAACCCATAAGCCTGTGAAACAGTAAAGAGGTCCTTTAGATACAAAAAGATTGTATTTGAAATGTGTGTAGCAGGAATATATTTTATTTTTTTTAAAGTTTATTTATTTATTTGAAAGATTTACAGAGAGGCAGAGGCAGAGAGAGAGAGGTCTTTCATCTGCTGGTTCACTCCCCAAATGGCCACAGTGGCCAGAGCTGGGCAAATCTAAAGCCAGGAGCCAGAAGCTTCTTCCGGGTCTCCCATGCAGGTGCAGGGACCAAGGACTGCCTTCCCAGGCCATAGCAGAGAGCTGGATCAGAAGTGGAGCAGTCAGGATTCGAACCAGCAACCACACATGGGCTGCTAGCACTGTAGACAGTGGCTTTACTCGCTATACCACAGCACCAACCCCAGGAATATATTTTATAATGAATGATGTTAGGGCAATAGAATTGTTCATTCAAAATAAAAAGCTAAAGGCCGGTGCCATAGCTCACTTGGTTAATCCTCCACCTGCGGCACCGGCATCCCATATGAACACCGGGTTCTAGTCCCAGCTGCTCCTCTTCCAGTCCAGCTCTCTGCTGTGGCCTGGGAAGGCAGTGGAGGATGGCCCAGGTGCTTGGGCCTCTGCACCCACATGGGAGACCAGGAGGAAGCACTTGGCTCCTGGCTTTGGATTGGTGCAGCGCGCCAGCCGTAGCAGCCATTTGGGGGGTGAACCAATGGAAGGAAGACCTATCTCTGCCTCTCTCTCTCACTGTCTAACTCCGACTCTCAAAAAATAAATAAAATAAAAAGCTAAATACTCACCTTGTATCAGATATACAAACAAATTCCATTGAGTTAAAATCTAAGCATAAACAGTAGTATTAAAATACTGAAGGTAATACTTTGTTATCTCCAGTAGCTAAAATATTTTAAGCATTACATGGAAATCATAAAAGACCACATTCTATTGTGTTTAACTTTTACATGGTAAAACACTTGTATTTGACATTGAAGAGTAAATGATATATAAAAAACTTGAGATCTCTGTCTATCTATCGATTGATTGCACTATGTCAGTGATATGGGAAGAGTTTTTACAAATCAATGGAGAAAGGCAATAATCCAATAGGAAGCGGCACAAAGCTTATGAAGTTAATCCACATGATCAACAAGCAAATAACACTATTCTTTTTAAAAAAGATTTATTTTATTTATCTGAAAGTCAGAGTTACACAGAGAGAAGGAGAGGCAGAGAGAGAAATCCACTGGTTCACTCCTCAATTGGCTGCAATGGCCGGAGCTGTGCCAATCCGAAGCCAGGAGCCTCTTCCAGGTCTCCCACATGGGTACAAGGGCCCAGGGACTTGGGCTTCTACTACATGCTCAGGCCATAGCAGAGAGCTGGATTGGAAGTGGAGCAGCTGGGTCTTGAACCCGTGCCAATATGATGATGCCAGAAGTGCAGGCTGGGACTTGTACTCGATAAGCCACAGCGCTGGCCCCCAATAACACTATTCTTAATCTTGTTAATACTGTTAAAATTTGAATGAAAATAAAACAGACATTTACTTTAAAAACATTAAATAAAAAATAGTTAAAAGATAAGCTTATTTTGGTGCAAAATATTTTAGGTTCCTAAATGTGTTTTTCTGTGATATGCATTTTCTTGAACTTTTTGAAGACCCATTATTATATGAATTAAACTTTTTGCACAAAAATAAACATCTTTAAAAATATATGTATTTATTTATTTGGAAGGCAGAGGCAGAGGAAATGGGAGAGACAGAGAGACAGAGAGACAGAGAGCTATATCTTCCAACTTCTCTTTCAGTCCCTAAAAGCCTACAACAGCCAGAGCTGAGCTAGGCCAAAGTCAGGAGCTGGGGATTGTGTCTGGGCCTCCCCCCAGGGTGGTATCCCAGTGTGCGGGCCGTCACCTGCTCCCCAGGAGTAGAAGCAGGAAACTGGATTGCAAGTAGAGGCGGGGTTTAATCCTGGGCCCTCAAGGGACGTGGACACCCGAGTGGCAGTTTAATCCATTGCTCCACAATGGTTTCCCATAAATTCTGTTTTAACTGCGTTTCCAACAGTGTTCTGAAGGACCTTCGTAAGATCGTTTTGTCTAATCTCTTGTATTTTCCATTGCCTAGTAATCAGTGGAATGAAGGGTTGGGGGGATTATGGGAAAATAAGAAATTTTGCACTCCAGTGCTTATTAACTATTACAGACTGTAGCAGGAATTTGATGATGTCATCACATTTAAAAATATTTGTGCCTTTTAATAGTAGGAATTAGTAGTTTGGAACCTTTTTTTTTTTTTTTTTGACAGGCAGAGTAGACAGTGAGAGAGACAGAGAGAAAGGTCTTCCTTTGCCGCTGGTTCACCCTCTAATGGCTGCCGCGGCCGGCGCACCGCGCTCATCCGATGGCAGGAGCCAGGTGCTTCTCCAAGCACTTGGGCCATCCTCCACTACACTCCCTGGCCACAGCAGAGAGCTGGCCTGGAAGAGGAGCAATCGGGACAGAATCCGGAGCCCCAACCGGGACTAGAACCCGGTGTGCCGGCACCGCAAGGCAGAGGATTAGCCTAGTGAGCCGCGGCGCCGGCCGGAACCTTTCTTACAAGCTGCTTTAGTACAAAGGCACCTGGATACTTTGTTCCTTTTTTCTTTGAAGATTTTCTTTTTATTTGTAAAGTGGAGCCACAGAGAGAGAGGGTGAGAGAGAGAGAGAGATCTTCCATTCATTGTTTCACTCCCTGGTGCGGTCATAAGATTTGTGGCTGGACCAGGCCAAAGCAAGGAGCCTGGAACTCCATCCACATCTTGCATGTAGGTGGCCCACGCACTTGGGCCATCTTCCGCTGTCTTCCCAGGCGCATGGGCAGAGAGCTGGACGGGATGTGGAGCAGCTGGGACTTGAACCAGTGCCATGACTCACACTGGCCCGTTGACCTGCTTCTTCTAGAGGCCTTGGTTCCAGCCATCCCGGGATTAATCTGTGGCCACACTCCCCTTCCAGTCTCAGGCTGCACAGGTCAGATCAGGACGTCCCACATCCCACGGTCCCTGGAATCCTTTACCTGAGTAAAGGCAGAGGAGATGGGAGAGAGACAGAGACAGAGAGACAGAGACAGAGACAGAGAGACAGAGAGAGAGACAGAGAGCTATATCTTCCAACTTCTCTTTCACTCCCTGAAAGCCTACAACAGCCAGAGCTGAGCTAGGCCAAAGTCAGGAGCTGTTTAATTTCCTGGAACAAAGCCCAGCTCCCTGGACCTCTGACGATGTTTCTCAGATAAAGTGAAGCTGCCGGGCTGTGCGTGTGCATCACTGGGCTGGAGGTCCCGTGCACGGGAAGCTCAGCTCTGACAGCAGCACCAAGACTCCCCCTTGGTGTGCCCCACAGCCCCGCCAGTATCTCGAAGCCTCTGTGTGATGGCTTTAACTCCATTTAAGTGAATCATTCATTCTGCCTTCAACCCTGAAGCCGTGGCGTCTGACAGTCAATGTGGCACGCTGCGGTTTCAGCAGTAGTATTTTTTCTTTCTTACTGGTACCTATGGTAATGGTGTATTTTATAATCAGTGATAGTTTGATTCCACTAAGATTCCATTGGTAAACATGGTTTAATGAAAAGTGAGATCCAGTGTTATTGTATGTTGTTAGTGAGATAAGACACACAGAAGTCAGCAGCGCTTCGCCATGATGGCTAATCAGCTTTTGGTCTGTTTTTGTGTCTTCCCGAAGCTTTGTCTCGTCAGTGTCTTAGATCTTTCTTGGTTTGAAGGCTGTTACTACCAGGATGGGTGTTTGCACGCCGGTCGTTGCGGGCAGCGTTCTTTGTGACTCTGGCGGGGTCACCGCGGTCTGGGCTCTCGCTGTCCTTTAGTCCAGCACTGTTCTGCTTTGATGGTGATCCTTTCCCTCTTTCCACTGACCCTCAACTCCTGTAGCCTTCGCTGAAAAGGTTACGTGGCCTAAGATGCAGACATGGGGTTTCTGACCGGGCCGTGTGAGGCGACCTGCATGCATGGCCACGCGTGGGGTCAGGGCGCTGCAGGGGTGTCAGAGAAGAGCCGCTGAGGGACTGCTCGCCAGTCTCCAGAGCTCTGCCGGTTCTGGGAATTAGAAGTCGTCCCGAGGGCACCTCGAATAGCAGCTGGTGTCCACTGATTCCCTGAGCGATGACGCGGGCCCCACCGCAGCCTGAGTTAATCTGGGCTGAGCTCCTCCTCTAGCTCATTCCCGTGTCTTTTCATCTCTGATGCACCTGCGCCGGTGTTCAGGTGACCTTCAGACAGGGGCATTCCGTCCAAGTCCCGTCCCGAGCCCACGACACAGGGAGGGGAGGAGCCCCTGTCACCTGAGCCGCTCGTTCTGCCTTCCCCAGACGGCTTCCTGCCCACGTGGTGCACAGGCTCCGTGTGATTCCAACACGAGCACCTGCTGCCATGCCCTTGTACGCAGTCTGCCCCTGCAGGATCGGGCACAGGATGCAGACTGAGAGCTCTGTTCACTCCCACAGCCTGGGAGCACGGGGCCCGTAAGTCCACAGGAGCCGCAGTCGGTCCAGCGGCCCACCTGGTAAGCACGTCGGCAGCACCTAAGGCAAATGATGGTTCCGTCTGCGCTCACCGGGGCTCCTGAGCTGATTTCCCAGCCTCCCTAGGAAGCATGTTCCAGTATTTCGTGATGTTGCTTTCAGTAAGCTCGTGTTTGCAGTTTCTCCTCCCTTAGGGAGGTGTGTGGATGCTGGTGACTCGGCCACTGCTGTGAGCGTGCCTCTGACTTGCTTAAAACCCTTTGTACAGACCTCCCCCTGGCCTACAAGGAGACCCCAGACTCCTTGCTGTGCCACGGAGGCTGTCATCCTGACACAGCCCACCTTGTGTGGCGTGTTGAGCCCCAGGAAAGCAACTGAGTGCTGTGTTGCTTGGTACAGCATGGTTTGCACACCCTGTTCCCACTACTTGCAGGGTGCTCTCTCCTCCTCTTCCCAGTCGCTATTTCAGTATCCAGCCCAACTATCCCCTCTTCTGGGAGGACGCCCTCTGTCTCTGGGGCAGGTGAGCATGTTCCACTCTTCCCAAACTCCCTTGAGTGCATTTGGTTACTGACAATGCCTCCGTGCTGTTCCTCACCCTTCACCTGACTGTGAAGACTGAATCGAGTTTTAGTCCTGTCCTTTCTGGGGGAGGCACTGAACTATAATGTAGCAGCTGAAGGAAGGAGTCGGTGGGTGTTTTGCTACTCTCCTATAATTCAGAGAACCAGAAACTTTCCTTTGCCATAAGTTAGGAGTTTGAATATGAAAATGAGAAAGGCGCATGGACCGGCTGTGTATCTGCAGTTAGTCTGACTTTAGCGACCCAATGGCAGGTATGTGGATCTCTTTGGGAGATATCACCGTAGGTCCCAGTTTGCCATACCTAATATGAAAAAGCTTTGCCAAGCCAGAAAGTCAAGCATTGACGTTTTATGATCAAAGAGTGATTTTTTTCCATTAGCTTTTCAATCCCCGTCAGCATGACAATTTGCAGAAGCATTTGGATGCTGGCATGCAATGATGCGATTGATGCTTCCCATTAAAAAGGCCCCAGCATCCTCAGTGCCATTAGGGATTCTGGTGGCCAGGATGGAAGAGCAAAGATCTGCAGATCTGCTTGCTTGGAGGGCACTGGAGCTTGTGTGCAATCGTGACATAAATGGCCACGTGGACCACGAGGGCCTCCTGGCTTCATCAACACCAAGTGTACCTAGATGTGTGTGTGCATGTGTGTGTATGTATGTGCATATATGTGTGTGCATATGTATGCATGTATATTTATGTGTGTATATGTATCTGTGTGTGTATATGTGTGCATGTATATATGTGTATACATGTGTGTGCCTATGTATATGTGTTTGTATGTGTATGTGTATGTATTAGTGTGCATGTATATGTGTGTACACATGTGTGTGTGTGGTATGTGTATATGTATGTGTGTGTGTGTGTATCTGTAGTAAGCAGGTCTCAGGAAAGGTGAAGCTAATCACAGGTAGGGAGCAGCCTGGGATGGAATGTCCACTTTTATTTCCTTTTGCAAACCCAGTTGTGTCTTTTCACTATAATCTTTTCCTCCTCGGAAGCCAGTCACTGCTGTTCCTAGAAGGCTTGTTGATCCATACAAGGATTAGCGTGTTCTTTGGCTTTGATGTTCCTCTGGTGGAGGGGATGTCCCTCCCCCTCCCCCTTCCCACCCTCTCTCTCTCCCCACCCCTTCCTTCCTCCCGTCCATTCTGAATTCGCTTCTGAGAGGTTCAGCTCTCCATTTCACACACTTTTGTTTGCGTTCATTGCGTCTTTCCCCTTTGTGAGTAGTAGGATTCAGTTCTCGAATTATGTTGTTATTAAGTTCAATTACTGATTTTTTACATCAGCCTTGACACTGGCTGTCATGGCTGTGTTTGGAACAGGTTGAAGGTTAAGAATTTCAGAGTTACAGTTTTGGGTTTGCCCTACTGTGTGACCTTGAGCAGGGTACTTAAACCATAGTCCATAAAAACAGACATACAAATTGTAGCTACTATGCAGCCTGATAGGACCTACCACATAGGGTTACTGTAAGGTTTGGTGAGATAATGAAGAACTTGTATGTATATGGTTTCTTGTAGAAACACATACACTTGGTTTAGCATTGCTTTTTAAATCCTGGAACTAGAAGGCAGGTTGTAAATCAGAAGGAATAGGTAGACTCTGCGAGACTGTGCCTGTGAATGTCATCTTTCTAGGTGATTCTGATGCACATGTCTTTGAGATCCATTGGTCTAGAACTTTTTTTTTTTGCCCTTAAAAGAGCTGGTTTTTAACAAGGAAAGATTTGCACCCTACATTTAAAATCTCTTAGAAACATTGGGTCTGGAAACTTCTCGAGGAATCTAGTCCAGGTACTTCTCAGGGCCACTGAGTCCCCCCTACGCTGCCTTGCTAAAGCCTCCAGGCTCTGTGCACATACAGCCCGCAGCCTTCATTGTAGCCTGTGTCGAGACGAGACCCTCAGCGTGGAATTCGTTTACGTGATGGTGTGTACGTCTTTGAACCTCTTCTTTAAGGATTTCACTTAGAGTTACAGAGAATGTCTTGTTTTCTGTATTATATGCATCAAAGTGAGAGTACAGGAATCTATGTTTTAAAATTGTTTGAAAATTTATGTTTCTGAGAGAGAGAGAGAAAGACACAGACACAGAGCAGAATCTTCCATCCGCTGGTTCAGTTTCTGAATATCTGCAATAGCTCAGACTGATGCAGGCTGAAACTGGGAGCTGGGGACTCAATGTGGTTTCCCACGCCGTAGCAGGGACAGAATGACTTGAACCGTTGCTTGCTGGCTCCAGGGCGTGCGTTAGCCAGGAGCTTGCGGGAAAGGCTGGCTGAGAACTGAACCCAGGCTCTCCGGGGTCGGGTGTGGGCACTCCAGGCGGTGTCTTCGTCAACGTGCCCAATGCCCACGTGACTACAAGAGTCCTAACTGGACTTTGAAGGGAAGAAAAGCCAGGAAAAGATCACAGGTGGAGATGAATGGCAGCGGTTCCTGTACCAGTCCCAGGGCTGGGTCTCACTGAATGTGAGATGCTTCCCATGCTCCGCTTGCTGCCACGGACATGGAGATTTTCTAGACCGAAATGATATGCCCGTCCCTCTAGGGATCCTGAAAGCGTGTGAGAATCGAGACAGGTGAGTTCCTCCAGGGCACGGAGGAGCTGACGCTGGAGGAGGGTTCATGCCGAGCAGGAAGAAGGCGGAAAATGTCTACACATCGTTCAGTCTTCGGTTCCTTCTCCGCGAATGATCTCCCCCGCCACAGAGAGTCCATCGCTCAGTCTTACGTGGGAAAAGCTAGGCAGGGACCCATTCCTGGGAGGAAATCCAGTGACTTCTCCCTGCCTCATCCTGCTGTCAACTTATACAATGTATAGAGTTTACGCTATGCTTGTCTACTAGTTTGACAGTGTGACGGGAACGGCGCTTTCATTGGAAATAGCTTTGGACTACATTGGGATGCCGTATTTAGTTATATTTTGGTTGTCGTCGCTTTACCTGCAGCGAATTCTTGCATGTAAGCCCACAGAGAGCAGGCTCTGGGAGAGAGACATGGCGTTTGCAAGCCTGTCTGAGCCAGCGAATCCGTACTTAAGAATATTCTGTATTTTGTAAGGCAAATCTGCTATGCAAAGTAGGCATCCTGTTTGGCTGTTAGATGTAGTTTCACATGGCACTGATTCTCACTGCTTCCTCTGTTTCCTTGAGAATTTCATCTTCAGGAATCATTGCAATGCCTTAAGTTTCCTCATTTGTAGCATTCTGGATTTTCTTGAGTACCCCAATTTCCTATCACCCTAATAAAAACACTTTGTGGTATCCAAGTACAAGGTTTTTATTTTTTACTATTATGACTTGAAAATAGCTAAATATATAAATAAAAGGACAAACACAAAAATAATAGACCACGATTCTTAATTTTTAAAAGATTTACTTATTGATTTATTTGGAAGGCGAGTTACAGAGAGAGTGGGGGAGACAGAGAGGCATCTTCTGTCTCCTTGTTCATGCCATGGCTTGGCCAGAGTTGGGAACTCCATCCAGGTCTCTGATGTGGGTGCAGGGGCCCAGGCAATGGGCTTTCCCAGACTCATTAACAGGGAGCTAGCTTGGAAGTGAAGCAGTCAGGACTCAAACCCGCACTCGCGTGTGATCCCAGCGGCACAGGCGGCAGCTTCACCCACTGCACCACAGTGCTGGCCCAGCGGTTCTTAATTATGTGCTTCAAACGGTGTGTCCCCAGTGCCCAGAGACCATCTCTCAGTGCCACCAGCTGTGGCTCCAGGGATCAGCAGTGGTGGGCGTGGCTCCCCCACCCCCACCCCGTTACAGATGATCTCAGGTGAAAAAGCAAGCTGAGGCTAATCCTCTGTCTGCCGCGCTGGCACACCAGGTTCTAGTCCCGGTCGGGGTGCCGGATTCTGTCCCGGTTGCCCCTCTTCCAGGCCAGCTCTCTGCTGTGGCCAGGGAGTGCAGTGGAGGATGCCCCAAGTGCTTGGGCCCTGCACCCGCATGGGAGACCAGGAGAAGCACCTGGCTCCTGGCTTCAGATTGGCGCTGTGCGCCGGCCGTAGCGGCCATTTTGGGGGTGAACCAACAGAAGTAAGACCTTTCTCTCTCTAACTCTGCCTGGCCAAAAAAAAAATAAAAAAAGCGAGCTGTGAGGGTCAACTTCATCCTGCAGTCCCACACTTGGGACCATGTCTTGAGGGCGCTGAACTGAAGACACAGCCTTTGTTCTCCAGGATATTAAGGTTTAGGAAGGGAGGCACAATTCACAGAGACAGGGACAGACCCTTTAAGGAGCAAACATAACCTCTCTGGGAAGTGTGGATTTGAATAAGCTCTTTGTAGGACAATCTATCAATATCTATAAAATTTTAGCTCTTATCATAAAATACATGGAGAAATGAAAACAGCAGTCCCCACTGTGGAGGGTGTTTCCAAGTATGACACAAAATCTTCAACAGCAGAGACTCAGAATGAAGCTAAATAAAAATCATTCTTTCCTTTATGGAAAAACCCAGTAAAGCCTAAAGATGAATGAGTTTCCTTAATGATCGTCTTAACCCTACACTAAGTGAAAGAGTTCAACAAAAAGTATTTAGGAAAAAAAACACTGTTCCTCAACAGAAAAGACAGAGGCTATAAACAATCATTGAGTATTAAAATGTTCATTCACTCCAACACATTGCATTTTAGGTGCTCTATTAGTTACCTTGAATCAGGGAAAACACATGGTATCTGTCTTTTGGGACTGACTTATTTCACTAAGTATAATGGTTTCCAGTTGCATCCATTTTGTTGCAAAAGACAGGATTTCATTTTTTTTCTTTATTTTACAGCTGAGGAGTACTCAGTGTGTATATACCATACTTTCTTTATCTAGTCACTAGTTGATGGACATGTGGGTTGATTCTGTATCTTAGCCATTGTGAATTGTATTGCAATGGGCATGAGGGGTACAGATCATTCTTTCATATGCTGAGTTCTTTGGGATTGGGTAAATTCCCAGGAGTGGGATGGCTGAGTCACATGACAGATCTGTATGCAGATTTCTGAGGTATCTCCATACTGTCTTCCACAGTGGCTGCACCAGTTTACATTCCCACCAACAGTGCATTAGGTACTTTTTCCCAAACAGCCTCTCCAGCATATGCCGTTTGTTAGTTTCTGTATGAGAGCCATTCTAACCGGGCTGAGGTGAAACCTCATGGAAATATAGTCAGTCTTCAAAAATAAATGTAATGAGCAGTATAATGAAAGGACCCTGTGACCCGATCTGGCAGTCCCATCACTAGAAAGTCTGGCAGCGTGGTGTGTAAGTGCCATCCAGCAACACAGCCGTGAGCAATCCACGTGTGGGTGTGTGAGCTGTCGGCCACGACAGACTGCACAGTTAAAAATAAAACTGCAGGAAACAGATCGAGGGGTGGCCGTGTGGTGCAGTGGTTACGATGCTGCTTGGGAAGCCTGCATCCCCCTCAGAGTGCCTGGGTTCAAGTCCCAGCTCTTGTGATTCTCGCTTCCCCGGGGAGGCAGCTGGTGGACCCCTGCCACCCACACGGCAGACCCAGATTGAGTTCTGGTTCCTGGTTTCGGCCTGGCCCAGCCCCAGCTGTTGTGTGGATTTACAGAACGAACAAGCAGAGGGAAGATATTTCTCTCCTCCCTTTCAAATAAAATAAATACATAGATTAAAATGTTAAGAGCCAAAAAGTAGACGCTAAATGCCCTTTATGGGAAAAACTGAATAAAGCTACATAGATGGATAGATAGATGTTACTGTTTGATTGTCACTGCACATTCCCTATCTGTACTGAATAGGTAGGGACCATCCAAGTTTGTGGAAAGACATGTGAGAATTTAGGGCAGGAGGACTGGAGGTAGAACTGAGCCTCGCTTTGCAAAGTAACCCTTCCTACACCCTGTGGTTCTCAAATTCTTGCATCTAGCAAATAATGGCTCCAACAAACCGGATGACTGCAGGCAAGAACAGGCGCGCCCCTGTGCTGGTGTGGGAGCAGCTGCCTTGGCCTTTTGGCTGCGGAAGCGAGGCCAGCATCAGACGGGGGCCCTGCTCGCGTCGTGCGGAGCCAAAGCATCAGACGGGGGCCCTGCTCGCATCGTGCAGAGCCAAAGGCCCTTCAGTTCCAGAATGACCAGACGACAGTGAAGGCAATCACGGATGATGGATGACTTGGTGTTTTGAGCCATCACGGGCTTATCTAAAGGGACATTTGCCTTGTAACAGCTTCCTTTGCATAGAAAATGTGCCCTTTTTAATACCTTCCCATGAAAATTGGCAGATGTAAAAGAAAATGTTGACTTTTCCACGTTGCCCATTATGCAAAATTCTGAAATATCCCGAACAGGAGAGACGCGTATGATGGGCACAGTGACCTTAGAAAATGCTCAGGCAGATGCCCCCGGGCCCCTTTCACTTTGCCCGTGTCCTTGGCTTGCCGGGCGAGCACACAGCTGGCCCAATGCCGCCTCCCCAGCAGCGGGTCTGGCAGTGGGCATTAGCCTTTGATTTAAAGTGTGGGGAGCAGGGGCCATGCTGCAGACCGAGCAAGGTTGTACAAGGTCAGGTGGCCAGCAGGAGAAAGCCCAGGAAACACTGTAGGCGGAGGCGGCACTGCTTCTGCAGAGACCCTCCGAGGCGGGAAGGCAACACGCGGGTGTCCCCCGGCTGTGTCTGGAAGGCGTTGATCAGTGTGGTAGCGTTTCTGCCCGTCACTGGTCACCTCTGTACAGAACTGAGCAGTCCTGGGACAGCCGAGCTGCCTGGAGGAGACACACGTGTGCTGCGGTTTCCTCCTGTGGTCTCAGTGCCTCTCTCGTCCTTAGCCAGGTACGCCCTCTCTGACCCACCTGCTCGCTTGTTCCCGGGCTGGGTCTCACCTTCCAGCCCCAGCGTCACTGTCTTCTCCCCAGCTCCCTGGGCAGCCGGGACTTTCTTGCTCAGGCTGTATGGTTCCCCTGGGGAGCTTGGCAGTGCCCCTGGGTCCAGGACTGGAGACTTGGGGGCCCCTCCAGCCAGTGCCCCAAATTCCTCAGCTGCAGAGATTGGTTTCCAGTGTGTGTGTGTGTGTGTGTGTGTGTGTGTTTGTGACACAGCTGAGTGACCTGGAGCGAGTTCTGGCATTAGAGTGACCCTGTGGGTCATACCCTGTCCCCCCGTGCATGACCTGGATGGGACAGGAGCCTCAAGTCGCCAGGCAGCCCCCACAGGGAGCCTGAGAGTGAAGGGTGCACGCTGAGCCCAGAGATGCAGAGACATGGGTCTGAGGGCCTTGCACCTGCCCGTCCAAAGCTGCACCTGCCCTGCACATCTTCACATTTTTGCTACCAAGCCTCCAGATCTGGTGCTATTTCCACTTCTCTAAAGATCTCCAGGCCTTTTTTTGGACAGGTAGAGATATAGACAGTGAGAGAGAGAGAGAAAGGTCCCCCTTCCACTGGTTCACTCCCCAAATGGCCACCACGGCTGGAACTGTGCCAATCGAAGCCAGGAGCCAGGTGCTTCCTCCTGGTCTCCCATGCGGGTGCAGGGCACATCCTCCACTGTCCTCCTGAGCCACAGCAGAGAGCTGGATTGGAAGAGGAGCAACTGGGACTAGAACCGTCACCCATATGGGATGCCGGTGCCACAGGCAGAGGATTAACCAAGTGCGCCATGGTGCCGCCCCATCCAGGCCTCTTTACATGCAGCAGTAAGAACCCTGATGGTGGTAGCAGTGTTTGTAGTGGCAGCAACAAACCCGGGTGGGTCTTTGCTCTCACAGTTTCCTCTCTGCTGGGGCCCTGGGTCAGGAGCACAGCTGGTATGAACCCCCTGTTACACCTGCGAGAACACAGGTTCCCAGTTCACATCCCTGGCTCGGGGCAGCTGTCACGCAGGGCCCTGATCCCGTGTCTTGGCCGTGCCTGCCCAGATGGAGTGTGGTGTTGAGTCCATCGGCCTCTCCTTGCTGGTACGTGGCTGGATGGTGAGCTCCGAGGAGCAGCCAGCCTCCTCTGGAGCTGAGCACCGAGGCCCTGCCTCCTGCCTAGGGTGGGAGTGGGGGATGCCCAGGGCTTGGGGAGAAGCAGAGAAAGGAGCCCCTCACATGCACTTGATGCCATGTGTCCCACACGGTGCCAGGGCTGGGCCCCTGTAGGACTCACACACACGAGCCCCCCAGGCAATCCCCCAGGCCCTTAGAAGGGACGCTGAGAGGAGTGGCCTCAAGAGTGGACCAGGAGGGAGGGGCCCAGGGGCAAGCAGAGGCAGCGGGCATGCCGGTTTTGTGCCTCGCTGGCTGCTGTGGGCATCTTCACAGACGGAGCCCGGTGCCGTCACGCACCTGCCCAGCCTCCCCTGGTCCTCTGCTGCCCCTATGCTTAGGAACCATGTAAATACCAACAGGCACAACACTGGTGACAAAATAGGGTAACACGTTCTTAGCAGACAGCTTCTAACTGGAGATTGAAAACCATTGTGTGCACTGCGGGAAAGTCAAGTCCCTGGTGGGGGGCGGCTTGCATCTCCCTGTGCCTTTGCCAGTCTTTGAGGTGCAACGGGACCAGGACCTCCCACACCAGCCTCATTAAATCCTCTGGGCGAGGACCAGGGAAGGGGCAGTGGGCCCTTAACGTGCTCTGCATTTAAGGTAGCTTTTTCTCTTTAGCTCACCCCTAGGCATTGCTGGGTTTGGGCTGTCCACGGCCGCTGCAGCTGGGTTGGGTGGGCAGCTGTGAGGTCTTCAGGGAGCTTCCCCCCGACCCCTCCCCTGACCGACCTCTCCCTGCCCCCCACCCAAGTTTTCTATTCTCAGGCGGGGCAGGTAATTTTGCAAGCTGATGTCGCTCAGATCACGGTGTAATCACAGCGGGACTGTTGGTACTTTTTGGTTGTCATCTTCTAACAAAATGCAGATTGCACGGCATGCATACATAGAATTACTCTGTAATTTAAAGTAAATTGACATTTAATTTCAATTTAATGACACAGGAATTACAGACCTGACAGATACAGTCTAATTAGGAAGCCAAGTGTGCGAATCTGTTGATGGAACGAAATCCTACCTTCCCGTCTTCCAGCAGAACCGCTGATCTTTCTCCACTGCAGGGCACAGCAAATCCCAGGGGCCGCTTGCTGCCTTTCCGACAGCCAGGCCCGGCAGGCTGCAGGGACGACGGCCAGGTTTCCTCGCGAGTGACTGGCTTCACAGCCCCTCTGCCTTCTCCCTCTCATCCCGCCCCACCCTTCGCTCCATCCTCGTCCGTTCATGGTCACCTCAGTGGATGATGTGTGAAAGCTTTCTCTTACCGTATCTGGCCAGATCTGTAAGCACCAGTCTGAGCAGAGGGGCAGGTGTTGTGGGGCAGTGGGTGAAGCTATTCATTGTGATGGCAGCTTTCCATATTGGAGTGCTGGTTCGAGTCCCAGCTGCTCCACTTCTGATCCGACTCCCGGCTGTTGTGCCTGGGAAAGCAGTGGAAGATGGCCCAAGTGCGTGGGTCCAGGCTGCCGTGGTGGGAGACCCGGATGGAGTTCCTGGCTCCTGATTTCAGCCTGGCCCAGCCTGGCTGTCGTAGCCATTTGGGGAGTGACCCAGCAGCTGGACGGTCTCCCTCTGTCTTCCCCTCTCTCTTGTCACTCTGTCTTTCAAATAAATGTATCAGTAAATCTTGTTTAAAAATCTTTGAAGATGCCACTTCAATATATTTCTCAGGCCCAGTTCACAGGTGGGGACCGGAACCTCACCTCTGTTGGCGTCCGGAGCCTGGGGAGGTCTCAGACTCCACCCTCTGGGGTCAGCAGCCCCCACTCTAAAGCATCTTTGCCACCTTCCGTGTTGGCTTCCGTGACAGCATTCACCTGTCACCCTCATAATAACTGGCCTGATTTTCCTCTATGTTGATTTTTTAAACTGGTGGATAAAACTGCTTTGAAATGTAACTCTGTCGCTACCTCAAAGACACAGCAGCCCAGCACCCACCCAGATAGGACAGACGTGGGCGAGGTCCCTGGACCCAGCCATGGCCGCTCTCGCCCAAGGTGTTGGTGCCGATGCCAGGTGCCTGTCGACAAGCAGAGCCTGCCGGGGTAAGAGGGCTGTGAATCGTCTTCTGACGCCGGCTGAGGCTCGGCGGCAGCCCCGGAATGGACCCGAGGGTGTGGGATGCTTTTCTCTGTATGCATTCTGCTGTTTTTGAGGCCCCAACTCTGCCCTTCTCACATCACCCCGAATCCCACTGCAGTCCACGTGTGCTGGCCCTCCCAGAATCCATCACAGAAGCTCCCACGAGGCCCCAGAGAGTCACCACCTGATGTCCAGGTTCAGCAGGAAGACACCGGCCTGGTGCATGGCTGCACAGAACCTAGCCTGTGCCCAGGGGCTACCGTCCACACCCGGCTTCATCACCGAATGTTAGAGGCTCACGTCCCTGTGGGGAAGCACACAAGCAGGGAGAGGTGGGGTCCCCCTGGGGATGGGGAGCCTTGGTGAGACCGCCCACCCTCTCCACCTGTGGGTTTGTGTTCCTGCCAGTCAGACAGCCAGGGCTGGGGCTTGGTCTGCACGGGGACAAGGGAGGTTCCCTATGCTGAGAAATGGAGAGGAACGTCTCCGGGAGATGTAAATGAATCAAACCCACCAGGCTCATCAAGTTGTTACTGCATCAGTCACTTGCTATAAAAAGCTCAAATGAAGCTCATATGTCACATGCCGTAAACCTTTTCTGGAACGAAGCAGGATCTCCACAAACCAATCAATAGTGAAGTTCCCACAAGCTGGGGTCCCTGGCACCCGCTCCCCTGGCTCCGTGCCTTCTCAGCCTCGTCGAAATGCATTCTGGGAGAAAGCAGATTGCTACCAACCTCCCCCTCCCACTCCCACTTCAGTCTGCGGGAGGTACATCAAAGGAGAAGCCGCTTTCCCGAGCCTTCTCATCGGTTTAAACAGCTCGTCCCCAAACCACAGGTCTGACCCTGCTCAGGCTCAGTTCACAGAAAGAGATGCCAGACCGCGGGAGGCCAGCATGCCAGCAGGCTGGTGCAGCCCGGGCTGGGGGAGAGCCAGGTCGTCCCGGGGTGCAGGCACAGAGAAGGTGGCAGACATGAGTGCCGCGGGCTCTCACAGCCCTGTATTTGGGAGCGAGACAGAAACTCCCAGTGCGGCACATGGCCCAGGGCTCGGGGTGAGGTGGCTGCTGCCCGTCCAGTGCCTCTGTGCAGAGCAGGGTGGAGGCGGGGGACTCGGGGAGCTGCAGGCACGGCTGTCAGGTTTATTTCCGTCCTATCTCAGCGACTGTCCCGGCTCAGGGCCTCCCCTTTCATCCAGCGCTATCTCTTGGCTGCTGCACGGGGAGCACGCTCTGTTTCTGTCTGGGTCTTGGCCTTGTGCGTTCCCCCGTCCCAGCTGTCATTAGGAAGTACCCATGCCATGGGCCAGGCCTGGGAGCCACGGAGGTCAGGGGCCACACCCACAGCCGACACAGCGGGGCGGGTCTGCAGACAGCCCCTGCAGGGGTGCACGCCCTGTCCCAGCCGGCGGGGAGCAGCCCTGGCTGGGCACGGAGCTCGCCCATAAAGCACCCCGGTGCAGAGGCCCCATCAGCTGGAACAGCTCTGGTTGGAAAACGTCACTCGCCAGCTCTGATAAAGAACCAGATAAAGACAGCAGACTGGAGGTTTGAATGAGAATGATTGACATGTGCCGCTGCTCTCCTTGCACCTGCCCAGCAGGACAAGAAGCAGAAAGCTTTGCTCTCTGACGGGAATCCTCATTACCGGAGGTCACGGCAGGGCGTGCGATAGGCACTCAGCAAGGAGGCAGGCATGGAAGACGGGCGCCTCCAGGTCACCTGCAGCCCCGCCGCACACACCCGTGTCCTGCTCTGTGCAGTCATCCCCACGGCACCCTGGCTCACGCACCCTGCAAGCCTGCCCTCCGGGGGCCTCAGCCGCTCCCGTGGCGTTGGCATGGGAGGCGGGCACTGGCTCGGGGAGAGCTGTGTGAGGCCGAGGCCGGAGATCGGTGTGCACTCCAGAGCTCTCCAGAAGCCTGCCGACAAGGCCAGCTCCTGCACGCACGTCCTGTGCTGAGAAATCATGTTACTTAGGTGGGAGGCCATGTTGCTGGTGGCTATGGGGGCTGAATGTAAAACTGGATCAGGGTGGAGAGAGCGGTCAGACAGGACTGATGGGGGGGGGGGCGGTCTGTGCTCGTGGACTTACGTTCTGCTTCCTCCGTTGATCGATTTTAGGACCTTGGCCAGATGAGTTGGTTTTCTTGCCCTGTTGCTGTGGTGGGGTCAGAAGTGATGTCTGAGTGGGGCTCAGCGTGAGACATTCTCTGTGTGCTGTCATCGCACACAGACACACATGCAGTCCAGAAAGCCATGGAAGATTCCAGGTACAAAGGCTCATGTCATGGAAAGGTGGAGACACTGTTTCTTGTGAATTGCTAGTCTCCTGAATCCAGCAGACGATGTCAGGCCAGTGGTAAAATTGTATCTCATCTAGTTAAGGATTTTTTCCCTTCAGAACTTGAGGGAGATAAAATGCAGTCTGCAAAACCTTTACCTGTTATTTTCTTGCTCTTGGGAAAGATAGAAAGAAGCGATGCATTGTGTTCTGGTCTGTGTCTTTGCACAATTGAAGGTCATGGTCAGCTTCCACACTGACTTCAGGTTCACTAGGAATAAACATCACTGCTTGGCCAATGTGTGAAATCTACGTTCTAATAAACGGAACTCGGGGGCCCGTTCCCGCAACATTAGGAATCACCAGCATAGGCTTCTCTCTGGACTTCAGTGCAACTGACCAACAAAGAGAAAAACAAAAAGGGAGGTCTGTGTTTGTACTGCTCAGTGACCCGGGCCAGCCGGCGACAGAGGAAGAGGCAAGGACACGGATGCTGGGGTGGAGGTGGCCCCAGGACTGGGCTCCTGGAGGGCTCTCCAGGATCCCCCCTTTGGAGGCAGGTGGACTACGTTGCTCCTCCATCTGCCACGTTGTCTTTAGGGTCTCCCACGTTGTTCCTCCTTTTCCGAAGCAGCTGGTTCTACTGAACGCGTCTTAAGCTTTGGTTTCAACTCGGGAGTTTCTCCCATCATCGTTTTTGTTTATACAGAAGAACCTTCAGGTTTAATTATCTCTGAGTGGTGATTTTCCTCTGGAACATTCATGGTAAGGGTGTCCCTCTTCCTATCAATGAAGTCATGTTTTGAATGCACTAAGAGACTTCTTTCAGTGCATGGCAAATCCTTTATAATAGAAATTGTCACTTCCAAGTAATAATTATTCTTTATTCTCATAATTACATGTCTGGATTAAAGCTAGAAAGATGTCTGAGAAAGTTGTCAATGGTAGAAAAGTGTTGCTCAACAAACAACTCTTCGTTGTACGATGTCATATACGTCGCTGTCACTGTGGGAAAGGGACTGTAACCTTCGTTGTAATCAAATGCACGCCAGGGACGTCCCTGAGGCTGCTTCCAGCCCGGGAGCTGGGGCTGCGCGAGGCGCACGGAGGCTTCCCAGACAGACCAGGCCTCCCCTGAGCCCTCTGCTGTCCGGGAACCTCGCCACCCAGCCAGTGCCCTGGGGAGTGAGGAAGGGGTGCGTGTGCAGGTGTGCACACGAGACTGCGTGCCTGTGAGATTGTGCATGTGTATATGTATGTGCAGGTTATGTGTACATTGTGTCAGGTGTGCACACGGGACTGCATGCCTGTGAGACTGTGTGTGTATGTGTGCAGGTGTGTATACGTGTGTGTGTGGAGTGTGCACACTGGACTGCGTGCCTGTGAGATTGTGCATGTATATGTGTGTGTACCTGGGCTCGCACCCCTGTCTGGTGGTGGGGCGTGTATGTGTGCGTGTACCTGGGCTCTCAGCCCTGTCTGATTTAGGGTGTGCATGTGTGTGTGTACCTGGGCTCTCAGCCCTGTCTGGTGGTGGGGCGTGTATGTGTGTACCTGGGCTCTCAGCCCTGTCTGATTTAGGGTGTGCATGTGTGTGTGTACCTGGGCTCTCAGCCCTGTCTGGTGGTGGGGCGTGTATGTGTGTACCTGGGCTCTCAGCCCTGTCTGATTTAGGGTGTGC
>CM027404.1:4753308-4808091 GCA_015711505.1 Sylvilagus bachmani
CCTGTCTGGTGGTGGGAGGTGTGTGTGCGTGTACCTGGGCTCGCACCCCTGTCTGATTTAGGGTGTGCATGTGTGCGTGTACCTGGGCTCTCACCCCTGTCTGGTGGTGGGAGGTGTGTGTGTGTGTGTGTGTACCTGGGCTCTCAGCCCTGTCTGATTTAGGGTGTGCATGTGTGCGTGTACCTGGGCTCGCACCCCTGTGTGATTTAAGGTGTGCATGTGTGCGTGTACCTGGGCTCTCAGCCCTGTCTGGTGGTGGGAGGTGTGTGTGTGTGTGTGTACCTGGGCTCTCAGCCCTGTCTGATTTAGGGTGTGCATGTGTGCGTGTACCTGGGCTCGCACCCCTGTGTGATTTAAGGTGTGCATGTGTGCGTGTACCTGGGCTCTCAGCCCTGTCTGGTGGGGGGAGTGGACGGAGGGAGGAGAGAAGCGGCTTTATGCTTTCCTGTCTTCAGAGCAGCTTGGGGCGCTGCGAAGCGGACGACCTTTGGTCGCTGCTTTTTCTAAAAGAGTTTGGTTCCCACACTCTCAGAATTAGAGGGAAGAAAACAGAAGATGAGAGGTTTGTGGAGCCAAGTGGCTATTACCGTATCTATAAACATGAAGCTGTCCATGTAAAACCTCCGAATTGGTATGATAGAGTCCTGCGGAAAGCGGTTTACGAGGAAACCCTCCAGGAGTAGCCAGCTTTGATCCCAAGGTCTGGGGGCCGGGTTGGCCTGGGGGACGCGGTTTATGCCGGGAGATGAGGGGGTCGGCAGCTCTGTGGGAGAGGCAGCCTGGCGCTGGCTTCCTGACGTGCTGTTTGGGGAGGGTGCGTGGTTCAGATGCTAAGTTTCATCTTGCCAGTGTGGGGTTCGTGTCTGCAGGCATCCCTCGTTTGTGGAGGGACCTCGGGCTCATGGCTAACCCTCCCTCGCTGGGTCTCAGCCTTCCCAGCCACAGAGTGGAGAGGACGAAGGCCCTGCGGCAAGGGGTCTTACAGGGTCAGGGCTGGGGCGCTGTCTTGCGCATCCCCTTATGGGTTCCGCCCTCTGCTGAGTAGTGGCACAGGAGCAGCTGTCAGGAGCTGGGTCCCCGCATTGCCCGTCTTCCGTCCCTTGCAGGCCCAGTCACAGCTTTCAGGAGGCCTGCTGTCTGGAGTGACAGTCACATCTGATCAGGAGGCATGGGGAACACTTTAGCCCCTGGTGTGGGCTGTGCTGGCTCCTACGGGGCCCCATCCCCGGGGAGCACCTGGTCCCTGATGTGCCGATGAGGGCGTGTCAAGAAAGGAAGAACATCCCGGCTCTCTCCAGAGGGCGGTCAGCACGCCAGAGCCTTCGACAGAACACACTGGCTCCTGCCGTTTGGGGCACAGAGCGTGGTTTGGTGCCTACTGTGCGTTGCCCCAAATCCTGCCTCAGAGCAGTGCCCGTGTCATGCATGGTGTCGTCTTTGTGGGCTGCAGTTCCTCGTCTGCAGAATCAGCAATGATAATGCTTTTGTGATGTGGTTGTCCTGAGGGTTAAGGGTCTGCGTGTGACCTGTCCGCCCCACAGCCAGGCCTGTGCACTGGCCCTCTGGGTTCTGGGCACTTCTGTAGTTAACTGCAGCCCGGGACTTTTGGAGTTAATGGGTCCCTGAGCCACAGCTCCTGGAGCCAACAGCCTGGCCTGGATGTGTGATGGAATTCTTGCCTCCTCCCGGCCCCTGTCCTGTCCCTTGAAATCCTCCCATGTACCAGGTCGAGGAATGGGCAGTTTTCCCGCTACTGTCTCAGTCCCACCCTGTCTCCATCAGCGAGCTTAGACCCAATCCACACGTCAATCAAGGATCTCACTGCCAGCGCCATGGCGACCACATTTATGATGGAGCTGTTCATTTATGATGGAGCTGTTGCATGGTTTGGTGTCTGGAGGGGCATGCTTGGACTTAACTCCAGCTGAGTGTGACTTGAGGTCAATGACTCAAAGTCCTTTTCCTCGTCTGTGAAATGGGGGTGAGGATGGCGCCTGCCCCACAACGCTGCTGTGATGGTCACGTGATCAGGTGCAGAATGGGGTCTGGATTTAGGCATCGAAGATGTTGCGAAAATTGTGCTAAGGTGAGGGGAGCATGGGAGCCGGAAGCTGGCTATGGAGAAAGCCGTGGCGGTGAGGCCGTGAACCTGCAGCTTCCAGGCAGGAATGTCCACATCCCTCAGCTCTGATGCTCAGCAGTGGCGCCCCAGCAGAGCGGGTCCTCCCAGCGTGCCTTCCCCTGGTCAGGGCCACACGCCAAGGCCAGAACCCACTGGGCCGGGTGCTGGGTGGAAAACAGAGCTGCTGTTCCCCAGTGCCAGGGCTGCTGAGAAGGAAGCCGCAGGGCCCTGAGCCAGGCGCGGGCTCCGGCGTGGCCTGGGGCCCTGGGCAGCTTCGCGCACACTCAGCCCTGAAGCCAGTCCTGGCGCCGGGTGAGAGGGAGCGTGGAGGAGGCTGGGAGCAGTTCTGCCCTGCACGGACAGGCGTGCCTGCTAAGCCGCGGGCTGGGATCCTGCCCCAGACCTGAGTGCTGGGCTTTGGGTTCTGGCTGCTCTGTTTCTGATTCCAGCTTCGCACAGATGCGCAGCCGGGGAGTGGCAGGTGGTGGCTCAGGAGTCGGGTCCCTGTCGTTCCTGTGGGAGACCTGGGTAAGTCCCTGGCTCCTGGGCTTGTTCTCCCTGCTCTCACTTTGCTAATCAAATACCACGCGGTATAATACAAGGCACAGAGTTTATTCCAGCGGTCAGGCAATAAAGCAAACCAAAATTTACAAAGAACGCAAGTCCTGTTGACTTTGGAGCACAAGACACCTGTCAGGCACTCCCACGCCGTGGCCTGTGGGGACACCCGTTCTGCAAACCTGTCCTTGGGGGTGGCCCTCGCCGTGTGCAGGGGAGGGAAGCACGCGGCTGCGTGTGGGGTTAGCTCCGTGGCTGCCAAGAGCTGGCCCAGCACGCTCGGGCCCTGGCGCAGGATGGCATGCCCAGGCTTTCCATGCGTGCTGCTCTTACGGTTGCAGGACACACGGAAGGGCTCCACGTTGAAGCCGCAGCTCCTGCTGGGGCAAGCTGTCCCCATCAGGCCCTGGCACAACTTGCCCATGGAGAGAGGCAGACGTCCTGCAGTGTGTGAGTGTGTGTGTGTGTACATATCTGTATATGCATGTCCATGTGTATCTGTATCTGTGCATTGTATATGCATGTATGTTTGTATGTGTTTGCCCATATCAATCTGTGCATGTGTACACATATGTATGTGTGCGTGCATGTTTCTCTGTGCATGTGTCCCTGCACATGTGTGCACATGTCTGTGTGTGTGTGGCTTCAGCCCCTCAGACTCCCCTCCAGCTTCCAGGCCTGGGACTGAAGGGCACAAGGGCTTGGTGGGAGGGGGTAGGAAGGCTTCTGGGCTGGGGGAGCTGCGGGAGAGGGGCTGTAGGGAGGAGACGGTGAGAACGAGGCACCGGGCAGAGCTGCTCATCAGCGCACGGCTGTCTCTGCCAAGAGCGTCCACTCCCTGCTAAGCCGCCAGCGACCTGGTGGAGGCCTTGCTACCCGAACTCCCCACAAGTCTCCACTGCTGCGCTTCGAGCAATAGGAACAGTGCCGCAGCGGAGAACAGCACAGCCCATGGCCTGCACGTCCCTCCCTGTGTGTGTGACACCAGGGGTGGCATTTCAGTTCCCCCCATGCACGCGGGACCACTCCCATCCTCCCTCATGGCTGCACTGGTGGAGAGAAATCCCCGTGCCCTCTGAAGTCGTGCTGACCCTGGCAGGAATGGACAAGGCCCAGCAGAGTCCGCCTTTCCCTCCGACTCTCCACGAGACGCCCAAGGCGCAGTCAGGGATCCCTGGGCATTCCTCCAGGTTGCCCGGGCTCTGGCGAGCAGGTGCATGGTACTGAGCTTGTCCATAACTCTTAGGAGAGAGCTGGCCGAACTTGACCATGGACCTGCCTGCTGGCGCTTTGCGCCTGTCTGCGGAGAGGGCAGTGGATGTCGCTGGCCGGGCCATGGACAGCTGGTCGCCCCCACCCCGCTGACGTCCCCTTGACCCTTGAGACTTTCGTCTCTAAAGAACGTCCAGGGGCATTAGATGAGCTTTAGCGGGGGGACGCAGCGGAGAACTCTGTGTGCGCAAACTCCGGTCTGCCCTCCGGCTCCTTCTCAGGATTTGTGTCTTGAAAAATATTGTAAGACAACCCTTGCTCCCTTAACAGAGAAACTCATGGCTGATGTATGAAACACTTTAGAACTGTCCTGAAGACCCTACCTCGTGGGCTGAAGATTCGTTTCTAGCATGTTCTGTGACTCAAAACTCTTTCATAAGCTCCCCGCTGAGAGATTACTGGAAACATTCGTGTGCGTTTGAACAGCCAAAAAATTAAATATCATCATTAATACTTACATCATAAATAATTTTTGTTAAAGCAGGAGACTAATAAAAGTCAGAACTAGCAACCACATCGTCGAGATGAAATGTGTTTCTGTGTGAGGACCCCGGTGTGCGGCCAAATTTATTAAATGTGGGGCTGTTGCCAGAGTGTTGGCCAGTCCGGGGAAGAGTGGTGTGCCCGGGGAGAGTGGGCGTGTCCGGGGAAGAGTGGTGTGCCCGGGGAGAGTGGGCGTGTCCGGGGAAGAGTGGTGTGCCCGGGGAGAGTGGGCATGTCCGGGGAAGAGTGGTGTGCCCGGGGAGGTGGCGGCCTGCCTCTGCCTGCTTGGCGGCCCTCACAGCTGGCTCCCCCGACCTCACCACCCTTTGCTCTCTGGAATGGATCCTCTGTTGGGTGAACGGGGCAGGATCGGGTGAAGAGCATTTTATGAACGGATTAGTGGCAGGTTAACCCATCACATAATCGTGAGTGGTTTGGTGATTCCTGGTCTTTGTTGCTATAAAGCGGGTTATATGAATACCCCCTGAGGCACACCTTTCCACGTGTTTGGGATTTATAAGCCCTCGGAATGGACATTAGAAGCTACCAGTTTGCCTTGCATCAAGGTCATGTCAATTTATACAACCGCCAGAGTTGTCCGAGACCACCCCTGACTTCACCCCTGTGCCGACCTTTGACTCAGTTCCTGAGTAACTGACTCTCGCTTGCCAGTGGCCACCTTGGCATGGCCTTCTCATCCCATCACAGCACTTCCCAGCCTTGGCATGGCCCTCTCATCCCACCACAGCACTTCCCAGCCTAGGGCTGCTGGCTCTTCCTGGAATCGGTTTTCCCAGTGCTTGCTTTGGCCGGGGGCCACCGGCTGCTCTTGTGCCCGGGACAGGGCACCAGGTGCTCCGTCCTCCGAGTGAGTGACCCAGAGGCTGCCCAGCTGCGGCAAGTGTGAGGCTGGCTGTGTGCAGCCACCAGGGCCTCACAGTGAGAACCTGCCCTCTGCCTGCCTTTGCCCATCTTCATCCGGGTCCCCGCTGCTGTTTCCTGGGATTGCTTCCAGCACCGACTCCTCATCTGCCCGAACCAGATGCAAGGCTCCATCTGGGACTTCACACTCAGCGGTACAGGTCCCCCCTCGTCCATCCAGAGTGGAAAAACCAGCTGCAGGCAAGCGAACGAGCACAGCTCCGCCCAACCAGCAGCATCTGCAGTGCTGTCCGCAGAGGACTTGTCCTAGTTGTTTGAACTGGTCTTTGCAAATGCATTCGTTTTTTTATATCACGGGCTTCCAAACTCCTTTCCAGGCAGGAAAGCAGCAGCCGTCTTCCTGCAGATCTTGAACTTGACCTTTGCATAATCTTCCTGACTCTTGATACCACACCCTCCCTCACATGGCCAGTCTAAACCCACTGCACTGGTAGGGAAGGCGGGGCCGGAGGCGGGGTCCGTCCAGCCAGAGCCTGGCTCTGATGAACCACATCTGACTCTGGACGGGGGATGATTTTCCCTGTGTTCATATCAATATTCTGAGCAGATCGAGATTAAAAAGGGAAAACAGGGCTGGCGGATTTTACGACTCCTGCTGGAGTTGCATGCGCGTTCCTCTCTGTCCCCTTGATTGGAAATTTAAATCATCTCTCATTTCAGGCCATTGGTAGCCTCCTAAGACACTGAAGCTGACAGTTTATGGCTCAATCTGTGCCTCGCTGTCTTTAAAGGAAACGTAGTCAAAATGGAGATTAAGGAAAACAGATACGTGGCAGCATCCACGGATGGCGCGCTTCCTAGTGACCACGGCTGCTGCAGAGTGCCCAAGAAATGGCTCCGGGCAGCTGCCGGGCTGCAGGGCAGGCTCCCAGTGACGGGGAGCTGGCCAGCGACGTGAGCCCAAGCTTTGCACGTGAGGGTTCACCCTGGTTTCCACGGCAGTGACTGGTCCCTTCTCCCTTGTGTTTCTGTTGCTGCCGCTGTGCCCTGCATCTTTCCGTGCACGTGGGATTCCCGACTGTCCACGCCCTCCGTTGCGGGGGTGGGGTGGGGGCTGTGTCCCAGCTCAGGAAGGAAAAAGGAAACGGACAGTGAGGGCAGGCAGGCGCCCGGGGGGAGACGGGTGGAGAGAAGACCTGGAAATGGCAGCGGCCGTGCTGGTGGTGAGATTGGCTCCTAGGGTCAGTGTGTGTGCTTGGCAGGTCAGGACAGACCAAAAGTCCAAGGTTTATGTCATTTAAGAGGGTAGCAGTAACCCCATGGAATATTCATTAATAAAATATAGTCAAGTGGGTTCGTGCCAGGTCTTGTGCTTGGTGCGTTAAGCAGAATACTTTATGTAATTCTAACAACTCTGGACTTGGGTGGGAGGGGTCCAAAATTTTATGGATGGGGTGGGTTTTTGGTTCTGTACTGTCTTGGGTTGTGACTTGGGATGTTCTCAACCCCGTGTTGTAGTGTTTGCTTCAAGTCTTGGCTCTGCTGGCCCATCATCCTGCTGCTCTGCCTGGGAGCCAGCAGCGATGGCTCGGGTACTGGGGTCCCTGCCACCCGTGTGGGAGACCCGGATGGAGTTTGCTGGCTCCTGACGTTGGCCTGGCATAACTCTGGCTGTTGCAGGCATTTGGAGACTGAACCAGTGAACGGGAGCTTTACAAATAAAAAGTAAAAATAAATAAAGGTATTTTAGAGTTTAAAAAAAAGTGAAAACATGATATGAAAAGATAGCACACATTTTCCATGACATTTTGAAATCCCTTCATATTAGGTTCTTGTAAACCTTCATAGGAAATGGGATGAGAAGGTAAGTTTGTTTTGGTGCATTAAAAAAAAAAAAAAAAAGGAATACACGTATATGAAGGGCTTTCAAAAAGTTCATGGAAAATGTATATTTGACAAAGCCACGCGTGGGTTTGTGCTGTGAGTATTTTATTATCATCCTCATTTTGAAGATGATCAAGTCAGGGCTCAGAGCGCCGCTGTAGGTGGAGGTGCCTGGCCCTCCTCTGTGTCCCCAGGAGCACACATTCTCCCACCAGGGAGACAGAACGGGCCACAGCCTGCCTCGCCCTGTGTCCGGGCCGTGCCTCCTGCGGGCGCCTCCTGTGCGCTCCTGCCCGCCTGGCTGCCTGTGAACAGCTCAGCACTGGGGGCGGCCTCATCCCGGGGACTCTGCCCTGTCACCTGTACCCCACTGGCACCGGTGGTCCCTCAGCCCCCGGGTGCTGCTGGGGAGGACTGTGTGGGGGCCTGGTGTCGGGGGAGGCTCCTCCTGGGCCCACTCTGCATCCAGAATTCATCTGGGAGAGGAGGGAGACAGAGATGCTGACATGTGCTCAGTCTGCACATGCGCAGATGGTTATGTAGTGTCTGCCAAACAAGGGAGGGGCTGATGAGAAATGGTAGCAGCTTTGTGTGCTTTAGGGATTTTCCACAGTTTCTCTGTTCTCTTGTTCTCTTAAGAAGCTTTGATTTAAAGGTGCGAGATCCTGTTATCGCTTCCTAGTCTTTGTATAATACAGCTGAGATTGTCGCGGCTCTGCTGCTTTTTTTTTCTTTCTTTCTTTTTGGACAGGCAGAGTGGACAGTGAGAGAGAGACAGAGAGAAAGGTCTTCCTTTGCCGTTGGTTCACCCTCCAATGGCCGCTGCAGCCAGCACACCACGCTGATCCGAAGCCAGGAGCCAGGTGCTTCTCCTGGTCTCCCATTTGGTGCAGGGCCCAAGCACTTGGGCCATCCTCCACTGCACTCCTGGAACACAGCAGAGAGCTGGCCTGGAAGAGGGGCAACCGGGATAGAATCCGGCACCCCGACCGGGACTAGAACCCAGGATACCGGTGCCGCAGGTGGAGGGTTAGCCTAGTGAGCCGTGGCGACGGCCGGTGCTTTCCTTCTTAATGCACGTCTTTGTCCCAGTGACAGTACCACAGGCTCTGTGTGCGGGACTTTGTACTAACGTTTTAAATGATAGTTTCACCTCCTTTTAGTCCACTCACTCTAACAACGTAAACGTGGCAAGCACTCTGTACACAGAGAATTTTGCAGCCTATATACAGTTGAAATGATTTTTTTAAGTATGTTGAGTTATTTTTTCTTTATTGAAGAGGCAGAGAATGAGAATGAGAGTGTGCACGTGCAACAGAGAGAGAGAGAGAGAGAGAGAGAGAGAGAGAGAGATTGAAAAAGAGATCTTGCAACCATTGGCTCATTCCTTAAAAGCCTGCAATGGCCAGGGCTGGCCCAGCCAAGGCTATGATCCGGGAACACAGAGCAGGTCTCCCACACAGGTGGCAGGACCGCAACTACTTGAGCCCTCACCATTGCCTTCTGGGCTCTGTATTGGCAGGAAGCTGGAGTCGGGGGCCGTAGCGGGGAGCTATACCCAGGCGCTCTGGCGTGGACCTGGGCGTGCTCACCGCCAGCTCCAATACCTGCTGCAAGACAACTTGTTGAAGAAGCACAGTAGTTCAGAGCTGTTTTAGGATGAGCAGTGCTGTGGCTGTTTTAAATGTTACCCTTTTCTGCAAATTGTATGTAAGTGTGTATGTGTGTGTGTGCATGTGCCATTTTTATCAGCTAATGAAAAACAGGCCAGTGGGGTATGTTGTGGGCAAGGTACGTCTCGCGGATGTTTGTAGGGATCTGGGAGAAACTGCTCTCTAGAGCACCCGCCTGTGTTTGATTTTGTGGACATGTTCTCAGCGTCTGTGGGTTTTTGTAGCCTTGTTCCTTCTCCTCCCTCCTAAGAGGCAGCACAACTGCTGGGCTGGGCACACATCCCTCCGGGAGCAGTGGGTGTGCGGGGTGCTGGTCACCGCCCTGGGGTCCACCCTATATTCCTTTAAAAGCCATTTACCGAGGGGTAGGTGTCTGGCACAGCGGACAGGGACATGTGCATCCCATATTTGAGTGCCTGATGCTCAGTCCCGGCTTCGTTTCCTGGTCCAGCTTCTCACTGATGCACACCCGTGGAGGCAGCAGTTGAAGACCCATGTACTTGGGTCCCTGCCCGTCCCATGGAGACCTGGACTCTCCTGGCTCTAGCTCCAGCTGTTGCAGGCATTTGGGGGAGTGAACCAGCAGATTGAAGATCTATGTCTGTCTGTCATCTCTCTGCCTTCCAAATTAAAAAGAAAAGTGTAATCATTAAAACCAAAACAGTAATACCTTATTAAGAGACTCCTCCGAGCCAGCCACTGCGGGAGGTGCTAACCGGCAGCAGTGAGACTGCTGATAGCATCCCTGGAGTAATTTATAAAAATCACCACAAAATCCTCTCCCTGCATCCGAACCTCGCAAAGTGAGGTTATGAGTCCTTCTGACAAGGGGTGGATCTGTTTTATTTTTTTTTTTTAACCTCTTGAACTGGAGTCACGCAATGACGCTGTCATCACAGATGTGACCCATGCAAGGCAAGACAAGGCTTGTGCTTTGCAATCATGCTGTGCTCGGAGCCCTGAGACCCTGTGAGCTAACTCCTGCTTTCTGCTGACCTGACCGCTAAGAGCAGACATGAGGAGTAAGCTGCAGCCAGGATCCACCCACCCTGCCCCGGCCCCAAGAAGTCGCCCTGCTGAGCCCAGCCCAAGCCGCCAATTCTGAACCAGATGGAATTCTGTGGAATTCTGAACCAAATGGCAGCTGCCACGTTCAGTCACAGAGTTGGGGGTAGTTCGATACTCAGCAGGAGTCGGACAGGAGGAGGAGGTGGTGTGTCATACATATCATGTAAGTTGGTGAAAACTGCCATAAAAACAAAAAGGGAAGGGAGAGAGAGCCATTGGGGGGAGCCTGCTGAGAACCATACCTGAGTGATGCAAAGGACTGGACCTTGTGCTGGCCTGGAGACAGGAGCGTGGTTGGTGGATTCAGGAGAAGGCAAGGAGGCTGATGGGAAGTGAGGGAGCAAGGCCGGGGCCGTGGCTCACTAGGCTAACCCTCCGCCTTGCGGCGCTGGCACACCAGGTTCTAGTCCTGGTCGGGGCGCCGGATTCTGTCCCGGTTGCCCCTCTTCCAGGCCAGCTCTCTGCTGTGGCCCAGGAGGGCAGTGGAGGATGGCTCAAGTGCTTCGGTCCTGCACCCCATGGGAGACCAGGAGGAAGCACCTGGCTCCTGCCATTGGATCAGTGTGGTGCGCCGGCCATGGCGGCCATTGGAGGGTGAACCAACGGCAAAGGAAGACCTTTCTCTCTGTCTCTCTCTCTCACTGTCCACTCTGCTTGTCAAAAAAAAAGAAAGAAAAAGAAGTGGGGGAGCAAGTGAGCGAGGAACAGCCACCCCTGCAGAAAGCGGGGCCACGAGTCCGTGTTTCCTGACTGAAAGCCTGGGCTGCAGCGCGTGGGAGTTAGAGACCCCTGGGCTCGCCAACCCCAAACTCAGAGCCAACCAGGAGGCCCCGGAGCAGGTCTGGCCTGCAGGCGCAGGGGAGGTACAAACTGCCTAAGAAAGGAACGGAACGCCGCATATACATGATGGACAGGCCAGTCCCTGCTCTGCCGTCTGCTCTTGGCTTCGCACGTGCAAGTCACCCACTTGGGGGGTTTCTCTTCCAAGAAACCTGCAAATCCCTGCTGGCAGCCCTTTCTTACCTCTTGTGCAGTGATTGGTTTGTGGCCAGGGACATTATTTTTAATTTTAGCCCAGGCATGGAGTAATTAGGAAGATAAATCTGTTACATGAAAGAATCAATCCATTTTCCCATTCCAAATTCAAATTGAAATTATTTTTATCCAAGTCATTGCACTCTGTGAGAGATTAGCCCGAGTTTCTTGCATTGTCTTCAAGTTGCAAATTACAAATGGAACAGTGAGTGGAGCACACACAATAGAGGGTTCACGCGGGCCGAGATTCCGTTCCGCGTGCTTGGCCCTGCAT
Organism: Sylvilagus bachmani; assembly: GCA_015711505.1. Taxonomy (NCBI): domain Eukaryota; kingdom Metazoa; phylum Chordata; class Mammalia; order Lagomorpha; family Leporidae; genus Sylvilagus; species Sylvilagus bachmani. Next base: position 4,764,560 of record CM027404.1, read on the forward strand.
CAGGGGACGCTTCAAGCATGAATCCAGACGCTACATGCATTTGTGGCACTTACTGATGAGCACCCTGGTCTGTTAAAGGGTCGGATCCACCCGGGCTGTCCCTCTGCACTGTAGACCTTGAGCCGCAAGTGGGGCGTGAGAGCCAGCAGGTATACAAAGTGGTGTCTGAGAGGTTGCCCAGGGTCAGCTCTGGACATGTGCACGCCACTGTAGTGGGTGTGCAGCTTGGTGTATCTGGGGTTAAATCTGAGAGTCACGGTTTCGGGGCTCCATGGGAAAACCACGATGGGGACTGGACTCTGGGCTGAAGGCCACTCCGTCATTAGGCCACCTGCGTTCTCTTCTAAGATAAAGAGGAAAGGCCAGTAGGGCCAGCGGGGCCATGGATTCATTTGCAAGGAAGACAATGTGAGGACAGATGAGCTGGGCTCTTTGCTCCTCCTGAGAGTGATTGCATGAGAGAGGCCAGCGTGGAGAGGGACAGAACACACCCCGTCCACGGTCCGCAGTGGGGAGCTGCTGGCTGGAGACGCAGAGTGGCGGTGCCCAGAGTCTCCGCCGGCAGGGCTAATGAGGCAGTGCTGTGCCATCAGACACAATGCAGGCACGCTGCTGGATCTGTCCTGTCCACCAGGGCAGCCGCTTGTGGCTGCTGAGTACTTGGTGAGTTTTAAATTCCATTTAAGTTGAGTGAGTTGCAATAGAAATCTGGCATTGAATAACCCCAGGGAGTCAGTGGCCATCAACCTTACTGATGAGCGTCTCTCTAGGACATCTGCTTTCTGAGCCTCCCCCGGCCCCGAGCTGGGGATGGGGACGTCTCGGGAGGTCAGGGCAAGGACAACCAGCCGGTCTCAACTCTCAGGCCAGTGCCTTCCCACAGTCACCCCAAGTGCTCGGATCAGGACTTGTTCCCATTGTTTGCCAAATCGCCACCATCTTGGTTCCCCCTGCTGGGAGGGTCTGCTGGTCTGGCTCATCTCCCTCGTCTCCCTTTGCAAAGCCCCTTTCTAAGGGAAGACTCACCCCAGTCACTCTCCATCCTTACTCTCTGCCCGCTTCTCCCACCGTATGCTGAGTTGTTACAGATTTTTAAAAGGTGTGTATTCTTTGCAACATTTATAGAAAATAATACTGAGAAAGGAGGCCAGTACGTGGTAGCTTCTGTCCCCTTTCAGAGGGCCACATGAGAACAGCCACAGGAGCTACCACTGATGAGTCCCTCCTGTCACCAGGTACTTGTCAGTGGCGCTTCTAATCGTTACACTGTAACAAAGCTGTAAGTAGGAATTTCCCTCTCCGGATTGGGAGGGAGAAGCTGACTCTCAGGTGCTTCGTTTACTTTTCCAAGGTCACCCAAATGCCACTTCTGTGTGTCCCTCCCAAATCCGTGCACTTTTCATTTTACTGCTTTGATTCATGGTGCTGTGGCTGCATCGGTCCAGGGACCCAGGAGCGTAGGAGCACATGCTTGCTTCACGAACATCCAACTCAAGAAAACAAGCAGCTTAGCCGGCTCCGTCTTCCCAGGCCCCACCTTAAGTTACTCCTCCCCATCTAGAAATGACAGCTCCACAGTGCAGGGGGCCCCTCGGAGGGAGGTGGTATTTACCCTGGGTGACAAATTGCCCCATGTGGATGATAAATCTCTGAGGATGACTACCAAGGAGAATGATAAGAGTTTCCACTGGGAAGCCGCAGAGCAGGGTGGATAATTACTATGAGAAGTTTATTTATGGGGCCACTCTGGGCTTTTATGGGAAATCTGAAAAGCCACATCTCTGGAGCTGGAAACTTGGCAGGAAGACAAGAGAAAATGTGCCACTTCTACAGAGGGATTACAAAGGTGACGGCTTCAAGAGTCATTGTCTTTCCGGAAGTGATTGACCCTGGTGGACAGTGATGGGGGGGGGGATGAGCCCCAGGTCAGGTCATGCTGTCTCTGCTCCTTCTCTTTGCCCGTGTGGGGCATCAGCTCAAGGGCGTCGTTTTGTGCATTTCCGTGAGGACTCAGCTGACGGATCAGCAGGTGAGGCTCTGGCCTTGCTGGAGAAGAATTAAAGATGGGAAAGAGGAGATCGTGGGACTCCAGGGACAGCTCTCCCTTGGTGGGGGTCGGGAAGTGCATCTGCGGGGTCAGTGTGGCAGCATAGGGGGTGACCCCACCATCTGCAGTGCCAGCATCCTCTGAGGGCGCTGGTTCAAGTCCCAGCTGCTCCACTTCTGCTGATGTGCCTGAGAAAGCAGTGGAAGATGGCCCAAGTGCTCGGGCCCCTGCACCCACGCGGGAGACCTGGGCGGAGGTCCCGGCTCCTGGCTTTGTCCTGGCCCAGCCCCGGCTCTTGTTTGGGGAGTAAAGCAGCAGATGGAAGATCAATCTCTCTCTCCATAATGCTTTCAAAATAAACAAGTAAATTAAAAAAAAAAATAAGCGTATCTGGGTGTGAGCTGACCCATCCGAGGACATCCAGCCTGTCCACTCTTGAGAACCATCTGGCTTTGATGTCTGCGTCCATTGCCCAGGGCCTTTCCCCGGCCATGGCTTTTGTGAATCTGTATTTTTCTCAGTAGCTCTCTGGAGGCCCAGGTATCCAACGGAGGTCAGCGCTGGGGAAGGGCCTGTCTGCTGTGTGTCATCGTCACACGTGTCATCATATGTGTCCTCGTCGCTGTCTCTTCCCGATCACGCCAACCCCTTGCACCCCGCGGGCCCCCACTACTGAGGGACTGCAGCCGTGCGCTGGGCCTGCTGTGATCGGTGGATAACTTGTCCTGCAGGAAGCCCGCTTGTGGCGAGAGAAGGAACCAGCTGATGCTGCATGGGGATGGTGGTGGGGATGGTTGTGCCTGACCAGGCACTACCCCACATGCATTGTCTGCCTTCAGTCTCACTTACACCTGGGCCCTGGGCGCTGACCTTATCTCCCTTTCCTGGATGAGGAAGCTGAAGGAGCTGAGTAACTCGCCCTCCCGCAGTCCTGCTCTGCTGTCTTCCTCAAAGGTCAGCCCTTTCCATACGCGTTCAGGGCGCTGTGTGCCAAGCTCAGGAGAATCCTTTGGCATTGACTCTCCCCACTAATGTGAGACTCCCTGCTCTTTCCCCTGGGTCTCTGGAGTCTCCTGCTGGAACGGCTTGCTGGACTGAGAACTCGGGATCCCACATCCCTGCCTGTCTGTGGGGGTCACTGGGGTCTTACGCCCTCTCCAGCGCCTTCGGACTCATTGTCTGCTGACCTCGAGAGAACTTGTGAGTGCGAGAATACAGGTTCAGACAGATCCCGGGTGGGGCAGCCATTGCCTTCGGAATGTCACAGGTGCACACAAGTCTCCATGGTCAAAATCGCCAGCACCCCCGTGCCTTCAAACCCACCATGAGCTTCACATCACAGGCTAAGCGCTGCTGTTTCCAAACACCGTCCATAAAGTGCTGAGATGAAGCTCCCAACTCGGAAGCCTGCAGGGTCTTGAAAGGCTGCTCATCGTTTAGTGTTTGAAGTGCGCTTTCCACAGACGCCACCCCACGAATGGCCCACAAGCCCGTCGCTTCTCAGCTCCAGTGCACCTGTCATTTGGTCTGAGTATTATTGTGGTTCTCTTTCAACTCTAACTACTGTCTAAAAGGACTTTCAGTAGGAAAATGCAGCGAGTTTCAGTGCAAGGTGCTAGACACACATCCTTGTATTTTTAACAGTGAGACCGGGGACTGCTTTCATTGTCTCCCATGAGAGCGATGCTCACCATCCCTTCCCCGGGCTGAGGTAATAGGCCCTGGGGTTTGTAGCCCTGGCCCAGGTACCAGGCAGAATCCACTGCTAGGGAATATTCAAGGAGACTTGGATTTGGGGAAAATAGACCCTCAACACAGGCAGAATCCGATTATGCAATCTGGCAAAACTTAATAAAATAAAGTAACAAATACACCTGCCTTTTGCTTCAGTAGTGTGTGGAGAAAACTAGAATCGGAATGAAAGGAGTCTGCAATAAGGAGGCATACACAGCAGCAATAGTTTGTGGCAAAATCTAAAAAAAAAAAAATTCATCAACAGGCAGATAAGTTATGGGCCACATTTAGTGTGGAACGTTATGCACCTGGTGAAGACTGTGATGAGAACTCTGTGTGCTGGCTCGAGGGCTGTCCACGAGGTGCTGTCAGAGGGAAGAGAAGGCTTCGGATGTGCTGTGTTTTGTACTGTGCTGTCGCCAACCACTAAAGGCAATCAGAGATCCCTGCTCTGTAGATGTGCCGTGCGGCGGCTGTGGGTGTGCAGCACCAGGCTGGATGGCGGCGGGGCTGACATGGGGGTCAGCAATGGGCCTTCGAGAAGTGGGGTCAGGGCTGCAGATTTTATGTTCTTTGTTCTGCTTGAGCTTCTTCGGCTGTTTGGAAGCGTGTGTGGCTTTTGGTGGTCTTTGGTGTTTTCTTAAAAAGTTGAAGTTGCACATCAAAAACTGGAACGTGGAAGAAAGTGACGAAGATGTTGTAAGCATGCAGTTTCCATGTTTTGTAGGGACAGCATGCCTTGAGCCTGATTAGGAGGGGCACTGGGCTGCTGTTGCAGCAGCGGGGGTCCCGGGGCAGGCGTGGTGGAGGTGGTGGCATTTCTTAGAGCAACAGAAGTTCTAGACCTAGCCGTGGAGACAGCGATGAGTGGAGGAGAGTAAGACGTTCTGGATGAACAGTGATGTCTCCACTGTCTGTGTCCCAGTAGACAGAAAGCTGATCTTACCGCGTGCCCATGGCTCCTACCGTCATACCTGGATCATCAGTTGTCCCCAGAATGTTGTGCTCTGGGGAGCAAACATCAATGCCAACTCTACCCCCCCCCCCCCCGTGTGCATGCACACTATGGGAGAGACAGGCAGGTGTCTGAGCTCCCAGAGTGTTTTATGTGTAAAGTACTGATAGGACAGACGGGGGTCTTAGTGAGGAAGGACCTGTTGGGGGAGAGTCCATTAGCCCTTTGCACCTTACAGGGCTCCAGGTCCTTGAGGCATTGTCTTACAGTCGTCCACGGTTTGGCAGAGAGACCCGAGAGACAAGCCAAGCAGACATGGGATAATGGCTCCATCAGATGACTTGCATCTTGTTGAGCAAACACTTCCCAGATCTCGCAGCGTATCCAAGAGTCATCTCTGCTTTCCGGTATGTTGGTAGCACAGAGGCTCCTCATGCGCGTCACCACCGGCGTTGGCAGCGTTCGCGTCATCATCGTCGTGGCCGTGGAGGGACACTGAGTGCTGTGCCGCAGCCTCTCTGCTGAAAGCCTCCCATCCATTAGCTCATTCCGTGTGCATAACAACCCTCTGAGCTGCAGCCTGTTAGCCTCGTGATGTCGCAGAGCAGGACCCCGAGCCAAGAATCAAGCACGCTTTGCTGTGCTCTATGGCCCGTTCTCTTCATCCACGGGGGAGGTAGCGAACACCCGTTTGTCAGGGTTCAAACCAACCACCTGAAATCAGGTCAAGCCACCCGTGTGGGTTTCCTGACAAGGCGTGTCCTTGGTCTGCGGTGAGGTTGCTATGCGTAGGTTGGAAGCAGCTGAGCTAAAGACCTGACATGGTTTGCGTCAATTGGGAGTGAAACCCAGTGTGATGTCACTGGTAGACCAGCAGTGTCAGCCTGTCTTTACAGAACACCTGGTTAGAACAGGTCCGTCATGCTCCATTGTCCAAACACAAAGCAGCAGGAGTAGTTTTTTTCCCTCTGGACAATGCAATTTCCAAACAGGCCATTAGCAAGCAGAGTGTGTCGCAGGAGGTGTGGAAAGGAATGTGGAAACCGCTCCTGGTGCCGCCTGCCCCGCTGAGCCCCCGGCATGCGTGGCCTAACCTAGTGCCCACCACAGCTCCAGACGGTGAGCGCTGAGTCTTGCACAGAATAGAGACTTGAACTCGCCTGAGGCAGCACACACGGCCCGTGCAGCACAGAGACCTCGGGCCAGGCATGTCCGAGCCCAGAGCCTGGGACGCTGCCTCAAGCCAGGCTTCAGGCACCTGGGGCCTGCTGCACCCAGGGAGGTGAAACTTTGGGGGAGAAGCAGTTCTCGTCTACAGGCATCTGGACGTCCTATTACATAGACATGTTTTGTGTTTTCCACGTGGTTGTTACGTGTATCCCAAAGGTCTTTGTTCAGGTGTGGCTGTTGGAGCTACAGAGCGTCCCCTCACCCCACAGGCTGGCTGGCTCCTGATGGCCTCACTGTGCCCTGCGCAGTGCCCAGCTGTTTTAGGTCCCTCGCCCAGCTGCTGGGGGAAGGAAGGGGTGTCCGGGCAGCAGTGACAGAAGGCAGGCCTTGGGAAAGAAAGCACAAGGCCTTTCTGCAGAGCGGAGCTAGGCAAGCTGTCAAAGCAAGACCTCAGAGGCAGGGAGCCTCCCGTCTGTGAAGTAACCAAGGAGTTTGAATGAGCCAGGATTCTGGCTGAGGCTGAGACTAGAATAGATGACCTCTATGATCCCACCACTCTGGTTCTTTCCTAACGGGTCCTTAGTGCCTTCAAGTTTGCATGTCCCAGCTGGAACGTTTCCTTGCAGGAAAATAAAACCTACAAATGGAACAGGAAATAGATGCTGTGTTTGCACGCTCCCCCATGCAGGTATTACTGCCCTAGTGGTAAGACAGAAGCTGGGAAGAGTGGGTGATGGAAGCCAGCTGTTTATTTCACGCAGGGTTTTCTTTGCCTGGATTCTGTTTTCCGCCTGTTAATTCTTCTGTAAGCTCCTGCATGATTCTTGTAGGTGGATGCTTACGACTTTGTGACGAAGTTCTTTGAGCAAAGGGGCTTCTGTGTTAGATGCAGCTCTGCACTTCGGAAGGGCTCAGAGAGATGCTTAACTGAGCTCATTGAATTAGAATAATAATTGTTGTGGCAATAGATAGATTTTCTTGTTTATAAGATTTTTTAAAGTTTTTTTTGTTTTTACTTATTTGAAAGAGTTGGGGGGGGGGGTCTTCCATTCGCTGGTTCACTCCCCAAATGGCCACGGTGGCCAAGCTATGCCAATCTGAAGCCAAGAGCTTCTTCCGGGTCTCCCATGCGGGTGCAGGGGCCCAAGGACCCAGACCATAGCAGAGAGTTGGATCAGAAGTGGAGCCTGGACTTGAACCTGCGCCCATATGGGTTGCCAGCACTGCAGGCCACAGTTTTACCTTTCCACAGCACCAGCCCCTTGTTTATAAAATTTCAATGAATACATGATATAATGTTGTTTTGAAACTAGTGATGTGAAAGCTTTTGATTTATGTTGCTAAAAGTTTTAATTTAGTAGTTTTAGTTTAAATGTGTATTTTAGTTACATGTGAACATATATGACAGATGTGTCTACAGTAAAACTAATAATGATTTGCATTTAAAAGAAACATTTGTTTACTGGAAAGGCAGAGTTAGAGAGAGAGATGGACAGACAGACAGAGATTTTCCATCTGCTGTTCACTCTCCAAATGGCTGCAATGGCCAGGGCCAGGTCGAAGCCCAGAGCCTGGAACTCCATCCAGGTCTCCCACATGGGTGGCAGGGTCCTATTACTTGGTCTGTCTGCTTTCCCAGGTACATTCGCAGGGAGCTGGCTCAGAAGCAGAGAGCTGGGCCTGGAACTGAACCTCATGGGATGCTGAGGCTTAACCAGCTGTGTCACAGCCCCAGCCTCAGTGATTGCCATTCTCATTGTACTTCCTTTCCAAGTCCCTCTCATGGTTTGGCTTAATTTGCATAGAGCTCTGTGTGAGATCTGCTCGGTGAACACACGTGACCCTGCGCAGGCCTACAAGAGAGGCGTTGACGTTCATACCTGTCTCCCCACTAGGACTACAGTTCTTGTAGACAGAACACGTGGCTTCATTTGCCTGTAGCCCTTTGTTAGATACTGTTTTAAGATGATGTATTTATTTGAAGGCAGAATGACAGAGAGGTCTATCTGCTGTTTTTCTTCCCAAATGGCTGCAACAGCCAGGTCTGTGCCAGGCTGAAGCCAGGAGCCAGGAGCTCCATCCAGGTCTCCCACATGGGTAGCAGGGGCTCAGGTACTTGGGCCAACTTCCGCTGCCCTCCCGGGCACATTGGATTGAAGCATGATAACCAGGACTCGGACTGGCGCTCCAGTGTGGGACGCTGATGTCGCAAGCAGCAACCCACTGTGCCACAGAGCCGGCCCCTTGCCCTGGGCGCATTAAGCTTGGCAGATTCCGGTGAGTTGAATTTGTGAGGCTACCACTGCTTTCAAACCTTCCACCAGCACGTGCAGGGCACTTTCTAAATGATCTCAGCGCCCTGAGGTCTTACATAGGAGTGGCCAACACCAGCGCCTACAAAGCATCGAAGTAAATGAACAAGTGGAGACACAGGCAAGAAGCAGCCGTCAGGTACACTGGGGAGTGACAGTTGGCCTGGTGTTGGGAGAGCAGGTGCGAAGACTGGGTCTGCGCCTGAGACCGTCCCTGGCGCTCAGCGCGAGTGTATATTTCCATCTTCTTCCGTGGGTGTCTCTGCACTGCCGGGGAGTTGGGCTCCGCCTGTCAGCTGCATAGGTGTGAAGTTTGGGAGGTGGGGTTGGGGGCTTCTTTGTCTCACTGTGTTGCTTGGCATGCAAGGTCATGGGCTGTAAGAGGCAGCTGTAGAGCGACATTGGCTTGTGATCTCTGAGTCACTGAAGCCACAGGAGTCAAGCTCTTGGTGTGACATCAGTTAAATGTTACCAGGTAGGGCTGGGCGTTCCCACGGGCCTGCATCTCTGCTGTTTTTAGTGTCTTACGTTAGGGTACAGGACCTATTCAAGTCACTGAGCTGGTTTGCGACATTGTTATTAATCGGCCATTATTAATAACTTATTAGCCTCCTTTATTCATATTTACTTTTATCCCTTTTTTAGTCCAGGTTCCCACCCAACACCGCGTGGAGTTGTCACATCTCCTTGGTTATCTTATGGCTGGACAGGTGCTCCTTGGTTTTGAGGATCTTGGCAGTTGTACAAACCACTGGTCAGGGATGTTCTAGAAGGCACCTCAGTAAGGGTTTGCCTGATGTTTTCTGTCATTAGGCTGGGGGTGGGGCATGGAAGAGGCAGGGACAGAGGGGCAGTGCTGCCCTGAGCACCCCCCCAACCCTGGGGTCAGGCCTCCTCGGTCCATTCCATTTTTGCTGGCTTGGTTTGTTGAGCGCCTCCTCGCTTTCTGGTACAAGATGTTTCAGCTTTGGGCCTGTGCCCAGCCAGGGCTAGAATCAGCTGGTGAGCAATTGATTTTTGAATGCTGCCTCAAAGGGATACTTCTTCAGAAACCCTGGGCAGAGCAAGCGAACACGCCTGCGAGAGAGGAGGCCTGGACCCTGGTCTGTGCCCCTGCTGGGTCTCCCTTCACCTTCCTTGCTCTCTGCTCACTCATCCAAGACTCTCCCGTGATAAAGGCAGTCACATACGAAAGCCACATAGGTCCCTAGAAGGCAGGAGGGTGGATTCAGGTAGAGGAGCGATCCCATTCCTTCTCCCCTCCAGGAAGCAGAAGGCGTGGAGGCAGTGAGCTTCTGCAGTTCGACCAGTGTGTCTGTATGTGCCCCAGGTGGCACAGTCCACTCGAGTAGTCGGGACAGAGCAGTGTGGGAGCCAACCATGTGACTGCGGGGACCCTCTGCAGTGAAAACCTTTTGAAATCCGAGCACCTTTAGAGCCACCATAGGAGAGCTCTGTGGGGGCGGGGCATGGCCTGTTTGGTGCAGGGATCAGGGCAGGCACTGCGGGCTCTGTGTCCTCATGGGAGGCTGAAGTCTGTGGTCTCACCATGCCTGCAGCGGCTGCTCACCTGAAGGGAAGTTTGCAGCCCCTCCTCCTCTGGCTTTGTCGATACCACCGCTGGCAAAGCTAGAAGCAGGAGCTCGGCCAGCAGGTGCTGGTCTGCCTTGTTCTGCTGCCCGCATTTTCTGATGGCTCAGCCTGGCTGCAGTGCCCTGGGACTCCGTGCTACAGGGACATAATTGTCCCTAGGAACAGAGCCAGGCCGGCGCTTAGAGAGGCGTGGACCTCGACTGTCTGTACACAGAGCCTCAGGGCATAGCACAGATTCTCTGAGGACACATTGCTGTGAGCCAGCTCCCCACTGGCTCCCGCACCCAAGGCTGAGTCAGGACAGTGATGTCTCCCCCGGGCACAAAGGAGGGCACGTTGGAGGCTCAGCCCACTGGGCTACTGTGCAGCCCTCCAAGCCTGGCTGGCGGGCATCCCCAGAAGTCACCTGCCCGTTGTCTCTAGATTAATGGAATCAAGTGATGCAGGAGAACTGTCTGCTTCTAGTCCTCTCTGTGTTGCTTGGCTAAAGAAACAGAAAACAACAGAGCAGAAGAGAACGGCGAGTGGTGCCGAACATCCCGCTTTGTTCTTCCTGTGAAAATGGAAGGGAAGGGAGTTGTCATTTCTGCCTCTTAGGGGACGCTGTCGGCTGAGCTTCCCCAGGGCTGCAGGTGCACCTCCAGCCTGCTGTGACAGGGGCTCTCTGGCAGCCCCTCCTGCTCCATGGGTGTCCTGTGTGACCTCAAGGGCCATGTGTGTCAGGGCTCGATTCCAGGGGTTTCCACCCTCAGCGGGGAGGCACTCATTCTCATTGCCCCGATCCAAGAGAAGAGAAATAGAGGCACTGAAGGGCCGCAGGCCATCTGGGGTGCTCTGGGCCCCCGAGGACAAGAGCAGGGCCTGACCCTGGAATTGTGTCCCCGGCACCCTGTACTCACGGCTGGACACACTGGCCATCAGGTGGGGCTTGGGGGTGGACATGCAAGTGGAAAAGGCAGCCGGTGGTGGCTGGGGTACACCCACAAGTCCTGCCCACTTTTATTGAACCCCCCTGCGATCCTGTCCCCACCTTGAGCAGTCTGTGTGTCTGTTGGCAAGTTTGTGTGTTTAGTTCAGTGGGCCCAGGATGGGGAAGAACTGGAGGCTAAACCTAGGGTGACATTTTTTGCAATGTAACACACCCCTTGTAAGAAAGACACAAATTCTAAACACGCAGTTCTGGGTTTGGGGCATTATGGATCCTGCTCACCATGATGGAAGTGTGTGTTTGGTGGAGCCGTGGAGTCGCCCGTGTCCCATGTCCGAGTCCCGGGGTCCCAGTGCCGGCTCTGGTGCCCGATGCAGGCTCCCTGAAAGGCAGCAGTGACAGCTCTCGTAACTGGGTTCCTGCCACCCATGCGGGAGACCTGGACCGAGTGCCCGGCCCTGATGGGCATTGGATGGTGAAGCAGTGGGTGGCAGCTCTCTGTCTCTCTGCTTCGCAGATAAAGAAAACATTTTGAAGAGAATTTGAGTTTAAAAAAGTGACAGAGTCATAGTGGGTAAAGTTAACATGTACTGAGAAAAGCTGGACATTATCTAGGCTGCTTTCATTGTTAAAAAAGTGTTTTATTTTTCCAGAAGTAATCCTTCCTAGCCATAAAATAACTTAGACATCCACACACCAGAACTTCTGGGACTTTACCTTGGTTGCTTTATTTAAGTGAATAGAAACTAACACTAGCAGGCTGCTAACCGGGTACCAGGCGGTACTCTGACTTAGTCTATGAACTGTTCAGTCTTCACCATCCTACGGAAAAACTCACTTCTGCTGCGTTGCAGAGGAAACATGAGGAGGAAGAGGACAGGAACACACTAGGGTGGGGAGCACCTCAGTGGCCAGGCTGGGACTCTAACCAGGGAGCCCGATGGGGATGGGACTGGGGTGAGGGAAGGGGCTGGGCAGCGCTGGGGGCTGGGCAGCGCTGGGGGCTGGGTAGTGCTAGGGGCTGGGCAGTGCTGGGGGCTGGGCAGCGTTGGGGGCTGGGCAGTCCTGGGGGCTGGGCAGCGCTGGGGGCTGGGTAGCGCTGGGGGCTGGGCAGCGCTGGGGGCTGGGCAGCGTTGGGGGCTGGGCAGCCCTGGGGGCTGGCCCCTCCGTGCCTCAAGGCTCTGGCTCGTACTCGCTCTCTGGGCTCTACCTGTGCTGCTTTGGTTCAGAACTGTGCGTCCCTGATTTCAGAGCACAGCCCAGCTTCCACCGCAGGGACAGAGCACTCTGGCACCTGCTGTGCCTCTCAGCCATTATTCCCAGCAGCACACTGGGGACCAGCTGCGGGGCACGGGGCACGCTGAGGAGGTGGGCAGTGCCCAGGGCCCCTACCATCCCCAGGGGTGGCTTCGTCTCCTGGCTTCCTGACTGACTGAGAGAGGTGGTTGTTCGGCCCTCCCCTGTCCCTGCTGAGTCCTTTGCTGGTCCGAGAGTTGTCTTTCGGGATCCAGTCTCCCTGTGTGAGCCTACAGGCAGCAAATGGGAGGGGACGCCTTTCTGTGCTGCTCCTTGAAAGCAGAGCCCTTGTGGTTGTCTGATCTTAGCTTTCCAGTGGATACCGTACCTGTGGCCAGGCACCTGTGCTGGGGACTGAAGCGAGACCGGTACCACCTGGAAGGGGAGGTTTGAGGCCCATCAAGCCCCGAGTGAAAAGCCGCCCAGAAATTTGTGGCTGTGTCTTTTTTGACTTTCTGTCCCCCGCTTTTCTTTTTGCAACTCCTGACTCAGCTAAACCAAGCAAAGCAGAGACAAATGTTAAAACAGGGTCCTGCGGGTTTTAGCTTCCAAGCGTTTACTATGGCAGTAAGCTAGCTCTCCGTGACCAAGTGCTGGACGCCCTGTGATGGGAAGGGTGACGTGTGTCAGCAGGTGACCGCTGGAACCCCCGCACGCGCTGCTCCCAGGCCTGTCCCCGGCTCAGTTTGCAGAGAACTCCGCTGAGGACATCCACCAGGCCACCCTTGAAGAAGCCCCTGGTGGGGTGCTGGCCCCACCTTTCTGATGTTCCTGTACTCCCTGGACGGCTCTGGCTGCCCTCCTGTCCTGCCCTGCACCCAAGCGTGTGAGCTCCACAGTAGCCGGATCCTCTCTGACTTGTTGGCAGCATGCCCGGCACATGCTGGACCCGAACAGCTCCCAGTCCAAAGCCTGTGTGCATCCCACGTCCCTGGGGGCTGAGTCCCCTACAGAAGGAGATGGGGTGGCTGTTATGGCCCCTTGGGACGCCCAAGAGCCATATGGGAGTGCCTGGGAGCCGGTCCCACCTCCTCTCCCAACACAGCTTCCTGCGGGTGAGCACCCTGGTAGGCAGCAGCTGATGGCTCAGGTCCTTGGGTACCAGATCGATGGAGCTCCAGGCTCTTGGCTTTGGCCTGGCCCAGCCCCTGCTATTGAGGCCATTTGGGAGGTAAACCAGTGGGTGGTTTTATCTTTCCATCTCTGTCTCTCACTCTGTTGCTCTTTCAAATTAATAAAAATAAACAAATGGACTTAAAAAAAGTTACCAAGTGAAAGGCATCTGCGTTTTCCAGATTCAAGCTCAGAGCCGCAGGGGGCTTCTGGAAAGATGGGAAGCCACAGAAAGGACTGTGCCGCGCTGGACAGAGAGGGAGGGACCCCATGCTGAGGACCTGGGGCGGGGTGGCCACCCAGCAAGGCCTGTCTGTCCAGATTCTTTCTGTGACCCCTTGTCCCTTTCATCCTCAGAAAAACCCCTGCTAGGTTTCAGGACAAGCTGGTGGGGGGTGGGGCAGGAGCCCTCCCTGCTCCCGCTGCTGGTGCAGTGCCCAGAGGCCAGGCCTTGGGGCGGCTTGTACCCCACCCCTGCAGCCCTCAGCCACCACTCCACGCTTTGGAAGACATTGGAAGCTCTCTGGAGGGCTTTGCTGTGCCTGTGTGTGCTTAGATTTGATGTAAGTCAGCACATTTGGAACGGAGGTGACACGGCACCGTCACCCGGAAGCATAGGCTTTGGAGATGTGAAGAGAGATTTCCAGAAGGAGCTTAACCTCCTGATGGCTTGACTCAGCAAAGCAAAATCAAGGATGTAAAAGGAACAGCACATCCCACTGTAAAAGGAAGTAGTGAGAGCATTACAATGCAGCACACCTGGAGGGATACAGATTGCAACACTGTTGCATGTGTGACTGTGCATGGCCGTGTACCCCGGGGCCATATGCCGTGGGGAGCTTTCTGGAACGCTCTGGAAGGGCAGAAAAACAGTGAGTCAGCTGGTCTGCATGACTCATCCCTGTGCTCTGCTGTGGCTTTCACACCCACTGTTGACATCATGGCCGGAGCTGCGAAAGCGTGGCCTGGGGCCCGACAGTCCTGCGCAGGAATGGACACGGTCAAGACTGGGACGCTCCTCCAGATCTCTGTGAGGTTTCGCCCAGCCCGACAGCCAGGTGCCAAAATTCGGTCCTTTTCCCCAGATTCCTGCCGCGTCAGGAGTTAGGTGGGTGGGACAGGACTCAGAGCTGGGTTAGGCAGAGCCGGGGGTGTGCAGAGGGGTGCTCTGCCTGGCTGGGGCACCCTGGGGTCTTCTTCCCCTAGGAACTGGGCCCAGGCCCCAGGCCATGCGAGTTGACCTTCACCTGGGTTTATATTTGCGTAACTGCTGTGGAATGGAGGGCCTCAGTCCCTCCAGCTGCTGCCAATGATAAGCATTTTGGCTCGTTTCGTGGTGATTCGCGTGTATGATTGTCTCACGATCCTATCTGAGTTGGTTCAGAGCAGAGCTTTCCCAGTGAATTGCGTGCATTGCCGTATGTTGGATGCTCCGAAAATAACCTGTAGTGGCCGCTCTCTTCAGAGAAGCCGGCCAGAGAGGGTGTTGGCAGCTGCCTATTCTGATCTGCCTGTCACAGCTGGGGAGGATGCATGGCTCCTCCTTGGTGTCAGCGTGGACAGCCCTTCTGGCTGTGGCCCCGCCATGCTCACAGCAAAGCACCATGGGAAGGTGAGCAACCTGTCTCTGCATCAGCGCGAACCCGGGCTCATTACTGCGTCATCCTCAGCTTTTTTATTCGCGGCAGTCAGGGCGTCGACACGCTTGGGAATCACTGGCATATATTTTGCATAAGGAGTCTTGTATTTTATTAATTAATTCATCAGAAGGAAATGTGCTTGGGTGACTGATGGGGGGGAGAGGAGGAAATTCAGTGTCTCATTAGAGATCATCATGGTAGCTTAATGCAATTATGTATGTCAAGCCTAATGACATGTGACATTATGGCCTCAGCGATTTTCCCGGAATGGGCTGTGGCTGGGGGAGATGACAAACCCAGGCACGTCGCCGTTCCTCTCTTCCCCTTAGATAGGAATGCAGGTTAATTAGGAGAATGAAAGACAAGGAAGTCGGAGGCTCGCTTCCTCTCCTTAGTGGATACGGTTCACTGTAGAATCCGGCTTAAGGTTATGGCACACTGACGAAAAAATGCCATTTAAAATCATGGTTTTGCCCATTCGGTTGCCCAGGATTCCTAAGAAAACCATTTCTCCAGCCAACTGTATGGCGTATAGTGTTTTGGCTTCACTAAAAGGCATTATTGAATTATTCACAATTTCCTGGTTCGTCCAAAACAGACTTGGAGGCCCCTGCGTTCGCTGGTGCTGACTTTGCTTCCTTTTCCGCCTGGCTCTGGCCCGGGCGTTTGCTGCAGCTCTGGGTCAGCTGGAGTGAAGGATGACGGTGAAACGCAAGTGTTCGCCAGGTGCTGCAGTGTGGTGGGCTGCGGCTCTCGGAGGGAGTCGTCACCTTGCCTCTCTTCAGCATGACCTCTGTCTGTCACGGTGCCTGCCCAGAGGTCAAGGGGTCGCCTTCCGAAGCAGCTCTCGCTCACGCTGTCTCATGTGGGCCCTTAGGGCGGTGACGAAGTTGCTGCTTCGGGTGCCTGTATCCCGAATCAGAGAAGCTGGGTTTCAGTCTCTGCTCTGATCCAGTCCCAGCTTCCTGCGGATGCGCCCCCACCCTGGAAACAGCAGGGGACCACGCAGGTGCTGGGTGCTGCCCCCATGTGGGAGACCTGGGTGGAGTTGCTGGTTCCTGGCTTTGGCCTGCCCCAGCCCTGGCTGTTGCAGGCACTGGGAAGTGAACCAGTGGGTGGAGGATCTCTCACTCTGTCCCTCCCTCCCTCCCTCTCTTTCTGACTTTCAAAAGAAAAGCAGTTATGTTTTTCCCTTACGTGAGCTGAATTCAAGGCAGTGCAGGTAGTAGGGTTCCAATCTCATGTATCTGTGATATCAATTTTTTTTAAGATTTATTTTATTTATTTGAAAGACAGAGTCACAGAGAGAGGTAAAGACAGAGAGAGGTCTGGTTCACTCCCCAGATGCCGCAATGGCCAGAGCTGCGCCGATCTGAAGCCAGGAGCCAGGAGCTTCTTCCAGGTCTCCCACATGGGTGCAGCGGCCCAAGGACTTGGGCCATCTTCCACTGCTTTCCCAGGCTACAGCAGATAGCCGGATCGGAAGTGGAGCAGCCGGGGTATCCCATGTGGGATGCCAGCACTTCAGGCCAGGGCGTTAACCCATTGCGCCACAGCGCCGGTCCCACCAGTTTTTAAAAATAAGCGTTGCTCTGCGCTTCAGGCATTGGTTTAACTTTCTTTGGTAGCACGAACAGGAGTGCACATTTCTCTGCTGACGTAGCTGGGACCCTGCCATCCAAGGGGGAGACCCAGATTAAGCTCCTGACTCCTGGCTTTGGCCTTGTTGTAGGAATCTGAGGACGTAGGAAAATGCACAGATGAGCCCTCTCTCTCTCTCCATGCCTCAGATAAATAAATAATAGCAAATAAAAATGAGGGGAAAATAAATAAGACCCGGGTGGTTCAGAAGTTCGCTGCCCTGAGTTGCTGGGAAAGAGACCCACCTACTCGGGCTCTCTCGTCTGCACCTGCTCTGTTTCCTGGCACATCGGCTTGCCTTTGACGAGCCCTGATGGTGACAGCACACAGCCCACAAGGTCCCTGACAAAGGCCCTGCAGTATCAGGTCCTCAGGGGCCCGAGGGCCAGTTTTGGAAATCCACAGTTTAAAAAAAAAAAAAAAAGCAAACCGCAGGACCATGGGTTCTCATCCCCGAGAGCGTCAGGACTCAGTTGCTCCTCTGTGGAGCACAGCCCCCTCTCCGTATAGGCAGTAGCCACGCTGGAAACACACCCTGGGCCCACAGGTTGGTCTCCCAAGGGCCGATTCTCTGCAATGAGCAGCTAAGTTCTCCTGCTACAAGACACCGTTCTTTCAACAAAAACATCAGGAGTCGCCGACACTGAAGACCTTTGTGGAAATCTAGCTTTTAAGTAAACACCATAAAGCATAGTTACTGTCACACAACGTGTGTGGCCAGACCCTGCTGCTAGCTCGTCTCTGGCTGGCTCTGAAGCGGGGCATGTGGAAGTGATTGTCGGGGTGGAGGCAGCTGCAGGACCAGTGCCCGGTGCCTGCCCTGCACGCAGCTCGACAGCGTGAGTCCTGCTGTCAGGGAGCGCATCCTGGACACGCGAGAGACCACGAGACCAAGGCTGCGGGCCAGGCAACAGCGGCCCCTCTGCTGCCTTGTCCAGCCCCCTCCACGCCCCGCCAGAGAGCTGTGTTCTCAATGTGCAGCTCTCAGGGTCCTGTGAGACAGCGTCAGCCCCAAGCGCCCTTTGCAAAGGTATATGCATGCATTTGAATAATCGGCAGAGTAGCTCGTGGGAACTGTAGAAGCCAAGCGGAACAGAAACACCAGTTGAGTGGAGTTGTGATTTCGTGGTCACGAATCCCTGGACTGTTCCCAGAAGTCCACGACACAGCTCTGTTGTAAGGGACCCCAGATCGGGCTCCTCCTAGGTCCAGCTGGCTCTCGCATGTTTGAAGTCTGCACACAGCTGGGGTCAGGATGAAGATGGTCGTCTCGGCTCTCTGGGTCCTGGGACAGAGTCCCCCGGCCACTTCCGAACATGGCGGGAGCTGGCAGCCGCACGTGCACTCACGCGGACCCCTTGTTCTCTCCGGCTCCAGGCCACCCTGGTCCTGGACAGGGGAGGCAGCAGCTCCCTAGTGCCTCTGGAGAGCCACATTTGCAGGTGGGGTCCATTAGCTGCGCTTGCAAGCCTGAGCCATCTCTCCCTTTTACCTTGAAGGTAAGACTGCGATTTGCTCATGCGCATTGTAGATGACTCGGCCATCTGGGGACATCTGCAGAGCTGCCCTGCTGCCTTGCAGATAGGTGTCCGGCCCGTGCATCTGGGCGGCCCGGCTCCCCCTCCCCTCCCCGCTGCACGGGCCGTGTGTTTCAAGTCCAGTCTCAAAACATGGAGCCGGTTAACCCCGGCATAAATTGGAGATTGCTAACAAAGATGCTTCTCCTCAAACCTCTGATTAGGAACTTAGAACCGGAACATTTTTGGAAGCATTTTTGGTGGAAGAATGGAAACAGACACACCAAAGGGAGATTTGCCAACCATATAAATACACAGGCGTTAAGCCCTCTGCACATAAACCAAGTGTAAATGGAAAGACAATGACTAACTGCAAGTGTAAACAGAAAATCCCCATTGCCTGCGTAGGCAGGACCGGACAGCGAGGACCACGTCCTCCAAGCTCTCGTTTTGCTACCCTGTGACTCCATTGCTCGTCTCGGGCTCGCCGCTCGCTGGTCTCCCAGCACCCTCCTCGGCACTGTTCTGTTGTCTGCACTTTGGGGGCTGTTGGCATACAGAGGTGCTCACCAGGAGAGCAGCTTTCGACTGTACTCAGCTCTTTAGGGAGTTATCTTCTCAGTTGTTCCTAGAGCTTGTGGGGGGGTGATGGGGGGGAGCAGAGGTGAGCACTTCTCTCCTCCTCCGGCACCAGCAGGCAGCCACCTCTCCCATAGGCTGTGGAACTGGGCAGGAAACGTTGGGAAGGGATGGATGGGCTCTGCTCACCTTCTTGGGCCGGTCCTGAGCTGTGTTTGTCCAACATCCGGCCGAGGCAGATACACGTAAGGAAGGGATGCTGTAACCGCCTGTTTCAGCACACGGGGAAATGGCATATGGGGAGCCAAGGTGAACTCTCGTCACTGCGTGAGATTATTATGATTAGTTTGGGAGGAGAGACCCCAAACTGCCAGAGGGGCCCCTCCAGTCCCAGAGTGAATTCATATCAGATGCCACTTGGCTTCCAAGAAGGTGCGTCTCCATAGCACCGAGCAAATCTTAAGTCCACACTGCGAGCCTAGTCCCAGAATGCCCGAGTTTCTTTGATTCAGGTCAACTCATATTAAAAATATCACTGGGTACCAGGAGCTATAGGTGGGGGTGCTCCCTGCTCCTGGTGTGTCTGGGAAGCTGCTATGCCTCTCACAGAGCTCACACCTTGAGCTGCCCCCCCCCCTTCTTCGATTTGTTTGGTGTGCACAGGCCCCTGCTGTGACAAGTGTGTTACTGGATTGCAGGGAAGGGCTGGGAGCCCGGCAGGGGGCCGCGGACAGAAAGCACTGCGTGTTGGGGCTCCCTGGTGGCCTTGCTCTGAGTGACTGCGGGACAAGCCCTCTCCAGGGGTAGCTATTTCCATGCCGGAGGTAACAACACTTGCAGAGCAGGGAATACAAGTGGCAGCACAAAGCTTCACAAAAGACCGGGGTGGGGTGGGAGGGGCTCTCTACCTTGCCTGGGATTATTCGAGAGGCTCCATAGCTTTGCATAGCAACGGGAGGCTTCCGAGGCTGCCGGAAGGCGGCCTCCATTCTCTGGGAAAGTCACAGGACAGAGTCATTAACCCCCTGCAGGGAAGTGTGAAATCGTCCTGTATTGGGGGCCCAGTTTCCCATTGTGGCCAGTTTCCTCCCTAGCCAGTAAACACGCATCTCTTCCTCCTCCTCCTCTCCACCCCCCCTTCCTCTTCCCCATACACTTAGTGGGTTTGGAACCCCAAACAGTTGAAATCCCAGGGATTTCTTTCCTGACTCTCACCTGCTCCCTGTGTAGATGTATAATTACCTGCTGTGGGAACCTGCTGCGGATCGAGCCCCCCAAATCTTCCCAACCGGGTGAAGGTGGGGAGGGAAGGGCTGGTCCTTCCTGTCCTGACCCTCTTCCTCACCCTGGACCGGAGCAGGTGGGGAACAGAGGGCACCCCCCACCACCACCACGGTGAGCAGGAAGCCCAATTTTAATTTGGTACCAAAAACATGAGGGGCTTCCTTATGTCACTTGCTTGTGGCACGACGTTGGACAGCTCACTTAGCTTGGGATGCAGGCGTCTTAGCAGCTTTGGAGTCAGTCCCTGTAGACTCAGAACAAGAAGCGAATTCTCAGGCAGAGGTGTTGATGCGACAAACCGGGGAGTGCTGCCTGGCGGCAGGTCCCCGGCCTCTGACAAAAGGAAAAAGCCGGACCAGCAGCTTCGGTGCAGGCAGAGCTCCGGCACACAGCTGATTGATTTCTCCGTGAGCCCTCGCTTCTCCATGTGTAGAGCGAGATGGGTCAGCCATCTCTGTTCACAGAGAGGAACAGTTGAGTCCTGTGCGTGTGGTACAAACATACAAGCAGAGGCACGTGTGCAGAGTCTGACGATATTACATGGATGCAGGCAAGGTGTAGGACTGCGTGCACATTGGGGTTCCTCGTGGGCAAACAGGCCAAGGAGCTGCACAGAGCGGGGTGGGCGTCCTTGTGTGCGCAGATCAAGCATAGGACAGGATCCTAAGGAGCCGGATTCAAATTCAGCTTGGGGAAGAGGCTTGAAAAGCTGGGTGTCAGGAGGAATCTTTGCACTGTCTTTTATTTTTAAATATTTAATGGAAAGGCACAGAGAGAGGGAGGGAGAGAGAGAGAGAATCTATCACTTGTTCTCTTTCTAAATGCTTGCAGCAACTGGGGCTGGACCAGGCTAAAATCAGAAGCCAGGAGTTTCATCTGGGTCTCCCATGTTAGTCGTGGGGACCCAAATATTAGAGCCATCACCTGCCACCTCCCAGGGTGTGCATTAGCAGAGAGCTGGGGCAGCCGTGGGGCTGGGACAGGAACCAGGCACTTTGATGTGGGAGTTCCAAGCTGCATCTGAACCAACGCCTGCTCCTGAGCATTGTAAGGCCGCCACGAAACACACCGAGTAAGGGAAAGGACTAACTGGGGGAAACCCGACAGACCGAGGGAAGGGGCGAAGAAGGAAAAGTGGGAGATGGGGAGTGTAAGAGAGAGAGACAGAGAGAGGGAGAGATCAGGAGATGGAGAGAGAGCGCGAGCCACGTGTTCAGGAACGGGTCCTTTTAAAACTTTGATAGGGGGCGGGCAGGGAAGTAGGAGCAGCAAATCCTATGAGGATGGGGGTGCAGCTGACACCAGTGGTTGGGCCCTGTGGCCACCTGACTTCCAGCAATGGCGGCAGGGGCTAGAGCCTAGGACAGGACAGTGTCAGGGTATAGATCGTGCCATAGATAAGACTGTGCCATTTTGCTACCAATCATTATAACAGCAACTCAATATGGCACAAACACTAGTGGATACTATCTCTCATTTATAGATGAAAATACTGGTGTTCAGTGAGGCACGTTGACCTGTACAGAATTATAAATGAAGTTCCTTTTATTTATTATTTATTTATTTATTTATACTTTCTGCTGTTGTTTAAACTTTCTAGCCCGGCCCATGAATAACTTCATTTTTTTTTTTTTTTAATATCAGCACAGTTTATTTTCAGGAAGATTCTGGATCTTTTCTCCTTTTTATATTTTTGTGCATTTAAAAATGAAACTCTTTAGGATTTAAATGAAGTAGCAGGTGACATGCCTGGAACACAGAATGAGCTTGGTTAATGTCAGGGTGTACCAGGCTAAGCCTCTGCCTGTAGTGTCGGCAACCTATATGGGTGCTGGTTCGAGTCCTGGCTGCTCCACTTCCAATCCAGCTCTCTGCTATGGCCTCGGAAAGCAGTGGAAGATGGCCCAAGTCCTTGTGGACTTGGCCCTGCATCCATGTGGGAGACCTGGAAGAGGCTTCTGGCTCCTGATTGGCCTAGCTCCAGCCATTATGGCCATTTGGGGAGTGAACCAGCAAATGAAAGATCTCTCTCTCTCTCTGTCTCTCCCTCTCTGTCTGTGACTCTGCCTCTTAAATAAATAAATACATAAATCTTAAAAAAAAAACCAGGCCATAGAACATGTGTTTAATATGTATTTAATATGAGTTTTATGTGGCATGAGAAATTGGTGTGGTTTAATGCTCTGTTTGGTGGGGGGTGGTCAAAGCTGTGATGGCTCGGTGATGGCCTGGGGACACGGCCAGCCTGTGTGCTCAGGGTCTCCTGGGATGGGCCCTGTGTCTTCACAGAGAAGGAGGCCCCTCCTCTTTGGGGCTGGGGAGGGTCTTGGGATCAGCTTCAGGGCAAGACCAGGACCTTCTTCCCTGTCTCACGGCCTGCACCTGGGGAGAAGGGTGAGAGGAGGAGAGAGTGGCTTCCTGCCTCTGCTGTTTTCTCAGACGACTTGGGGATGTATCTGGGGGCAGTGTGCCCTGGACCCCAGTGTACGAAGCCAGTGCCAACCCAGAGCAGCCCCTGGTGGGGAGCAGACCCCTCAAGTCCAAGGCCTGGCCTCTGGCTCTGCACCAATGCACCTGTTCGCTGAAACTGCTGTGTACCCAAGGCCCATAGCACCACAGAGCCCCAGCAGGCAGGGCATAGCGAATGTTCCCCGTGGCCCTGCCCAAGAAAACGGGACCCTCCACCTTCTCCCTGGCTGTCACTCACTTGATCAGCTCCCAGTGCTTCATAAAATCCCACCTGCATGTGGGGTGTCCTTGCCCCGTCTCCCATGCGTGGCCATGCTGTGGCAGCCAGGCGGGCTTGGCTCTGTAGCTGCTGGGAGGGGTAAAGGCCCTGTTGCCCTCCCTCAGTGCCACTTCTTGCAGGAACAGGACGCAGAGCAGCGGGGTGGGGCATCTCCCCTCGTGCACCTGTGCATGTAGGAAACCCTAACCTCCTGTGGAATCCTCATCGCCCAAGGACAGGCAGGGCCACCAGCCTTGGGAGCCTCTGAGTGTGGCCCCGGCCTCTGTCCTCTGTGTGCAGGGATGTGGTCTCCATTGAGCCTCTTAACTGTGGTGGAGCCGACCTGGAGCCAACAGCGGATGGATAGGTTCTTAAAAGTGAGAGATGAGCACACTGACACCGCCCCCTCCCCCCCAGCACCCTTGATGGAGCCAACAGACAAGATTACAACAGCGCCCATGGAGCTGGTGACCACAGCTTTATAACAAAAGCAGCAGGGGGACCACTTGGCCCCCTGAGTTTGTGTAATTGTAATCATGTGATGCCTAGAAGTTTTGTATTATTCCTCATCTACCAAGGAGCTGTTACTTTTTCCATGTGGCTTGTGGCTTTCCTATTTAATCACACTAAAGATCTAAAGACAAACAAACACGCTGCCCTTAGGGCCCCTGGGAGCTGGTATCTGAGACGGAGAGGTGGCCTGGACAGGGTAGCCGAGGCACACAGAGTGAGAACTCGTGTGTCAGGGAGGGAGTGCCCGTGGCTCGCCCCGAGACTGTGCTGCGTCCGTCGTCTTTGCCTCCACACGGTACCCACGCGTTTCTTTTCCTCTCCGTGTAGCTGCCCTTGCAAGGGGCCATTTCTCCCACTAGAATCATTCTGAGACGCCCCGTCTGAGGGAATGGGACTGTTTGTGTTTAATTCAGAGTTCTGAGACGTTCGCAGAAATCAGAAAATGTGCCAGAATCCAGCAGACTAAGACATTTGGGAAATCCAATGACAATGCCCCTCCTCCCGATTCCAAGGGCTGAAGGGAAAGGGGAGTTAGAAGGTGGGATAGGCAGGCATCTCTCAGCTGGGGTGGGTGGTGTGAGGTCCCTGGCCTGGCGAGGCAGCACGCATTGCAGCGTGGTGGTCAGGGTTAGCTCTGAGCAGTGGGCTCCATGTCGCTGCTTGCAGCCCACCTGTGGCTGAGCGCCAGGGTTGTCGTGTGTGTGTGTGTGTGTGTGTGTGTGTGTGTGTGTAGCTCTGTGCACTGTGTGTGTGAAGCCTTGGGCGGGGTTGGCAGTGCCGATTGCCACTGGGGGCTCCATACATCACAAGGGATGGAAACCCTCGGATTCCCAGGCACAGAGCACGGACAAAGCCCCGGAGACCAACCACACCGAATAAAAGCCGCAGCTCCCCGTGGCCACGCCCAGGCCTCAGAGGGAAGCAGGGTTGTTTGAAACATTGACTAAGTTCAGTGCCCTGGGTCAGAACAGAGCAAACGGTAATGGGACCAGTTTGTCATTAATCTTGACTTTTCTTGGGTTTGATTGTTTTCAGCTTATAAACCAATTCTGCTTTTCCCTACAATTAAGTTAAATGACTGTCTCCAAGAAAGCCATTTTGCACGTGGTGCCCTGTGATCTGCCTTCCCCGCTGTGTCTCTCCTGCAGCCTGCGAGGGTCACTGGCAGTGCAGTCGGGGGTGGTGCAGCCGAGGCCTGGCATAGGCGGACAACCGCTGGTTGAAAGCGTAGATCTGAGTGCATCCTGTAGGCTGCTGCTTTGATCTCTTTCACTAGTGATCATACTTGTCAGAGAGGGGGGGGGAGGGGGAGGGGAAGGGGGAGGGGAGGGGGAGGGGGAGGGGGAGGGAGAGTCACAGAAAGCCACAGCTTTGCCTGCACGGCTCGGATGTTATCACCTGCTAATTATCCCGCTACATGAGAGGCTGGGCGGGTGGCTGGGAGCTTCCGTCCAAGCGTCGGCAGTCATTTTGGTTGGATGCCGCATCCTGTGACCTGTTTTTAATTGACTTTCCTCCTCTTCACTCTTCAAAGCAGGGCTCTGCCAGAGCCACCAGCATCTGACTTTGAAGCTCCCTTGAAAAAGAAAAAACAAAGGCCCAAAGTCAAGGACTTTCAACTGCTTGTGTTTTGGGCCAGATACACAAATGTCTTTTTGTGTTTCAAAAAGTTACTTTTAGGGAACTCTTTGATCTAGAAAAACCAAAAACAGAAACCAAGATGTCCCATATGGATGATTATTTTTAAAATAAAACTTACTTAGTAATTGGTCTAATCACAATGTCTGCTTTTCTAATTTTTTTCCGATGGCTGAAGTTTAACATTTTTGATGCACACAAAATAGTGGGTAAATGTGTATTCCTTTGAAATCTCTGTTTTGTAGTATAATCATCTCATAATAGCCATTGGCTCCTGCCATCACGAGAGACACCAGGGAGAGGGTGTGCTAAGCCCCGTGGGCAGCTGTGGCTCAGGTGTGGGCATCGTGGTCTGTGCCCAGGCAACATGTCTTCACAGAACCACCTTAAATTATAGTGCTTGTAATGTGGACATGAAGTCCTGATAATCTAACACAAATTGATTATTTGCCAAGTTACGGTGATGTGAAGAATGTTTACAAAGTCATGGCTAAAAGCAAGGTATCCCAGGCAATGTCATAAAGAATATTTTATTTATTATTTTCAAGATTTGTTTATTTTGTTTGAAAAGAAGTTATAGGAGGGAGGGAGAGAGAGAGAGACAGAGAGACACAGAGAGAGGTATCTTCCATCCACTGGTTCACTTCCCAAATGGCCACAACTGCCTGAGCTGGGCCTGGCTGAAGCCAGGAGCCTGGAACTCCACCTGGGTCTCCCACATGGGCGCAGGGCCCCCAGCACATGGGTCATCCCCTGCTGCTTTCCCAGGTGTGTTAGCAGGGAGCTGGATCGGAAGTGGGACAGCTGAGACTGGAACTGGAGCCCTGATATGGATGCTGGCATCACAGGTGGAGGCGTAACCTGCTGTGCCCAACTGCAGCCCCAAGAATATTATCTTTAGATAACAGTTCAGATTCTCTCTCTCTCTCTCCCTCTCCCTCTCTCCACCCCGCCTCTTTCTGTGTGTGTGTGTGTGTGTGCATATATATATATATATATATGTTTTTTTCTTTTTTTTTGCGGAAGCAGTAGCCCTTGAAAATGTCCTTGCAGAGTGTTAGTTTCTTCGGGGCGGGACTGCAGTGCGGCCCCTGTCGTCTGGGGTGCTGGCCCGGGCTGCCCTCTGCCGTGAACTTCTCCAGTTCTTGACTGTGGAATGCTGGGTCCTGTTGATAGCAACAGCTCGTGTCTGGGTGGTAGGAGAGACAGGCTTTCCTTTCCTCTGCTCTTCTTTGGTTCCGGGGCTGGGCCTGTGAACTAGACTGAGAGAAGCTGAGCAGGAACCAGATGTTTGTTACCGTGCACATCACACACACACACACACACACACACACACACACACACAGAGTGACCAAGTCCAAGGCTTCCGAAGCAAACTAACCCAAGAGCAGTGCCGTCTCAGAGAGGCAATGAGACAAAGGATCAGGACTTTGTGCTCCTGGGGAGGCGGACTGTGGCCAGAGCACACGTACATACGGGAGACGAGCGGCAGCCGAGAGCGGGCGGTCCGTGTGTCCGGCTGCTTCCTGCGCGGCCGCCTCTGGCTCAGCGTCTGGAGTCGCCTTTGGCGACTGATTCACCCATGTCCCTCCGGGTGGTGGACACCTTTACCAACATGTATCCTGCTTTTAGGAAGACACTCGAAGGACTGAGGTTTTTTGCTGAGTCTCCTGCAACGCCAAGCGATCTTAGGCTGGGTCTGGTGCTGTGGCACAGTGGAGGGAAGCCACCACTTGCAATGTCAGCATCCCGTATCGGGGTGCTGGTTCGAGGCCTGGCTGCCCCACTTCTGACTCAGCTTCCGGTTAAGTCTCCTGGGAAAGCAGTGGGCGAGGGCCCAAGTGCTCGTACTCACATGGGAGACCTGGGTGGACTTCTGGCTCCTGCCAGCCGTGGTCGTCATGGCCTTTTGCGCGGTTGAGCAGCAAGTGGAAGCTCACCCTTTGTCTTTCTCTCTCTCCCTGTCTCTCCTCCTCTCTCTGTCACTCTGCCTTTCAAATGGGTAGATAAATCCTCCCCTAGACTGGGACTCTGGGCCGAGGCGGCGTATTTTGGGGATGCAGAGTCTGCCAGCCTCCAGGAGAGTGCCTTTTCACGGAGAAACCTGCCCACCCCTCCCTTGGGAGCGCCAGCCTCTCCCGGCCCAGGAGGCGGGTTCTGTCGGATCCCCGTCTTCCGGCTGTGGTTGCGGAGGTTCCCAGCGATCCTAGCAAGCCAGGGGTGGGCCTGCTGAGTCACCACGGACGTCTCCTCTCTCACTGTGTCCAGGCTTCATGGCCAGGGGAGCAGGCTGGGGTCCTGTCCATCCCACACGCCCATGCTGATTCTCAGAGCCCTACCTGCTCTGTGTTTACTCTGGGAAGCTGGTGAGACCCACGTCCCCGAGAAGGGAGGCCATGGCACGTGCAGCCATTCACTCGGCGTTTTGGGCACCATCAGGTACGAGGGCCCGGTCTCGATGCTGGGGGAACAGGCGTAAGCACCCCAGAAATGGAGAGAAATAGCAGACACCTTGTGCGAAAGCACATGGCTTCCTGGCAGTCGTGTGAGCTGTGCGGGGCCGAGCAGGGTCACGGTAGGCAGTGATGGGGACAGTGGTGGGCTGGAGGGGGGGATGGTTTAGGTCAGGTGGGCAGTGCTTCGGCGGAGTCGCCTCTGAAAACACCCACAGTCGTGTGCTCCACAGGCTCTGTGCTGTGCATCCCACAGCTTCAGCCTGCGTTCTAGAACTCCCGTGATGGATCTATTTCATTTCACAGATAAAACAGCTGGGATGGAGAGATCGTGGGACTTGGTCAGGGATAAATCGTTGCAGGTTAAGGCCAGCATCCAGGTCTCCCGACTTCCAGAACTGAGCCCCTTCTGTGCCCGTGTCCGGTGTCTGTCCCCGTGAGCTGTGCACCACTGATGGAGCAGCTCGGGGCCAAGGTCCCCCAGCAGGGAGCAGACGCCCTGTTCCTGGCAGCACTGGTACCCCGGACACGTGGAGAAGGCCACGGCTCACCACAGACTTGGAGACCGCTGCTGGCAAAAGGAGGAAGCAGGGCCGACGCTGTGGCGTAGCTTGGTAAGCTGCCACCTGCCACACTGGCGTCCATACAGGCACCTGTTCCGTGTCCAGTCCGGCTCCCTGCTAATGTGCCTGGGAAAGCAGCAGGAGATGGCCCCTGTCCTTGGGCCCCTGCACCCACGGGGGAGACCTGGAGGAGGCTCCTGGCTCCTGGCTTCTGCCTGGCCCAGCCCTAACTGTTGTCGTCCATTTGGGGCATGAACCAGCGGATGGAAGACTTCTCTCTCTCTCTCTCTCTCTCTCTCTCTCTCTCTAACTCTGCCTTTCAAGTAAATAAACAAATCTTCAAAAAAGAAAAGGAGGAATCAAGCATATTTTAGGTACTTCTAGGAGCTGTGGTGTGTGGTGTGTGTGGTGTGTGTGTGATGTGTGTGTGTGGTGTGTGTGTGTGGTGTGTGTGTGTGTGGTGTGTGTGAGGTGGTGTGTGGTATGTGTGGTGTGTGTGTGTGGTGTGTGGTGTATGTGGTGTGGTGTGTGGTGTGTGTGTGTGGTGTGTGGGTGTGTGTGGTGTGTGTGTGGTGTGTATGTGTGGTGTGTGTGTGGTGTGTGATGTGTATGTGTGGTGTGTGTGTGGTGTGTGATGTTTATGTGTGGTGTGTGATGTGTATGTGTGGTGTATGTGTGTGGTGTGTGTGGTATGTGTGGTGTGTGTGGTATGTGTGGTGTGTGTGGTGTATGTGTGTGGTGTGTGGTGTGTGTGTGGTGTGTGTGGTGTGTGTGTGGTGTATGTGTGTGTGGTGTGTGTGTGGTATGTGTGGTGTATGTGTGTGGTGTGTGTGATGTTGTGGTGTGGGTGTGTGGTGTGTGTGGTGTGTGTGTGTGGTGTATGTGTGTGTGGTGTGTGTGTGGTATGTGTGGTGTGTGTGGTGGGTGTGTGTGTGTGCTGTTGTGGTTGGGTGTGGCGGTTGGGCCTCGATTTCCCAGGCGCTGTGCTGCGGCCGCACTGTGACGACTTAGAGGGAGGGTTTGGCGGGGGCTGCGGTGCTCAGGTCACGAGAGGGGTCAGTGCAGACCACAACATCCCTTTGCTCTCAGTCCCACCAGCTCCCCTCTGAGGCTGTGCGGCAGAGACTGGAATCACAGACTGGCTTTGCACGCCGCCACGTGTGCAGGCCACGGCCACGCTCGTAGGCTGCCACTGCAGCTCAGTCCCTCGTCTTTGGCTTTGCTCTTGGGAACGTCCTTTTATGTAGTTGAAGAAGAAAAGTGTTTTGATTTTTCACCTTATAAAGAATGCATGTTCGTTGCTGAGAGTCTAGAAATTCTCAGAGAACACAGAAAAGGAGCTTGGACCACTGTCCTCTGATCACGGGACAGTAATCTTTAGAAAACAGTGTGTGAGGTCCCAGCATAGTTCATTTTTCTCTGCCCGAAATTACATTTTTACAAGTAAAAGAATTGGATCATAGGGTCAATTTCTTGGCAGCTGGCTTACTTCTACATGTAAAAATGCTTATTCATTTTCATCTACTTATCTGGCTGGAAGACAGACAGACAGACATACGCACAGATTGCTCTTCCATCAGCTGGTTTGCTCCCCCAATGCCTACAATGAGCAGGGCTGGGCTAGGCTGTAGCCAGAGCCAGGAACGCCATCTGTGTAGCAGGGACCCACACACCTGAGTCATCACTGCTGCCTCCCAGGATGCATTAGCAGGAAGCTGGACTGGAAGTGGAGGAGCTGGGACTCGAACCCAGGCACTGTGTATGGGATGTGGCATCCTCAGCTGTGCATGGTATCTGTCCCTGTGTTTCCTTAACAGGGGCCTTTGAGCTTTTGCTGACTGCCTGCTGCATCTCGGCTAGGAAAGTGCTATAAACACCACAGTTTCTGTTTTGTAGCTGAGAAGGCGGCTCTTTCTCCTTGTTCTGCTGTCGGATGACCTCAGCCCAGGCCGAGCTGCAGCTCAGAATTTACCGCCTCTATCAGCTCTCGGCTTTCACGTCCAACCGCCTCCTAGACATTTGCGCTGGGATCTCAAAGGCGCCTGGGCTCCCCTGTCCAGGACTGTGTGTGAGTGTCGTGCACTGAGCCACGTGAACACCCACCCCTCTGCCATCCCTGGTCCCAGCTCGTCTCCCACAGCCCACCCTGCCCTCCTGAAGTCTCTTTTCTACAGAGCAGCTAAAGGCTCTTTTCCAAATGCAAATCTGATGAAGCTACTCCCAGTTTGCAACGCTTGCCTGGGTCTCCCCTGCTGTCCAGGTGAGGATCAGAATCCTGACTGTGGTCCACAGGCGAGGGCGGGCCGGCTGCCTCCCTGCCCTGCTTCACGCTGCGCCCCCACACCCTGCACCCCAGTCGCTCTCCCTCTCTCCCAGTCCATCCCACCGACCCTCGGCAGGGGTGCTGACCTCCTGTTCTGCCTCCTTGCCTGGGCGATTGCTGCTCCCCAGACGTCAGTCACCACGCCTGCCGACAGGGCTCCCCCGCATCTCTAGGCCCAGTCCCTGCCCTGGGGGAGCCCTCCCTGGGCACCACCACTGTTCTTTTTTGTAGCACTTGTCACAGTTGTGAACTTAGGCCCGTTTGTGCCATTCTTTGATGGATGACTATGATTCCATTTAGACCATAAACTCCATGAGGGCAGAGGGTGCGTAGGGACTTCTGTTAATCCATGTGTTGGATTAACATATCGGGTCTGTTACCTTTGGAAATTTATTGAATTAAAATGGTTGAGCAGAACTGGAACCCGATGCTCCTTCTGTTAGAGTACGGGGGTGTGAAGCAACGCACACCTGTGTCCTGGATGCTGATCTAATACTGTCCATCAGCAGTGTGTCTCCCAGGTCCCTGAGCCTCCAACTGTGTGCTTCCTGTGTGTGCTCCAACTATCTTGCCTGCACCCAAAGGGATGGATTTCCTTTGCATGCTGGGGAGAACTGGTAGTTCTGTCACTGTTTTGGTTCACGCTTATTGAAATCAGCGTGTCCTTTGATGAGCAGTTGAGCCTTGGGGACAGACACAGGAAAGGGACATCAAGAAGAAAGCATGATTGTGGGACGGTGTGCGGCACATGGACAGTGCTAGCAAGGGCAGGTTTCCCCGACTGGGGACAGTGTGGGTGGAGAGGGAGAGACCAGGGACTCTTTCAACTGCAAGAGCGCCCCAGACATCCTCTCATGTAGCCTGCTTATTTCGTAGATAAACTTGACGTGGTCAAGGCCACACATTTCGATATTGCAAGCTGTCGGAATAGCCCTATGCACTTCTCACGCAGAGGGTGAAGTTCCACATTCTCACCCTAGCCCATCAACAAGTGGATGCCCACTCGCCGTGGGGACTGTGGGAAAAGGGATTCAGAGGGCTCTGCTGTCGTCATGACCACTGTCACCGTCCCAGCCATTGTGTGTCTACGGTGTGCCTCCTGTCATGTGACCCTCGCCAAAGCAGGCAGGAGGGTGGGGCACGGCTCCCGCCCCTGTGCACTACGGGAGGGAAGATGCTGTGAGTTGTCCAAAGCCATGCGACCTCCAAGTGCGGGGTCTGGGCCTCCCAGCTGGCTCCCTGACTCCGAGCGTGGCTCCCTTGCCGTGGCCTCTTGCAGCCTGATGAGGCTGGGTTCTGGGTGAACACGTAGGCTGGGTTGTGCTGAGTCTCTGTGAAGCTCCCCGCTGGGGTGGATGCTCGCCTTGCAAGCTCAGAGTGAGCGAGCGTGAGAGAGAACCTGGTGTGCAGTGACCCTGACCTTCCCTCGCGAGCCTGGCCTTGTGCTCAGAACCAGGCAGGATGCCAACTCTCGCAAAGCCGGGCTTTTGCGCCACGTTCAGTAGGGAGCGTTGGATTCAGATCCTCATGTTGACAGCAATTCTGTCTTGTGAAGATGCACAGAGCCTGCCTTATGCATTCTCTTCGCTGCTGGGAGTGTTGGAATCTATTTCTATTTGCAAACACGTGTATCCCGACACATAGATCATAAAACAGAAATGCAGTGTCTGAAAATCGTACGCCATTCCCCTTCTGTTTCAGTCGCTTGGTGTGTTCTGAAAGTTATGTTTTTTTCCAGAGTCCGTGAAAAGGTGTTTGTTCTTCCTCTCTTTTAACCAGCTGGGTGCCGACACTCACTTTCCTGTTCTCCATCTGACGTCAGTTCCATGTTTTGCTTCTGTCTGCTGCGCCAGCTGGTAACCTGCAGGTAGACGGATGAAAGAAGCCTTCTCTCAACCCAGGCAGTGCCCCTGGCCCCACCCTGAGCAGCCACACACACACACACACGCACACACACACTTACACACACACACACACACACACACGCACTGCGGAGCACAATGGTTTGACGCACAGGATGCCCTGCCGAGAGAGGCCGGTTTTCTTCCACCCACGGTCCTCCCTGGGCCAGCTCGGGGCAGCGGAATTGGCTGCCGTCCCTGCAAATCAGCATCCCGGAGAAGGAAGGTCTGGGTCAAGAGGAAGGAATGGCTCATCCTGAGCTGGAGAGATTAGGTTGGTTCTGTGCGATTGCTTGGGGGAGGCCTTCCAGTTTCACAACGGGCTGCAGCTCTTAATTTAGCCTGCTATCAGTTTAAGATTACTGAGCTGTATTTAGAAGAAAGACACATTCATTATTGTTATTAAGACGTCTAACTTTAGAACTATTACTAGAATAAACTCGGGAATATGATCGTATGTAACTAGAATTGTGACTAATAAAGCTCCCCGGGGTTTCCCCTTTGGGTATTAAAGACTGTAATTACAAGTCCATAGTGGAAGAAGGGAGCCAGTTTGGGGTGATGGTGTGGACAGGGAGGAGCCACTCACTGGAGACTCGCCTTTGCAGATCTGATGTGCGTTCCCTTACACTGGGGACCGACTGCACCGGATGCTCTTCGTTAGGGTGGGTGGAGACCAGGGGTCACTCCACGTTATCACGGGACGTGTGTGGCTGCTTTAGATGGGCTGGGGGTCTCCTCAGACCTTCAGACTTGGGGTTGGGGGGAACAGGGCAAGCAGCCCCAGGCGAAGCTCTCCCCTGGACCCGGACACAGTCACAAGGTGTGTTACTGAGTCAGTGCCACGCCTCCCCCGTCTGATTTACATCTCTTTGTGTTGCTGTTTGGTTTTCATGCCTGATGGCTTTGGCAAATGCCTCCCAACTGTTAATCAAGGATGAGGATTGTGGTTGTTTTTGTCTTCCAGACTTAGTTAAAGCATTTCTAGTTGGCTGTAAATTTTGATGCTGGCTGGCTGTTTAATTTGTTTCCCAAAGAAACCTTTTATTTAATGAGTATAAATTTCACAAGTATAACTTTAGGAATATAGTGATTCTCCCCACCATGCCTGCCCTCCTACCTCCACTCCCACCCCTCCTTCTCCTCCTTCTCTCATTCCAAGTCCCATTCTCCATTAAGATTCATTTTCAATTAACTTTATATACAGAAGACCAACTCTACACTAAGGAAAGATTTCAACAATTTGCCCACACACATAAAATATAAAAAAGTGTTAAGGACAAGTTTTACAATTAATTCTCATAGTACAACTCATTGAGGACAGAGGTCCTGCATGGGAAACAAGTACACAGTTACTCCTGTTGTTAATTTAACAATTAACACTTTTTTTTGAAAGATTTATTTACTTATTTGAAAGTCAAAGTAACACAGAGAAAGGAGAGGCAGAGAGAAAGAGAGGTCTTCCACCTGCTGGTTCACTCTCCAATTGGCTGCAATGGCCGGAGCTGCGCTGGCCAGGAGCTAGGAGCCAGGAGCTTTTTCCAGGTCTCCCACGTGGTTGCAGGGGCCCAAGTACTTGGGCCATCTTCTACTGTTTTCTCAGGCCAAAGCAGAGAGCTGGATGGGAAGAGGAGCAACCAGGACTAGAACTGGCACCCATATGGGATGCCGGTGCTTCAGGTCAGGGCGTTAACCCGCTGCACCACAGTGCCAGCCCCAACAATTAACACTCCTATGTATGATGTCAGTGATCCCCTGAGGCTCTTGACATGAGCTGCCTCAGCCATGGAAGCCTTTAGAATCCACAGACTCCATCAATATTTAGGGCCATAAGCAAAGTGGAATTCTCTCCTCCCTTCAGAGAAAAGTACCTCCTTCTTTTATGGCCCCTTCTTTCCACTGGGATCTCATTCACAGATATCCTTCATGTAGGACATTTTTTTTGTCACAATATCTTGGGTTTCTGTGTCTGAAATACTCTCATGGGGTTTTTAGCCAGAACAGAATGACTTAAGGGCTGAATCTGAGGTCAGAGTGGTATTTAGAGTGGTTGTCATTCTGAGTCTGTTGTGTGGACTGCTTCCTATATTGGAACATTTTCTCCTTTTAAATTCTATATATTGTTATTTTCAGACACTTGATCTTATTACATGATCCCTTTAACACTTAATCCTATCTACAAGATCACTTTAACACTTAAGATGGCGTTATTACCACCCTGGCTGACTGTTTTAAATTTGCATTCTCTCTCCCTCAGAAAGATATTGGTGGTTCCTACAGAGACTTCTGGGCCAAGGTATCCCTTGACTGTATGCTGTAAGACTTGTACATTCACAGTCACCGTGGCCTTGTCTTCAGCGGAGCCCAGCTAGGTTTACCTGAGAGTTTAGGATTGGTCCTTTGGGGAAGGAGAAACTTCTACAAGTGGAGTCTAGCATGCTGGCATTAGCTTGTCTTTAGTGCTGGTCCACACTCAACGGTTGCTCTGGCTCTGACCTGCATATTTCTACCTGATTCCCGAGCTTTTACCTTGTACTAAGTTCTAGTAACTGCATCTCAGTGCATGAGTGTCTGTGTAAATTACTGCTTAGCATGTAGGAACTGCTTAGCATGGTGGCCCTGGACCAGAAGGTGAGGCCTCAAATCCTGTGTTTGATACTCAGTTATCTGTTTGATGTGGGGCAAGTTATTTCATATCTTTATGGTTCTTCAAATCAGGGTGATAACAGTGTTTCTCTCACAAGGCTGTTGATGATCTTGAGTTGAATTATTTATCTAAGGACCTTAGAAGGGTGCTTGGCACACCATCTCACACTTGCTGAAGACTTGTCGTTGCAGTAGTTAGTGGAGAATGTGGTGGCACTGATGTCGTGAATTGTGCTCCTCTCAAGGGTGGGTGCCACTTGCCGAGTCTCACCTGGTGGTTGTGCATGTGTGACTGTGACTAGGCTCATGTCGGCAGATGCTTCCTTACTGGATGTTGGCCTGTGGGGTGATGAGTGTGTCCACGCTCCGGTCCTGTCGGCTGACATCGGCTTGCAGCATCTGTCTCCTGGTTGACACTGGCTTCAAAGACTCAGTCTGTGGTCCACCTTCTACCTCGCTAGCTGTGAGCCTAACCACATGTAAACCTGGAAAAGCAGCAGAAGATGGCCCACATACTTGGGCCCCTGTTCCTGTGTGGGAGACCTGGCTGGAGTTCCTAGCTCCTGGCTTCAGCCTGGCCCAACCCTGGCCGTTGAAGCCGTTCGGGGAGTGAGCCAGTGTATGGAAGCTTGCTCTCTCTCACTCTCTCTGTCTTACCTCCTTTCTCTCTAACTCTGCCTTTGAAATAAATAAATCTCTAAAAATATTCAGTGAGGGTGTTTATTGTGTCTTCCTTTATTTCTTTTTTCTCATCTGGCACACTCCTGGAAGTGGCAATTTTGCTTTTCCAAAAGCAACACTGCTTTTTCCACGGGGGTATGTTCCCAGTGCTCTAGAAGCAGCTCTCTTTCTACTGAGCCAGAGTTCACCGTAATACAATCACCTTAATGGTTCGGCTGTCCAGGTAGCACGTGTTTGTTCTGCCTGGATTCCAGGCCTGATGCTGTGCCAGAGCATACAAGAAACATGAACTCCATCAGGCTCAGCCGCTGCCCTTGGAGCACTTGCCACGCTGTGGCCTGGGGCGGGGCCGTGAGTGTGCGAGGCCAGGCTGTGCAAGAAGTATGCACGCACAGCCCGTCCGGCAGGTGCACCGTCTGCACTGCTAAGATTCATGGAGCTCCCAGCAGGTCTTTCTCTTGCAGTCCATGCAGAAGGGCCACCTCCCCTCCTCTTGGAGTCAGCTGAGTGTCAGCATCTTCCGTCTTGCTCCTGATGGGGGGAGAGCAGGGCGTTCCAACGGCGGGCACAGCGCTGCCACGAGGTTCCAGTTTTGCGATGTTGGTTACAATGAAGGCGATTAACTTGACGCAGTCGGCTATTTCTGTACTGTCTTTGTGATCTCTCCTCATCTACGCTTTATCTGCATCGTTGCTTGTTTGGCCGTTTGCTTTAAATGTCTGGTTTTTGCCTAAGTAAATTTAGGAAAATTTTGTTATAATCGTTAAGTGGAAAAGTGGTATGGCTTACCATGTAAAGATAACAAAAAGGTACGTAGACACCTATTAGCATTTTTAGAAGTTCATCTCTAAACCCCCTAAATGTGTTGCACGGTCCACGAATATGGAATCCTGGCCTTTCTCTGGTCTTATCTTCCCTTGGGAAGGAGTGTTGACCGTTTGGCCCAGATCTGTCTTTAAATCTGTGTGGCATTTTCACGCTCCCCCAATTCTATTCCCTGGCCACACTTTTTTCCTCTGTTTTGTTCTCTTCACAGCATATAGTTGCATAGTTTTCTACAATTATTTATTTGTTACCTTGCTTGTCTTTTTAAAAAATACTATGCATTTGTTCATTTGAGAGACAAAGACACATGCAGACAGATGGAAAGAGCTCCCACCTGCCAGTTCACTCCCCAGATGCCCACAGCTCTGGGCCTGGGCCAGGCAGAGGCCAGGAGCGGGGAGCCCAGTGCAGGTCTCCCACATGGGTGCAGGAACCCAGTTACCTGAGTCATCACTGCTGCCTCCCAGGGTCTGCACTGGCAGGAAGCTGGCGTTAGAATTCGAGTCAGAACCCGAGTCCTGGCTTCCCGTATGGGTTGCTGGAATCTTAGCCTCTAGGACAAACCTCCGCCCTTCCGGTCTGTCCTGGGTGACTAGGACAGCATTGTGGGTGGCTCCCTGCAGTCCCCAGGGCGTGCATTCTGCACTGAGCATCCTGACAGTCATATGATATGCTGACAATCTGCTGGATGCCAGCAGCTGGGCTGGGGTTAAATGACCCTGTTGCTAACTCAATACTTGATTGTCCTGTTTTTTTTTTCTCTTGTTTCTTTCGATGGTTTACTACGCCTTTGGAGTTGCTTTAACCGTATGGACTCACGGGTGTTTTTCCTCTCTTGAATCTCCGTGGATTTTCAGAATGTTTGTGCCTTCCTTTCTTGCTTTCACTGACGTCCCATTTCTAACATTGGAACCCACTGGGCCAGGTCTTTGCTACTTAACCCAACACTGCCCAGGACCTTCTGTTCTGCTAGCCTCCCGGCCTGCCCATCAAATGCATCCAGGGACAAAACACTCCAGGTCTGTAGCATAAGCAGTTCACACAGTTCAGTCTCCCTGCTTGGCAATTCAGATATTTTAAAAACAAACAATAGGACAATGACAAGCACATTTGTCCTTCTGTGCCAGGAAGTCTTAGCTGAAGGCAAGGCCCCTCCATCCATCTTAGTTCTTGGAGAATGTTTGGATTCTCGTTCTTAAGGCAGTGGGTGAATAATTGTCACTCATATCTTCTCAATCTTTACATCTTTTTCAGGCAGCTAGACTAAGAATCTGGATGAATTCATTTTTATCTTTATTTTTCAAGTATTTTGTTTGAAATTCATAGATTACACAGTTCATGGGAAAATTGAATTAAAAGATAAATGTATTTTGGTACAAGAACTTTTGAACTCAAAGAGGTTTTTTTTGCAGTTTTTTTTCATTGCATTTACCGTGAAATTTTTGGATTCCCCTCATATTGCATGGATTTGAACGTTTTTGCACCAAAATAAGTTTATCTTTTAATTCTATTTTGCACTGACTTTTTCAAGTATATTTGTGCCTTAGAAGATACCCACCAGGCTCAGTCAGGGAGGAAACGTGATCTGTTTCTGAGACAGAGACATCCTGTTGAGGACCTCTGTGTCTCGGTCTTCAATCTTGCAAGGCTTTGTCCACATTTTCCTGCCGAATTAAATAATGATAAATCAAGGGAATAAGAGCACAGATCCACTTCCTGTAACAAATCCACTGTCTTTTTTTTTCTTCTAAATTTATTTATTTGATCAACAGAGAGAAAGTGAAGGAGAGATAGAGGTCTTCTATTCACTGGTTCACTCCCCAAATGGCCACAAGGTCTGAGGTGGTCCAGGAAGCCAGGAGCTTC
The DNA here is from genome assembly GCA_015711505.1 of Sylvilagus bachmani. Taxonomy (NCBI): domain Eukaryota; kingdom Metazoa; phylum Chordata; class Mammalia; order Lagomorpha; family Leporidae; genus Sylvilagus; species Sylvilagus bachmani. The sequence continues at coordinate 4,802,506 of CM027404.1, forward strand.
CTCCCAGTCTCCCATGTGGGTGTGGGGGCCAAAGGTGTTGGACCATCTTCTACCGCGTTAGCAGGAAGCTGGGTGGAAGCAGAGTAGCTGGGACTTGAACCTGCAGCCATGTGGGATGCTGGCGCTGCAGGTGGAGGCGTGACCTTCTGTGCCACAGTGCCGGCCCCAGGGCTGGTTAACTGTAAAAGCCATAGATATTGGGAATGAGTGACTCAGAGCCCACAGCTGGGCTCACACTCTAACAGTGGAGTCTCTGCCACGGAGGAGGCCCACGCTGCAAATTTGAGAACAGGCAGCAGCGGTTTGTATTGGCTGCCATCCGTGATCGGTGGCACCGGCAGTTAATTAGTTCTTTTCAACAGTGGGACTGAGCCGACCCCAAGAGAAAAAGTACATATCATTTTGTAAATGAAAAATACTTGTTGAAGGGCTGAGACGTTTGTGATTTGAGTAAGGTTGGGAGGAAGGTGCGCTGAGAGATTAGAAACGACACAGCTGTGATTACAGGCTGCTCGGCCCTCTCAGGTTTCCTTTGAGCCAAATTTGTGTTTATCAGAGGCTTTGATTACCTGGGTTTCTGTTGTTTACTTGTCTGCTTCAGAAACTCTGGCTGCCTTAATATAAGAAAATCTCCAGTAATGTTGGGTTGGCTCAGAAGCCCTGTCCGCCCAGCCATTATAAGTATGCATTTCTAAGGCTTCAAGGAAGGGTCATTAGACTAAGATGATGGCCTGTTGCTGGATTTAAAACCCTATTTTGTGGGTTTCTTGTTTGCACCCTCCTTCAAAGGCCCCCTCTCTGCCCATCAAGCCCTGCCCTTTGTTCTCCACGCCGGGCCGGGGAGTCCTTCCGCTCTCCACCTTACTGCAGGCAGGAAATGAGCCGCAGCGGCGGCTCAGTCAAGGCCAAAGTGTTCTGGAGTCTTGGTTTTCCTGACATCACGTCCTAGATTTCCATGTGGTCCTGTGGCTCTTTCAGAAATAATGAGTTGTTAAATATTAATTGACAATTTTGATAGCAGGCCGTGCCGACCATCTTCGACTTCATTTTAATAAAGGAAGTGACAGAGTATCTGAAGGCAGCTGGATCTGCCTCCGTAGGAAAGGAGATCTTTCAGAGTCAGTACTGCTTATTGATGACAAAATAATGACGAGCTCTCCAAATACACCAAGCATTCATTCTGCGGGAATAAGCGTAAGAGACGGTGGGAACTGCCCGAGCTGCACGGGCCTGGACTGCCCTGGGGGATATTTTATGAGTGGAGCACGGGGCCTGAAAGAGTTGACAGCTGCAGTTCGCAGAAGGGCCTAAGCTGTTCCCAGTGAGCTGCTCACGCACCCACAGGATGTGGCCGATGGCGTCCAGGAGTGGCCGCTGGCGTCCAGGAGTGGCCGCTGGACAAGAGTGAAGTTGTAGGTGCAGCTGGTAAAGAGGCTGGCAGTCAGGAAAGAATGGGTCTGGTTCTAAAAGGCCGACTGCCAGGACCATAACCACAGGACTCCCCAAAACGGTGGCCTGGAGGCAAGGCGACACACTCTGCATAGGGCTTCCTGGACAGGCTGACTTGATTCCTACGAATCAGTAGCTTTGAAATGTTTAAGTGGTTTAACCAAGATAACCAATGATAATAGCTACTTAACTATTGACATCCTGCAAGGTGCTCCACCATGCTCTCTACTTGACGTGAGTGATCGGACCAGACTCCCACAGGAACCATTGACAAGTGCTCTTACCGCCCCGTTTCTGGAAGGAAGGAAGCTGGAGTGAGTGTTCGGCCCACGGGTAGGATGCCTCCATCTTCCCACCCGCTCCCTGCTGTTGCTTCTGGGAGAGTGATGGAGGATGACCCAAGGGCTTGGCTCCTGCTACCGTGCTGGAAGACCTGCATGGAGTTTCTGGCTTCGGCCAGGGACTTGCACACCTGGGTTGGCCCTGGCATCATTTAGAGCCGTGGGAGGTCAAGGGAGTGGGGAGACCCCAAGTTCTTCTGCCGAAGGCTGAGTGAGGTTGAGACACCTTGCTGTCACGCGTCGTACCTGAGTGGAGACTTGAGACTTCATGGGATCCGTCGCCGGCACACAGACGTTTGGCGTTCGCTAGAACAGTCAACGCACAGGTGCAGATTAGGAAGCATCTGTACAGAAAGATTCAAGGCTGGAAGAGAACTGTTGGAGAGGGAGTGGAACCCTCGCTGTATCGCTCTTGGTTATTTCTTTCTTTACTGACTTACAAACAGGAGTGGGGTCTTATTTGGTCTCTCCTGTTCTTAGCAGGCACAGTGTCTGCCGAGTAGAATGTTTTCAGTAAATATGTCCTGAGATTTTCCAGTTGAGAGCTCTACATATTGACCCTGTCTGTGGTTTTCTCTTCCTCGTGTGGCCTTGCTCTTTGCTTCCATTTGAGAAGTAAAAAGGGATCAAGACCATAAAGTGAGACAAAAGGGGTCACTGGGGCAGTCTGCTTCCTGGACCTCTCTTAGTATGGGGGCTGGGCAGGGTTGAGCTCGGTCACTCCCACGATCCATGTAGCTAGTGCTGTAACTGGCGGAGTCACCGGAAGCCCTGCAGATCCCGGACATGGTCAAAAGAATCAGACCAACCAAATTGTGGTTCTCTCTGGCAAATACCTGGCTATCTGGTGAATGATCCTGTAATCAGGCGCTTATTCTTGATTTATTACTGAATTCCAGGGTTGGAAAGGGTCGTAGAGATCGTGTGATACAGTATTGTTATTTTAGAGGTGGATTAATAGAATCCAGAGAGGTTAAGTGTCTTGGTTCAGGACACATGGCCAGTGCAGTTGGTGCTGTCTCAAAGCTTCTAGTCCCCGTCCCCGCAGTAGCACTCTGGTACGGGCGAGGAGCGCGAGCTGGTTTGTGTTTGTCCCTGAGGTTTTCCCCGTGACCGCAGTGTGACCTGTCCCAGTTACTGGATCCTGAGTCTGTGGAGCTGTGTAAGCAGTAGAGATCGGGCCTGGCTCTGTGTAGTAGGCTGAGCCTCCCTCTGAGGCACTGGCATCCCATATGGGTGCCAGTTCTTGTCCCGGCTGCTTCTCTTCCCATCCAGCTCTCTGCTAATACACTTAGGAAGAGAGCAGAAGATGACCCAAGAACTGGGGTCCTTGCCACTCACGTGGGACATGAAGCTCCTCGCTCCAGGCTTCAGTCTAGCCCAGCTCCGACTGTGGCAGCCATTTGTGGAGTGAACTACAGGATGGAAGACCTTTCTCTCTCTCTGTAACTCTGCCTCTCAAGCAAAAAAATAAAATCTCTAATAAAATAGTAGAGGTCTATGCACGTACAGAGGGAGGTGGGGGTAGCACTCACCCCCTTTTCTGTAAGTGGTGGACTGTCTACTGCTTTGGGAACTGTAAGGATGGGTGTGTGTGTGTGTGTGTGTGTGTGTATTGTGGTTGTCATTGTTTTGCATTTAAATTTTGTGAATGTTTCTTTTTTGAGAGTTAAAGCTAATTTTGGGCAATTTGTGATATGGGTGTCTATTTTCTTTGACAATAGTTGATAGACTCAAGAAAAATACTATTGAGCTACTAGTCCTTAAGTATTAACCACGTGTTGGGGTAGCGAAGCCAGAGTGGTTTGAATCACTGAATAACGTCTTATTTCCCCTTTTAATGATCAGGTTAATGATTGGGGATCCCAATCAACTGGAAAAAAATTAATAAAACATATAAAGGGGGCTGCGACAACATAGACTGTACTGATGGTTTTGGGATGGGGTAACCATCCAGCCTGTGAGTTGCTCTGCTTATCCACAGCCATGGAGCCGTGGAGTCAGACCTCTTGGGTACAGACTTCAGTGTGCAAAACAGACCAGACAGCTGGCTCATGCCATCAAAGTCTGCAAGACAGGGCCTATGGAGGAGACTCGTCCTAGCTCCGGTCCTGTTCTCTGTGTGCCCTGGAACCTGGTGCCAGAGGCTGGATCCACAGCCAGTGCCACTAGCAGACACGTTCTCCTGGAAACAGACCCCTGGCCAGAAGGAAGGATTTCATTCCTGTATGTTCTTAGTCTTCCCAGAAGCAATGACATTTTCTGAAAGGCTGAGTAACACTTTCAGGAGTTCCAATCATTATTCCAGGCTGCAGAATCTGCTAGCAATAACACAGAGCTTGGATGGGTCCCAGGAGCCGTCCGCCAGAGAGAACTCCCTCACGCACCTTATGATTCACATCTGACCGCTCCCTTCCGATTCCAGACACCACCCCACTGCCTGCCTTTCTCATCCTTCCACGCCACGGCTGACCTGTTTTCCCTTCTCTGCCTCACCCTTCAAGTATGAACGCGCCTACGTTCATGGTAAATCTATGTTCATGATAAAAAAAGTTAAACCCACGTGGACCTTGGAATCCAGGAATTCCACTCCTGGGTGTTTACCCAGCAGAAATCGGCACTCGCGTCTGCAGAAGCACTGGTCCAGGAACATTTACAGCAGCTCTGTCCATCATGGCTGAAAACTGCAAGTCACCCACACGGCGTCAGCGGAAGCTATGCAGGCAGGAGCCAGTGGAGTCGTGTGATGGAGTACTGCTCAGCAGTGAACGGGAACCGATGTGGCACATGCAGAATACGTGCGTGTGTGTAGCCTCCGGCTCGCAGGCACCCTCCATGCATGGAAAGACAGCAGGGCTGTGATTGCCTTTGTCCAGAAGGGCAGTGGAGCTGGCCCGGACAGGGCCGTGGGCGGGGCTCTGCAAGGAGGATGTGCAGTCAGGAAGACACCAGGTCTGTGCATTTCACTAGTTGGGAATCAAAACTCAGTTTAAAATGAAAACCTAGGGGGCCGGCGCTGTGGCGCAGTGGATTAACACCCTGGCCTGAAGCGCCGGCATCCCATATGGGCGCTGGGTCTAGTCCTGGCTGCTCCACTTCCAATCCTGCTCTCTGCTACGGCCTGGGAAAGCAGTGGAAGATGGCCCAAGTCCTTGGGCCCCTGCACCCATGTGGGAGACCTGGAAGAAACTCCTGGCTTCGGATCAGCGCAGCTCTGGCTGTTGCAGCTAATTGGGGAGTGAACCAGTGGATGGAAGACCTCTCTCTCTGCCTCTCCTCTCTCTGTGTAACTATGACTTTCAAATAATAAATAAATAAACCTTTAAATATAAATAAAATAAAATGAAAACCTAAAGGAACACAGTCTTCTCTGGCCCCGGGTTTTGCTTGTTCCCTGTTCCTTTCGGCTCCGTGCTGTCCCCAGCACCTCTCCGCCAGGCACCACCTGCCTGGCCATTGTGAACCTGTGTTTTTATTTAAAATGCTGCTTTACACCTCTCGGGTCTAGCCCTAGATTAAAGGTATTTGTTTGGGTTTGAGATGTTTCAGACCCTGGACGAGAGACAAGAAGGGGGTTTTGAGCGACCGCAGGGCTCTTTGTGGTGCGTCTGACACCACGGCTGGTGCTCCCGTCACCTCCAGCGGCCGTGCCTGATACGCGGTGGTTAGTTTTGTGGCTGGCTTTCTGGCTCCCCTTTCCATGCTCGCTCAGCGACCCCTCCGTGCAGGACAGTGTGGCTGTGTCTGTCCGCGCAGAAGCTTCCTTTAAAACCTGCTCTCAGAAGGGTCCGCTGTA
>CM027404.1:4808191-4867462 GCA_015711505.1 Sylvilagus bachmani
CCTTCCTTCCTTCCTTCCTTCCTTCCTTCCTTCCTTCCTTCCTTCCTTCTTTCCTTCCTTCCACAACAGAGCTACGCTGAGGCAAGCATTTTGCATAAGTTGCATTTCGCAGATACACAGGTGTCCCCCATAAAGTTCCTGGGGAACTGGAAGTACAAGCTTACTTTGGTGCCAGAGTTCTGAAATCCAGACATAGTGTTTCCTAAGACACCTTTTCCTGAAGTCCTGATTGTCTCTTGAGGGTCCACTCCGTCGCCCCGTGACCACTGTAGGAGCACATCACGTGGCATTCGTGTCCTTATCAGCTTGATCCTAGACAAGTCCTGCAGAAAAAGCACACCATCACACAATCAAAGCAGTTTTCTCCAAAAAGGGGGGGAACTACTTTTCAAACCAGGTTACACAGTCTTACGCCATAGCCGTTTACCTCACCGAAGTCATTGACATCAATTATTTTTTTCCACCAGGCTTCTCAAAATCAAATATGGATTGGGCTTACGAGGCAGCATTTGCGACAGCGACGTGTCTGCAGGAGTGCAGAAATGCAGTGCGTCTGCTTCCTTCAGCACGGAGCAGACAGCAAGGAAGACAGCTGCGGGAACCCAGCCACAGAGCCTGGCGTCCAGCCCTCTGCTCTTACGTCACCGTCCAGCTGACCGAAGTCCGTGCCAGCCCGAGAGGACACAGGCTAATATGGTGCACTGCTTTCTTCTCAGAGTGTCCACGGGTGCCCAGAACTTGGCACTGTGATCTTAATGTGTTAAAAGATGTATTTATCTGAAAAGCAAAGTGACAGAGAGTCGGGGATATTTCCATCTGCTGTTTCACATCCCTACTGGCCACAATGGCTGTGGCTGGGCCAGGTGGAAGTCAGGAGCCTGGAACTCGATCTGGGTCTCCCACGTAGGTGGTGAAGGCCCACACGCCAGGACCATCTTCTCTTACTTTCCTGGGCAGGTTGACAGGGAGCTGGATAGAACACAGAGCAGCCACAGGGCTTGAACTGGCACTCAGTATGGGATGTGCCACAGCACCAGCCCCAGGATAATTATTTTAATTCTTTTTGAAAAGATGTATTTATTTATTTGAAAGTCAGAGTTATACATATAGAAAGAAACACACATACACACACATGTGCACAGATCTTCTATCTGCTGGTTCACTCCCCAAATGGTTGTGATGGTCAGGCTGGGTAAGGCCAGAGTCAGAGGACTGAATTCCATTGGCTCTCCCACGTGGGTGGCAGGGGCCCAAGAACTTGAGCCATCTTCTGTGTTTTCCTTGCTGTATTAACAAGAAGCTGGATTTCAAGTGGAGCAGCCAAGACTTGACTTGGTCCTCCAATTTGGGATGCCGGCATCGTAGGCGGTGGCTTAACCCATTACTCCACGACACTGCTCATGTTCTTAGAATAGCTTTTAAGAGTGACTACAGTGTGAAACTTAAGGAATGATTTTTTTTTTCTAATAAGAAATTGAATTAAAAAGTTTCTCCCTTTTTCCAGTGATTCAAAGTCAGAGTTCCAGTTTATCCATAAATATCCAAACCCCACTTGACTTTTGTTGCTCAGGTGTTGCTTCAAGATCCTGGGGAATCTCTGACAATGAAAAAAGAGAAAGGAGGATCAAGATCTCAGATTTCCTGCTCAGCCACAAATGCCAAGTCTGAAGCTTCTAGCATGCTTGGGTGTCCGGGTTTGACTTTAGTTCCGGGCAAAGTTAGGACTCTGGATGGAGTTTTGAGATCAGTTTCTAGGGGCCAGCTGCCGTGCCGGGAACAACAGTGCCCACTTCGGGACTGGGCGGTGCCAGCTCCCACACCCTCCTGATGATGGCATTGGAGCTCATGCTGAGCAGCAGGAGACCCGTCATGTTGTGGAGCTCTGTCATCTTGCTTCTCCGCCCACAGCACCAGCAGGTGTGCACAGCGGGATGGGGGGGACCCTGATGTGTCCGGGGCACCTGCTCACTCCCTTTCCCTAGCAAGTCTACTGGACAGCTTGAGGCCGGGGACTGCCCTAGACAGGTGAAATGTGTGGAACAGGAGCACAGAGAGGAGGTGAACCATGGCTTCGGAAAGAAACCCACATGTGCCGAGGACAGGGAGACCGTGATGCCCAGTGGTTTTACTGGCTGAGGAGGTCTCGCCTTGCCCTGCCTTTGGACACCTGGTCTTGCTGAAAAGGAAGTTCATGGCCCCTAAGTGAGACCTGAACATTCCCATTCAACCACCGGGAAGAGCCATCTCCTTAACAGATGACTGTTCCAGACTCTCCCAGGGTTCCCTGCACCACCGATGGGCCCACCTTGGTGGCCGATGATTATTTGTTGATCGCAATACAAGAAGAGGTCCTGGTTACATGGGGAGAAGCAGATACTTGCTGGATACTTGCTGGATAAAGTGCCCGACATCGTCTGAGGTGTTGTATGTGGAATGCATCCAGTAGACACTTCCTGAGCATCAGCTGTAGAAAAACACAAAGACCAAGGTAAGAGAAACGCTGCTGCCCTCATGGGCATGGCGTCCAAACGTGAGCTTGCAGTCAGCTGCCTGGCACCTAGATGGACCAGGCATGTGTCATGCTAGTTGGAGCCTCACGGGCTTATCCTGGGAGTTGGCTGCTCTCGTCCTCTGTGTGGCTTCACTTTCGTACCAGCCTCCTTTTCTGTCTGTTGCTTATCACGTGGGTCTGTTGGGTTGATCATAACAGTAGCTAGCATCTACTGATTGTGTGGTGTTTGCCAAGGGTGTTGAAAGCATTGGCTGACGTATTCCCCACAGCAGCTCCGAGCACTCGCTCTCTTTTAGGGAACTGTAGCAGGATTAAGCACCTTGCTCAGCCTCAGACTCGGGACTCACGTTCTGTAGCTCTCACTCCAGTGTTCTTGCCAAGATACCGTGCCAGCGGCGCGTCACACACGGACGACGCGTGGAGCCCGTGGAGGGGACACTGCTCCTGGCTTCAGAGTGGGACCTGCAAGCTCCCATTGCATGTTTGGCCACGGACACAGGAGCCGGTACAGGAAACTCCCCACACTGTGATCTAGTTCTTTGTGAACCTCGCTTCTTTCTTGTTCTTAATTCCAGGTCTTGACAGTTTGACAAGTAAACAACCTTGTGCCTGTGGCACACGTGGCTGCTGTGGGTATTGTCTAAGCTTGGACAGACCTCACAAGACAGAGGGGCTCCAGGCTCCATTTGGGGCAGGATGGGGAGTGCTGGTTACTCAGAGAGAGGCAGAGGGCTTGGAGTGAGCCCTGGGGACGTGGGTGCTGGCCTCATGTTCTCACTACTTTCGGGTACTCAGACACTCCACTGTCTGCAGCCTTACCCTTACATAAAACAACTGTCCCTTTCCACCTCACGTGACTCTTGGTAGTCTCGATTGAGATAAGGAAAGTGAGGCGTCTCACTCCACAAATGGATGCTTCAGTGTGAAGCATATGGAAGGCGAGTCAAGGCTTTGGGTGTATTTGGTTAGCACAACATCAGCACAGCCTAACCTGGGGCATTTTGGTCCCAGTGGAGAGCCAGTGCCCATCTGCCTCCCTCTCCATTGCCCCCTCTCTGTCACCAGTCTTAAGCAGCCGCCACCCAGCATCTGTCCCTGTAGGTTGGTGTCTTGGCTCTTCCACATGGAGACACAGTGAGGGGGTCTTTGTGACCTGCCCTCCTCACTCGGCATTGCGTTTTCCAGGCTCCCCCGTGTTGCGGTGCCACCGCCTCCCATTGCATGGCTGGCTGTTCCGCCTGTGTGGACACAGCACAGTTTGTTCACTCAGTCATCAGTGGGTCGGCGTTGGGTGGTTCCTACTGCTTGGCTCTTGTGAGTAACGGTGCCATGACTGTGTTCAGAGTGTTGTGTGCATGACGTTTCCATGTCGCTGATGTGTGTTAAGGAGAATGGCAGGATACGTGGGAATTCAGTGTTTGATATTTCGAGAAAATCCCAATCTGTTTTCCAAAGTGGCTGCGTCGTTTTGCCTTCCCACCAGCAACATAGGAGGCTGAGACTATCGCCTTGTAATTTTCTCATTCCTACAGAATTCTAAAGCTTTGTGCAAAGATTGAAATGCACCAGGCGGTTCATTTGGACCCCTTTTAAGAAAGGGAATCTGTTGGGGCCGGCACTGTGGCAGAGTGGATAAAGCTGCCACCTGCAGTGCCGGCATCCCATACCCATATGGGCACCAGTTTGAGACCCAGCTGCTCCACTTCCAATCCAGCTCTCTGCTGTGGCCTGGGGAAGCAGTAGAGGATGGCCCAAGTGCTTGGGCCCCTGCACTCGCGTCGGAGACCCAGAGGAAGCACCTGGCTCCTGGCTTCAGATGGGTGCAGCTCCAGCCTTTGCAGCCAACTGGGGAGTGAACCAGCAGATGGAAAACCTCCCTCTCTGCCTCTCCTTCTCTCTTTGTGTAACTCTAACTTTCAAATAAATAAATAAATCTTCCAAAAAAAAAATCTCTCTGCAAACTAAGTTTTTTTATATTGAGAAGATGCAACCAATTAATGAAGCAGAGACACTGATTTCTGGTTTAATTTTTAATAGTCAATAATGAAAGAGGAATATCTGTTTATCTACATTCCTGTATATGTGTGTTCTAGACTGCTCTAGACCACTCTCCTTTTAGAGTCTAAAAAATTTATTTGATAGGCAGAGTGTCAGAGAGAGATAGAGAGAGAGAGAGAGAGACAGAGTCCTCGCATCTGCTGGTTTATTCCCCCAGTAGCCACAGTGCTCAGGGCTGGGCCAGGCTGAAGTCAGGATCCAAGAACTCCGTCCCTGGCCCCCACGTGGGTAAGCAGGGCCATGGGATTGTTGGAATTCCACACTTGGTGTGACTGGTGTGTGTTCACACATGAATTCATTGTAAGAGGCTAGAGATCAGGCTGCCAGGCTGGAGCCCCTTGGCTGAGTCCTGGTGCCTCCGCAGGAGACGCAGGCAGACACACAGACAGGTTCACCCCTGTCCCCGTCCCATGATGCTCTACACTGCCTTGGGCTCTGAGAGCAAGAAGGCAGGTTACCCAGCAGGGTAACAGCTAGGGCCATGTCTGCCCCTCCCAGGTGCGTGAGAGACACTTGGATGGGAAGTGCAGCAGCTCTCAGAACGATGCTGTGGTGCAAGTGGTGGCTGAACCGGCCCTGGGCCACAACACGGGCCCACTTTTTCTCTTTAAAACTCACTTTCCTCACTGTTTTGCTAGTAAGGGTTTGTGCCTTGATTCCAGGTCAGTGAGACATGTTTACAAACAATCCCATGTGTGGATTTCAACTCAGGTCTTTCAGAGCAATTTAATTCTCCATTCATAAGAGCATTCGGGAAAGGTACGAAACTACCAATTTTTACAAACCAACATTTAGCCTTTAGAACTGCAGTGTGCATGGTCTTCATTTATAATTAACATGAACGTTCAGGGCGAAATGAATTTTTTGACTCGTATGAGTCAGCGTTTTTGCGGCCATGATGAAATACTGGAGGCAGATAACTTTCTAAGGAAAAGAGGTTTGCGTGGCTCGTGGTTCTGCAAGTGCAAGGACAGAGGGTCTTGTCGGGTGGTGGCCTTCTTGCTCTCAGAGCCCAAGGCAGTGTAGAGCATCGTGGGACGGGGACAGGGGTGAACCTGTCTGTGTGTCTGCCTGCGTCTCCTGCGGAGGCACCAGGACTCAGCCAAGGGGCTCCAGCCTGGCAGCCTGATCTCTAGCCTCTTCCCAATGAATTCATGTGCGAACGCACACCAGTCGCACCAAGTGTGGAATTCTAACAAGTGCCAGAGGGTTGAAGCTTAACTCCTGTCTTCATAAGGGAGACAGAAGTTGGGTCTGTAAGGAGATTTAGAGGAAGAATAAGTGATCTGCAGTGGACATGAATGGACGTGAAGGTAGAGAGGGCCTGGGACCAGGTTTGCCAGGGCGCAGAGGGTGGGGTCAACTCCGATCTTGGGGATTTACTTCTAGGCAGATGGCAGTCTTCAGAGACAGGCCTCACCTGTGGTTTTGGAGGGAAGGCGTGGCTAGAGGCCGTGGTGGGGGTGGGTGGAGGTAGAGCAGGTCGGAAGCCTTGGATCTCCTGTGGTTCCACGTATTCAGCAGCCTGAGGTGCCCCCCTAAAACCTTGTCTTAGGAGCCGGTGTTATGGTCCAGCAGGTTTAGCTACTGCTTGGGATGCTAGTGTCCCATTTTAGAGCCCCAGTTCGAGTCCCTGCTGCTCCACTTCCGATCCAGCTCCCTGCTAATGTGCCTGGGAAGGCAGCAGAGGATGGTCCAACTCCTTGGGCATCTCCGGCCCATGTGGGAGACTTGGGTAGAGTTCCAGGCTCCTGGACTTGACCTGGCCCAGCCTTCTTGGGGCCATCTGGGGAGTGGACCATTTCTGTCTCTCCTTCTTTCTCTCTGTCACTCTGTTTCTCAAACAAATAAATAAATCTTTCTAAGTTACCTTTCTCTTACAAGCATGCTGCATATTTTTATTAGATAAACCTGTGTAAAAGACAAATAGAATTCGTCCAGACCTCTGGGTTTCCTTATTGCGTTTACTTACTGTGATGGCTATTTTACGTACTTCCTAATCCTCTCCTATTGTGGGCATGAGTCGGCATTTTGTGTTTGCTTTTCACATTTGTGGATAGGTTACAGAGCCAGCTAATCTGCATAGAGCAATTGGGAACAGCATCCTTAGTGAGTAATGAGTTTCCTCTGTTCTGCAGATAACATCGCCTCTGCCACTTGAAACCAGGGCGGAGAGTGACAGGCACAGAAGGACCAGGCTGCGTCTCCAGTGTCCCTGGCGTGTTCTGTCTCCCTCCGCTGACCCTGGATTATGCAGACAGGGCACTGTTCTGTGGTCTTGCCCTTTGTGCCAGACCTTCGCTGTCATTCTGCATTATGAACCCGCAGGTTCAATGCTTCTTTTACATAAGAAGTATTTTCTTTCCAGTGATCCCTCTAAGATATTCATGCCCAACTAAAAATACTGCTGAATCTTAGTCCCCAGTAGAGTTTCAGGGTTAACGGGAAACTGTTATCGCTTGCTTACGATGCATGGAAGTCTATTTTATCTTTGTGGCACTCCTTTTATTAAAAGAGCGTAGCCATTCCTCGCTACATCTGTCTTTCCCCAGAAACCAGGGAAGCTGTGCCTTGCTGGCAGGAAAAGGAGCTGTGATTATTTATTTGCCGATATGTGTTTGTTTCCACCTGCCCTTTTAAGCAGTTCGTTTGTAATAATCGATTGTGACAGCAAAAAGGATTTCAGCTCCACTATCTTGCGTTTCCAACAGCAGAGAAGCACAAGTAATTTTCAAAAACTCTTATGTGCCCAGTGAGGTAATTTCCCTATTACTGGCTTTTAGCAAGGATTTGTAATTAAATTAGAGGGAAAAGGCGATGGCAGCCAACGTCGTGTCGCATTTATTTCAAGGGTGACGTCAGATACGGCAGGGACGGTCACTGATACAGCGTGGAGACCGGGCAGCAGAGGCGGCGCTGTGAGAGCGCAAAGCCGGGTTCCTGCTTCCCCGAGTGAGACGGGCAGACAGAAAGCCAGCCCTGGCTGAGCGATGCACTTGATTTTCTTCCTAAGCCAACAATGGAGATAATGGGAACTGACCCCAAACTTTTCAAATGAAATAGTTGTCTTCAATTTGTTTTGAACAGAAGTTGAGTGTATCTACACACACACGTACACACATATGTACACACAGAATTACCCAGTATCTGAAAAATGTGTATCCAACTCCTTCTCCATGTCTGTCTGTATGTCCATTTTCCTTTGAATTAGGCTACAACTAGAGAAGAAAAGCATTAGTGGTAAAATGAGATTACAGTGGGGGTTTAAACCTTTAGGAAGCCATCTTTAAAAGCTGCGACTCAGTTCCTGCTTTCTACTTGAACCGGCAGTGGTTGCACCATAGCCTGGAACTATGGAGACGTGTCGTGGAGCGGGTTCACCAGTGTGTGCGCCTGTCCTCATTATAACATGGCCCGGGGCCTGGAGCTAAACATTTTTCTAGAACATAATGAGCTGTGTACTGTAATGAAGGTGTTTGGAATTGATTTGACTGCTACTTAGTATAAAAAGTCCCAGATCAAAGACAGTGGGCAGCCTGCAGGCACTGGGCGTTCATAGGCGAGGGCCCTGGTAGTGGAGAGGCAAGTGGGAGGGTGTGGTGGCTGACGCAGAGCCCCGGATGTTAGCCAGCAGGTGTGTGGTTTTCTGCCCTTCACGTCACCACACGGTGCTCAGCACACCACCATCCGGCCCTGGATGGCTCTGAGGAGTGTTTTGAAGACTATTATAAAAGTCAATTGAATTTCTCTCTCTATTCCTCTCAGTTCAGGAGTACTTCGCATTGCTCCTCCATCACTGTCATGGCCACCCTCCAGACCTAATTTGTAAAATGAATTTTGCTGAATGCCATTTAATCTTATTGCCATAGTTACAAACCAAGACATCCAAGATCTCCAGCCCGACCTGGGAACAGCTGATGGGTACAAGGGAGAGGACTGATTCTCACGCGAAGCTCTGTGCGCACACACAGGCTCTGATTCAAAGAGAGCGGAAAGCCGGATCTTTGAAAAGCCCCACGTCTCCTGCTTGTCGCTCTGCAGCACACAGCAGCCTCAGGTTTGAATGGAATGTGTGAAGACTGAGACGAGGTTCCGCTCTGCAGCCTGCTCTCTTGGTTTCTGTGTCAGGGTTGTTGTGAGTTCACAGCCTTGCTGCTTTCACAGGAAAAGCTGAGCATTTTAGAACTACTTGCAGATTAGAAATCCAAGAACTCATGTAGCGTTTGAAATTTTAAAAAAGTCTTAGATCATCTCGAAGCATTTGCATTTGACAAAGCTCTGTGTGTTCTTTGCATCTGTCATCTATCTACTATCACCTATCGATCTATCTTTATCTGTCTATCTGTACTTGGTCTCAGCCAAAACATTGAGAAGGGATCTATATATTATCTTATCTCTCTATCTCTCTAGAATCTGTCGTGTATCTTCCTGCCTGTCTATATATGTATCCATCTACCTATGAAGCTATCATCATAAAACAAGTACATAATCTGGGTCAATACATGTGCTCAATGGAAGAGGCTCAGGTTGGGTTACATGGAAAGAAATTGAGGTGTTGAACCCTGAATGGCTTGCCAGTACTTGTACAGTGTAAAAATTCATATATATACTGAGAGAGAGAGTAGAGAGATAAAGGTGATCAGTGTAATTAGAATATATTCTAAGAGTTGTTTGACTCACCTAAGCAATCGGTTTATAAGGTTTTTCAATCCCAAAGCCACTTTGATCTAGTTTTTAATATGCTAAAATCCCATTCTCCTCGATGTGTTGCTGATTTGTCAGCATCAGTCTGCATTGTTCTTGAAAACAGTGGAATCAGTGTCCTTGGGCATCTGTGTCATTACTTTGGGCTCCATTTTCACACTTGTAAAGTGAAGAGACTTGATCTTCCAGATATCTACACCTTGCAGTGTGTGTGACGTAACTGAGTTGTCCCGGCTTGGGAGTATTTGAAGATGATTTTATGGTGCGTGTTTGACCGTTCACTCTCTGGAAGGTTCTGAGTTGGTGAGAGGCAGACCGTGGAGGTGGCTGGTCAGCACAGTGACCTCTCTGCTCAGGGCAGGGAGCCACCTGGCCACAGGCTGTCTGGCTGTTGCTGTAGCTTCTGCACTCTTGCTTTTCTGTGCCTGAGTCTCGGGAGGACACTGGGAGTCCTGGGGAGCTTGTCAAGTGTGGGAGGGGGACAGGGCACCACGGCGTTCCACACTGTGACCTCCCAGCAGAACCTGTGTGTGCAGCCTGGCCTCTGATGCATCGGATAGGGCTCCAAGTATGAAACACATGTTCTAAGGGACTTTCTTTTAATTTGCAACATGTGGGAAATGCTGTGTTAATCAAAGGAAACCAGCTTCCTGATGGCAGGAGTTCGCTGGACTTGTAAACTGCCAGTTCCCAGGAATTGAGAGTCCCCAGAAGGAGATGGGGGACCGAGCCCTCTTCCCTTGGCTTGGTCGCCAGCCCCTTTCTCATCTTGCCCACCAGGATATTGCAAAACAGCTGTGTCTGAGAAGTGATTGGGCATCCAGTGCGAAGCCAGTAGGGTTTTTTTCCCCTCATTTTATTTGAAAATCAGAGAGGAAGAGAGACAGACACAAATCTTAGATACACTAGTTTACGTCCAACAGCTGGGGGGGGGGGGGGCAGACCGAAGCCGGTAACCCATAACCCAGAGCTCGGTGTGTGGCAGGGAGTCCAGAACTTGAGCCATTGCCTGCCGCACCCCCCCGCCCCCCAGGATCGGATGCGGAAGAGTGAGGCTGGAGTCAGCAGCTCGGCGGGAAAGCCGCACGCCTGCCCCATGAACAGGGTCCCACTGAGAGCCACGCCTACTTAGTGGATGGTGGAGACCACCTGCAAGTGTTTGAAGAGAAGTTGTCCAGCCCAGGCCCTGGGTGGGAGAAGGCGGCGGGGTGGGGGGAATGGCTGCGTTACCATGGCTCCGCCGTCTCTGTCCTTTCTGAATCGGAAACCTCAGGGACCCTACTGTCCCTCCATATCTACTGAGGATTGGTTCAGGATCTCCTTTCTGTTTCCAAACCCTTGACTGCTCAAATTCCTTGTCTCCAATGGTGTTGTATTTGCAGGTAACCTGTGTGCATCTTGCCATGTGTGCTATTTTTTAAATTTATTTTAAAGGCAGAGGCATACACACACTGAGCACGCACTCACACACAGATACCTTCCATCCTCTGATCCTTTTCCCGAATGCCTGCAATAACCAGCTGAGGGCCAGGCTGAAGCCAGAAGCCAGGATTCTCACATGAGGAGCTCAGACCCAGGCGCTAGAGCCGCCGCCTGCTGTCTCCAGGTGCTTGCTGGTTAGCAGGGAGTGTGACTGGGAGCAGAGGTGGGTCTCCGTCCTAGGCGCTCGGGTACGCGACGCAGGCATCCCAAGCAGTGACTCCACTTGCTACAACACAGCCCTTCTCTTGTGTATTTGAAATCGTCTCTAGAGCTATGTACACTACCTAAGAACAATGAACATGCCATGAGAATAGTTGTATTGTTTAGGGAATGAGGACAAGGCAGAAAAGCTGCACTTGTTCAGTACAAATGCAGCTTTTTTTCTGAATATTTTCCGCCCACAGTTGGGTGAATCCGGAGATGCAGAACCTGTGGCTAGGAAGGGCTGGCCGCCTACACTTCCATGCCTACCTTACTAGGAAATCCTAGACGCCAGTGAAATTGCGGCTGGAACCTCAGATGCTCTCGGTTTCACACAAGCCGGAGGCCGAGGAAGCTCTCCTGGGCTGCAGCCCGTTCCTGGGACGCTGGCCGTGGAGTTGCTGCCTCCCCCGTGGGAACCACCTGGACCCGAACTACCAGAGCCAGGAACAGGGCAGTGCACACGTCCTACGTAACACTTCACTCACTCCCGCTGCTTCAGGGCCCTGTACAGGCACAGGACACAACCATCCGTTTATTCCGAGAGAGGAATTAGGTTCTGGGTTGCCCTTTTCTGCCAGATCTGTTGATCTAAACCTTATTAGCTGTTTACTTAGAGCAAGGGCCATTTATTATGCACTGTGTGCACCATGAAACATTTATTAAACGCCACGGGAAAGGCAGTTGTACGACTTGCGTTCCTGCGAATCTACATGATTACGTAGTGCTCAGAACAGCTGGGCCACAAGCAAACACAACCACCTGGAGCCGGCAAGTCCTATCGTGTGGGGGCCATACCCACCGGGCATCCTGTACTGAACGCCGGTGGAATGTGGTGGCCAGGGCCTGGGACGGGCGGTGGGAAGATCAGTGGGACCTGAAAGAGGGTGAGAGTGAAAGCCATCCCCCAGGTGTCTGAGAAGAACAGAACACAGGAAGAGCAGAGCGTTGGAGCCGGGCTGCAGATTCACACTGGCATCTGCAGGCTCCCGAACAGGCTCCGCCCTCACTGCTATGGGGCGGAGTCAGAAACACCGCCCAACTCGGGCTGCTGAGCACAGCCAAGGGTGTGAAAGGTGCTGCTGGCTCTTCCCTAGCACTTTTTTTTTTTTTTTTTTTTTTTTTAACCAGGAGCTCTTTCCTGGTTTACAGAAACCATCCACTCAGTACTGTTCAGATCCCTGCTCAGCCTTCTCTTATTGGGAGAGTCAGGCAGTATGGAAATTGGAATAAATGCTTTAGGAAGAGCAGTGGTTTAGAGCTGGTTGGGATCTACTCCTGGTGCCACCTCCTGCTGCCTCCCAAGATCGCATTAAGTGGAAGCTGGACTCAGAGGTGGAACCGGGACTTGAACCCAGGCATGCTGTTCTGGGATGTGGTGTCTTACCTGCTGTGAAGAATGCCTGCCCCTGAACCAGATATTTTTGAGGTTGAAAAAGGCGTAATACAATGTGACCAACATTTGAAAATGTGACGTCTAAGGAGTCCATCAGAATCACGGTTGTGATGAATCTGTGAATGTGAGGGACCCAGTCTCCCTGGGTTCTTGTTTTGTCCTCAGTGAGAGAATGGCTCAGACCTTTCTTTTTGAGAGGCAATACTCCAGTGTTACTAGGGAGATAAACGTGTGTCCCCCAGGACTTCCTCATAACATAGTAATGATTCAGGAACGGTTTGACCAGTGAAGGGCTGGAAAGTAGATGAAAGAGATGTACATCGAGAGTCTGCAGGTTTTTCTGAACTGTTGGCTTCATGGGGTTTCAGCCAGCGCTCTGAACTTTTTTTTTTTTTTTTACAGATTTTTATTTGTTTTCACTTTTATTTGAAAAGCAGAGAGAGAGAGAAAGGGGCAAAGAGAGGCCCTGTCTGCAGGTTCACTTGCCCTGGGCATGGACCAGCCTGCAACCAGGAGCCCTGAACTCAGTCCAGATCTTCCAGGGGGTGGCAGGGATGCAACTACTTGAGATGTGTCAGCTCCTTCGGCCGCAGAAGGAATGATGCTGCTCGCAGCTAATCGGTCTTTAGTAGACTTTTACTTAGGAGGAGTGGGAAAGAGAGTGGGGGGACCGGGAGAAGGGGGAGAGATGGCACGCACGTTCCTTAAGGGGGAAAGCTGGCGTACCCACTCCTTCTCCTGCGGTCTGCTTATATACTGAATTCAACCAATCACAGTCATTCAATCACAGTCCATGCACAGAGTTCTCCAATCCGGCACTTGATCACGATCAGCTTTGGAGTTACGCAGCAGGCAGAGCATCAACGCCATCTTGTTGTTTTCCACAATCCTCAGCTAGATGGAAAGTTCAATGAGCTGCTACATCCGCATTACTGCTATAAGCCAAGTCCAGCATGGGGGGTCCCATGGCAAGCCTATCCATGGGTCCCCACAGAGATGTCACCTGCCGTCTCCAGGGTGCCCATTAACAGGAAGCTGGAATCCAAGGCAGAGCTGGGACTCAAAGCAGGCACTCCGGTGTGGGATGTGGGAATCTCAAGTGGCATCTTTTTTTTAAGATTTATTTTATTTATTTGAAAGTCAGAGCTAAACAGAGTGGGAAGGAGAGGCAGAGAGAGAGAGAGAGGTCTTCCATCCACTGGTTCACTCCTCAATTGGCTGCAATGGCCAGAGCTGCACTGATCTGAAGCCAGAAGCCAGCAGGGGCCCAAGGATTTGGGCCATTTTCCACTGATTTCCCAGGCCACAGCAGAGAGCTGGATTGGAAGTGGAGCAGCTGGGACTCAAACCGGCACCCATAAGGGATGCTGGCCCTGGAGGCGGCGGCTTTACCTGCTACACTACAGCATCATCCCCTCGAGTGGCGTCTTAATGGCTATGCCAAGTGTCTTCCCCTGAACGTTTATTGAGTGTTTCAAAAATGCCAGTGTTTTTTGGAAAAGGCAAAATTCATAATGAGTTGAAGGCTGATTTTTATTAATTTAGCTATTTAATTTTTTTATCAAAGCCTTTCCTGATGAATTTTTCATTTTTTTCAGGCAAGTCTTGAAAAGGCACAATTTTATATAAAAAATAGTTTATATGATGCCACGGTCTGGAATTTCCTAAAAGACATCCAGTTAAGAAAGTTGAAAGAATTATTTCTCATAAAAAATCAATATAACTATACGGAACATTTTTCAAAAGGTGACTAATGAGCAACACTAAATCTTAGCCTCTTAATAAGTAACATAAAATGTTAACAATATACAGTGAGCTGGCAAGTCCTGGGTCCAGGCAGTCCCCATATTGGTATCTTGGTGTAGTTTGACATGAAGTTAAACGACTGAGTTTTAAGACATGTCAGAGCGACGCGTGTGCTAATAAACAAGTGATTTGAAGCGAGGCCACAATCAACAGTGCCCCGGGAAGAAGACAAGAGGGGGAGACGATGCTCTTTGGTTTCTGCCCCTTCCGATGAGGCTAGGATTTCATACTGCTTGGAGCCTGCTTTTGGGAAAGGCAACGTGGCCCCCGCGGAACCCCGCAGCCTCCTGGCTGTGGTTTGTCTGCCAAGGGCTCACATCCTGGGAACGTGGCCTGGGTGTGGTGGAGGTGTTGAATGGTGCAGGACCTCAAAGAGGTGGGGCCTGGAGGGAGGTGGGTGGGCAGTGGCTGTGGGCACCGCCCGTAGGCGGGGTGAGGTTGGTCTTGGGGAACCCCAGGTGAGCCCCTCGAGAGCTGCTTGTGAAGAGGCAGGAGCCCCGTGGGCTGGGCCCCTGTGTCACATGGCCGTGTCCCATCCTGCTTTTCTGCACCTCATGGCGCCGCCGCAGGAGCTCTCCCCAGAGGGACAGCCGATGTCACAGCCCCGCCTCCAACACCGGCCTTAGGTGTTTTGTCACAGTAACAGAGAACGGACCAGAACACTGGGCCTGGGCACCCTGCCGCCTGACGGTTCTCCCCTTCTGCGTCTCTGTGTCTTTTATGGTCTAGTAGAACTTGTGGTCTGAAGCAACTGGCATGTGATGAACAAATTAATTAACTAACAAAGCCAGAACTCAGATGCGCACACACACACACACACACAGGTCTTTTTTAACTTAAACATTTGATTGTAATCTGGCCTGTATGTACATACATTCATCTACTAATCTTTAATACGGGCCCACGGAGTTCCCCCCGGCCCAGTTTTTCTAGACTTCACTGTGAATTCACTGCCATTGATTCCCACACACGTAGAGTAATTGGAGTGCAGAAAGCTATAATTTTCCTGAAGTTTGCCCTCATCCTTATATTTATCCGGCCTCCAGTTAGTTTAATGTCATTTTTTCTTAGCAATTCACCTTTATCAAGTTTTTGCAAAGTATGTATTTGGTTTTCCTGAGAACCGCAATGATTTTCTTAGGTCTACTTTGAATTACCAACTGTAATGAAATGTGCAGTGGGCTCGCACAGGTGTGGAGGGAGAAAGAATGCAATCCACCAGCAGAAACCGGATTCTGGGGAGGGCCCCACGAGCCTGCAGCGGTCAGTGCCACGGTGCAAGCTGTTCAGGTGACAGAGATCTGAGCGTGGGTGTGACAGGCACGGTTGTAAGAGCTGACAGTAAAAGGTAGAATCAGATACAGCCATGGCATAGTGCAAGAGGCCAACTTGCATTTTAAAAAATGAGTTATAGGGGCCAGCGCTGTGGTGTAGCAGGTAAGGGCACCACCTGCAGTGCCAGCATCTCACAGGGGTGCCGGTTCAAGTCCCAGCTGCTGCACTTCCGATCCAGCTCTGTTTTGGCCTGGGAGAGCAGTAGAAGATGACCCAATTCCTTGGGCCCATGCACCTACGTGGGAGACCAGGAAGAAGCTCCTGGCTCCTGGTTTCAGATTAGTGCCTTTGCAGTCAATTGAGGAGTGAGCTGGGGGATGGAAGACTCACTCACACTCTCTCTCTCTCTCTGCTTCTCCTCTGTGCAACTAACTCTGACTTTCAAATAAATAAATAAATCTTTTAAAAATTGAGTCATGTATAGAGTGGTTCCAGAGGAAGGACTAGCACTTCTGTCTATTCAAAGCTTTCCCGCGTCTGCTTCTTCTCCGGCAATGATATTTCAAATATGGTCCACGTGAGTGAGGAGGAAACGGGCACAAAGACGAAGAAGAGGGGGACTTCTGTCCGTTTGCTGTTATTACCAGAAAGCTTTGTTAGAATCAATCACCTGTCGCAAACCACGTGTCTCGCTGAAATCCTGTGTCGATGGCGGGTTTCTGTGGGCAGTGGGTGTGTGTGCTGGGTGTGCATCACAGAGAGGATGCTCAAGTTGAACTGGGAAACTCCTGAGATGTGTTTGACGAAGGTTCTGCAACTCTTTCATGTTTCCAGCTGTGCTAAGTCTCACAAGGTTCAACTTGGCTCTAGAATATTCTGTCAGTGATTGGCAGGGTATACTTGAAGTAATGGTTTTCTGTTTCATGACATTGATGGGTCAAAATAATAACCACTAGTGGAGACAGTGGATGGAACGTACACAGTGAGTTGATTCAGAGGATGACAATGCATTTATGACATACAAAGTAGTTAATTGAAGTAACTGTGCTACAATTCCAGCTATTGGCTACTAATGTAACCCAAATACCTGAAAATAAGTTTGATTGTACAGTGTAGATGTAGTCATTGAGAAGCAAATTGTTTGGTTAGAGAAAATTTTAAATCAGGAAGGTGAAAATGTGAGGTGTTTTGGATATAGGATACATTTGTGGAAGAGTGAAAGGAGATAAGAGAAACACCAAGCCTCCTTGAATTTGCCTGGGAATATTACAGGCTCTCATGAAGTCGCTCAGTGACCATTATCCTTTCAGCCACGCTTCCTGTGGCCAAGGTTGACAACAGAAATTCAGGCTGAAATAGTAACCCTGGGGGAAATGAGATGAAATACATACTTTAAATTACGTCAATGGCAGGAAACATAGTAATTCATTGAAATATCTGGCTGTTTCATTATGCAAAAAACCAAGTCTGTGATACAATCTGTTGCATCATTGTCCTTCCTGCTGGTGCTCAGCCCTGGTGACAGCAGGTGCGTGGTGGCTTCTGCTCCCTAAGCCTGTGAGTAACAATTCAGACAGCGCACGGCTGCTAGGCTTCCGTTACCTAGGTCTTGCGACTGCATCCCATGGAGCTGCTGGAAGCCAGAGGATCAGCCACTCCTGTTTGTTTTTAGTGGGCCGCTCTTCTGCTGTGGATGGAGTTAGTCGTCTGCACTGTTCACAGATTCCCTGTGTTTGTGGATTGTAGAATCGCGTTGTTAGCCTGTGTTGGTGGCTGGGTGTAATTAAGGGCGTGACCCCAATGGGACAGGCTTCACGGAGGTGCTGTTCCCTCAGAAGGGGCTGTGGGCCTGGGCCTGCCAGGCTGGGAGCCTCCATTACACACAATTCTAAGGCAAGATCCATCCTGTCCAGGAATCTGTAGTTAGCAATTGCAGTTTGGGATCTGTTATCTGAAGGTTCGTGAAAATATAAAAAAGGACTGGTTGAAAAACATACTTCTCCTTTGAGTAAAAAAATTAATTGGATGTTGAATGCATACTAAGTTTTATAAACGTTACTTCCTTGGATCTTCAGTTTAACCCTTTGAGGTGGTTCTCTTATTGAAAACGCTTTCTAGCAGATGAAATCATGACTACCTTACAGATATAAAAATGAAGATGTGATGAAAATTTTAGCTATTAATCCATCGAAGAACCAGTCAGATGTTACAGCCTATTCAAAATCTGGTGAACACACTTGGAGGTCTGAAATGGTGCAAAGAGCCTATAAATGGAGACAAAACGTCTTAAACGAGGGGAAAGAAAGTCAACTGAATGTCTGCTTAACGGGAAGAATCTGTATGTCACTGGACAAGAATTCATTTGTGCAGGTGTGGGTTAATTACATCTCCCAGAGCTGTAGGACAGCCCCCCCCCGGGGGGGGGTTCAGAATCAGCCTGAGGGGGGGCCTCACGGTTTCCCAGGTAAGCAGAGTTTTTTCTGATACCCTGTGCTATAGATGAAGAGGGTGCTGTTGAGAGAGGACAGGTTTTTAAATCAGTGCTATTAATTAGTAGAGAAATTCACTAATGAAGGAGTGGCCACCAAGAGTTAGGTAGTAGACTGGGATATGCCAAATGAGTGATGTTGTAGAAGACCAAATGGAGAAATAACAAAATAGGGCGTGGGGAGGCGGCAGTGGGCTCACCTGTCTGCGCCGGCACTCCCGCCGGGGGCCCCTCCCTGAGGAAGACACGTGCACAAAGCTGGCCACACACCCGTTGCTGGTCCCTCCACCTGCTGGAAAGGCTGGGGTCGAGGTGGGGGGGTGGGTGAGAGGGGTTTGCACTGAGCCTGTGGACGAGAGAGGTTCCCAGTGTGGTGTGCGCACGTCTTGCTCCTCTGGCTCCAAGACAAGTCAAGTTGATAAGAAGTCAGTAAGGGTTACACGTTGTTCTTTGTCGCGGCCTGCAGGGAAGCCAGGCAGGGATACAGCAGAGTTCATGCTCCTGGGGCCCCGGTAGGGAGTCTCCTGCTCAGGCACCTGTCATCTCTGCCCTTGGCAGAGCCCGGGAGGGTGGGTGGTGAGGACATGCAAGTGGTTATCCCCAAGGACATGCTGGGGGCCGCGTGACTCATGCTAAAGTGCAGGGTTGTCAGCTGGGGTCCGGATCCTTTCTGCCCTGCCTGCTGTGGCTCCTCTGAGGAGCTGGTTGCACGAGAGATACAGTGCCGCCGTCTCGGTCTCTGGTGTCTCCCCCAGGACGTGTTGGAGGGACCAGCACTGGGTGCACTGGGGGGGCAGTCTGTGCCGTGTGCACATGGAGTCTCTGCACACCAAAACAGCCAAGTGACTCCATGGAGGGTATGGACTGGCGTCCACGCAAGGCCAGCCAATGCCCAGGAAGGCGTCCACGGGCACCACCGTCTGTGTCTTGTTTCTTCCTACTTACTCTGTTCACTTTCAGCATCACGTGGGCCATGCACAGGCTCAGGAACAGTTTCCAGCAAGGAGCTGTGAGCTCCAAGTCTTGGATATTGTCCCAGACCTTGAACATCATTAGCTTCTCCGAGTCCCCATTTTTCTCATTAATAAAACAAGGAGGACAACATTTGATCCATAGAGCATCTGCGCAGTTATTTCCATAGAGGATCTAAGATGGAAAAAAAGGCTCCACCTCTCAGAAGTGATGCAGCTGTCCGTCAGAGAAACGCAGATCCGAACGTCACTAACAGGCAGAGAGGCAGGGTCCAGCTAAGGGAATCTGGACACGAGTCATGCACAATCATGTTTAAGGACACACCCCCTATGTGAGTGCTGGGAGAGTCCCCGTGCAAGCGTGCAAGACCCCCATTCCTGTGGCCTTAAGTAGGAAAGGGTCGAGGGTGGACGTGGTGTCCGGGATGATGGATCCAAGGACAAACTGTCACACCTGTTACCTGTTCTCCCCTCGTCTCCTCTCTTCTTTCCTAGACTCCCTTGCTCTGGCCTAATTCTCAGCGCAGCTCTCAGAACAAGCACAGAAGGACCACCGCTCACTCAGGACTCAGAGTGGGAGAAGGACTGTGCCTCTCCACTCGCCTCCACAAGTTCTGGGTCTGGATGCGACTGGCTGTACCTGGCCCCTTCACCTGGCCGTATTTGGTTCCAGGTCCATCCTTGGCCGTGGCTGGAGTGAGCCCCACGGATGTCACGTAGCGTGAGACAAGGGAGGAACAGAGCCGCAGGTGTTGGTGACATGGATGGGGAAACGTACCAGAGGTCTCCGTGACGGAAAAGGGTTTGGATTATCCGTGCTTCCTGGCTGAGACAGCTCGGTACAGCATAGAACGCACGTTATGGAAAACGTCATTCTCGTTTTGCTATGGAGAGATTATGGAGATTGAGGTCTTTGAGAAAAAAATTACTGGAAATTACAGTAATGGTTCTATCAGAAATACATCTTCAAGGGACTGTTGCGTGCTGAAACCGTTGACTCTAATGTAAACTAGAAAGATGTTATCTCAGAAACTCTAGAAGGAAGGAAGGGAGGGAGGAAGAGAGGGAGTGGAAAGCAATATCATTATAAGAATTCTGTTACCTACGTAGAATCTGTTCTCTATGAACGACATTGAATCTTTCTTAGTACATTTAAGAAAAGTATGAAGTTGAAACAAATGAAAAAGTTACAAAATAATTTATCTAGAATAGTGGGGAGTTCTCCGAAGACACAGCAGATGTAAATGTGTCACTCACATATCTCCCACTGATATTCTGAAATATGAAACTTGGGTTAAAACCAATAGGGAATCCATTCATTCCTTTTTCTGTTTTTGAGAGAGAAATTTTCATGAGGTTCGTTCCTGGTTCGTTCACCCAGTAATTATTCATGGAGGTCCATGTGTGTATTCCAAGAACAGCACTCCAGTGTTGGGTTTGGTGTGTCCCTCTATGTTTTCCTGATTTTAAAAATGACATGAATGACACAGCTAATTTGTGAGAGATGAGATCCGGCACACACGTGGGGCGTTGTTTAGCTTCATTAGTGATAGAGATCCGAGAATTGCAATAAGGTTCCTTTTTTGACTCATCAAATTGGCAAAAAAAAGAGAGAGAGCCTTTGATAATATTGAGGAGGCAATGGTGAATATGAGTTACACAGTCAGCACAGAGGAAAATTTTGCAGTCTGTTGAGATTTAAAATATACACAAGCGCTCTCAAAAAGAATACTAATTGTGATATTGTTTGCCATGGGGGAAAAAAACCCCTGTAAATAACACAAATTCTAGCAAGAGGAGAGTAGTGAAATCTACAAAAAATGCACATTTAAGAATATGATACAGCTCTGTAAATATATATACATATATATGAATATATCTGTATATGAATGTAAGCACATTGGGAACAATAAATTCTAAATCTAACATGAAAATACAAGTTTTCTTGTACTTACATAAGATATATATTTCTAAATGTATAGGAAATGTATATTTCTACATGTATAGGAAAAATAATTCAACCTCTAATAGTGTTTTCTGTGAAGAGGACGTGGTGAGTGGGACTGACTGATGAGAGGGGGAGGGGATTGATGCTCATCTGTGTCGCGGCAAAGAGTTTACAGAACTGTCTCATCTGCTCATTTAATTAAAGTAGAATTGAGTTTTAAATTGGGCAGATGCATATAGCTATGAAAATAATACATATTGAATTTCTTCAAGAATTCTTATTAACTATGTCGTGGGCCATATCTTTTGCCGTATTTTTCTTCATAAATATGTCCAGTTAAATATGCAATAACATATTATGTAAGACCGCTTGAAAACTAAAGACCTCTGTCAAATAGGTTTGAAAATTCTGGTTGTCCTGTACAGTAGCCACAAGCAGCTGTTTAGATGTGAATTTAGATGAATTAAAATGGCGTAAAATTGAATGTTTATTTTCAGTTGCACTAGTCATATCTTTTTTATTATTATTTCACAGGTAGACTTACAGTGAGAGAGAAAGACAGAGAGAAAGGTCTTCCTTCTCTTGGTTCACTCCCCAAATGGCCGCTATGGCTGGCGCTGCGCTGATCTGAAGCCAGGAGCCAGGAGCCAGGAGCCAGGAGCCAGGAGCTTCCTCCCGGTCTCCCATGCAGGTGCAGGGCCCAAGCACTTGGGCCATCCTCCACTGCCTTCTCAGGCCACAGCAGAGAGCTGGACTGGAAGAGGAGCAACCAGGACTAGAACCAGTGCCCATATGAGATACTGGCACTGAAGGCGGAGGATTAACCAAGTGAGCCACTAGTCACATCTTGAGTGCTCTGGGATACCACGTGTGGGAACACACGTGCGAACAGCAAGTTCCGTCGGGCTGGGCTGCTCTAAACCATTTCATGGTTTGGGTCCTCACCCATCTTTTGAAACTGGCTTGCTCTTGAACATATCAAATGTATTAACTCTGACGGATGGGAGGGAAGAAAACGTGCATTTTCATCTGTCACTGTCTAGCACATCTCAGGTTGCCTGATGCCAAGATAAATCGTGTCCCGAAGCCTGGAAGGATTTAGTGTTTGGAAACACTCACACCTCCAGGGTTGCTCGATCAGACCTCTCTCCCTGACGTTGCTGTAGGTGTCCATGTGACACGACTCGGAGCGTGGGATGTGAGGGGGGAGCCGCAGGACTGGAGTCCCCTCTGCCCGCGGACACCGTCGGCCAGCTTCCCAGGAACTTGATGACCGTGGGGAACAAGCAGCCCCTTTGAGAGAGGCTTGCCCTCTTTGCCCTCGTGGCTCCCGCTAGGGAGCGTGTGACTTTGCATCGAGTAGATTCACAGTGTGTTTTCCCACTGGAGCTGTGGACTTGCTGGATTTTTACGATGCATTTTCCAGGAGATGTGCGTCTTTTCTGGGTTGTGGTTCTCACAGGGTCGGAGTGCACATGCCTGCATTAGCGTCTCTGGTTCTGTGAGCGTCTGCAAGGTAGCAGGTGTGACTGTGACAGATGTGGGCATGTCAGGAAAGCAGAAGCCACTTCCCATTGGGGGGAAGAGATTTGATTTCAGGAAGAGGTTTACACTGTCACAGCGAGGGTGGAGAAGGAAGGGTACAGGTTAGGGAGGTGCTGTTAGAGATCTCAGGAAAGCTACCCCCAGGGTTCTTGGTGGCCTTAGCTCCCGGAAGCTGCTGGCCAACCCACACATCACCCAGCTGTCCGCGTCCACACCCCTGCTGAAGAAACGTGGTGTCTTCCTTCCTCCTCCCTCCTAGATGTGTGTGACTGTCGGATCCTGGTGACATCTCAGACAGCCTTGCTGGCCTGGAACCTGGGAAACGCAGCTTGCGATTGTTCAGCTCCTGGGGTATAGCAAGAGTGCTGTGGATACAGAGCCCAGATGTCTGTCCCACAGATGGTGGCCCTGCCATCCCTGAGCCTCCCTACCACGTGAAGAGAAGAAGGAGCAGACAAGCTTCCTTCCGACCTATGTTTCTGAAATCTCCACTAACCAGGAATTATGGAGAGATGAATCTATACGATCTGAAGAACCCAGAGGCCACCCCAGTTGCCTTTGTCCTCCCGGATCCCCAAACTCGCAGCCTACCAGTGCCGTTCCAGAACGCAGTGCTGGTGGTGGTGCAGGGGGGGGGGGGGTCCCTGAGATTCTGCAGGTCTGCGGTGCTGATGAGGGCGCCAGTGCGCACACTGGCTCCTGGAGATGGACGCCTGCTCTTCCCACCCCTGGCACTCTGCAGGGCCTTGACACATTCCTCCCTGAACGCTTGGCACCTGCTCCTAGGCATTTGGGTTTGAGAGCGGAAAAGCGCAGTGCAATGCTAGAAATGGTCCCATCCTTGGGACTTCCAGTGGCTGCCCTTCGGAGCGTGGAGTCCTTGGAGCACCAACCTCAGCAGCATCCCTGAGATGACGGGGAAACCTCCAGGATGGAGGCGAGGTGTTGCTGAAGTTTCAGCTTCCCTGAGAGAGGTACAGAGAAATGGAGTATTTTGAAACCACTCCCATATTAACAGATGCATTTTTTTTCTCTGTTGTTATTTACTGCTGTCCTTGCACATCAGTCACACCCAGCACACACTGGGCTGGCTACAGTATTTTTTTCATTATGAAAATGTATCTTGCACTAAGGCTAGTTCTGCCATGCGGATGGTGCCGGCGGAAGATATTCAGCTCGTGCTCAGGGGTGAGCAGGTGCTGCTTGCAATGCTACATTGAGTCCTTTTGTTCATCTGATTAATTGGATGTTCTCCGTGAGCATGAAATATGAACCGATTTCTAGTTTTTGCAAGGACCCTGCTTAATTTGTAGGGTGGCTGCAGTGTGTGATTTCCAATACTCCATTTTCTTTTCTTATAATTAAAGGGGAAGGGAGAGTGACTTGGTACAGAAAAGAAGGGATGGTCTCTGTCGTGTCCCGTTTCACAGCCTGCATAAATACAGACTTGATCAGTGCTGGGTGGGGTGTCCTGCCTCCTCGCCTTGTGCCAAAGTTGTAAGCTGAGTTTCTGGCAGAAGAATGGAACCACATGCACATTATGCAGCCAGGTAAATTCTGCATTCTGACTTGCTGGAGCAATAAACTTGATGAATGATGTTATTTACGACGGATGAAATTTCCTTTTAGAGATCTGTATTAAAAATGGAAAAATCTGTGAGGTTTAGACGTCCATGGAAATTGGCTGGATTTTAGCCTGGACTTTGAGACATTGAACTTTGAGAGGTTTTGAAAAATACCCATTTCCTGCAATGTCAAATATAAGACAATTCTAGACAGTGATGCAAACGTGGGTATTCAAAGGGAAGGAGGCTGAACTCAACACCAGGAAGAAACGCTGGGCCCCAACTGAGGCTGGAGCTGCTTGAAGTGTGCAGGAGAGTGGAAGGTTCTGGGTGACGTCAAGCTGGCAAATTCCTGTGATTTCTGGTTCAGGTTTCCGCACGAGAGTTTGATTGTTTGAAGCAAAGAAGGGGAAATCTTTGGCTAGTTGGTCAGAGAAAACAGACGCATTAGCCAGAATGCTCTTCGTGACCAGTGTTGCAAAAATGCAACATGGCATTTTAAAGTCTTGGTGTTAATTGTATCTGGTTTGAGAGGCAGAGAGGGAGGAGAAACAGAGAGATCTCCCATCTGCTGGTTCACAGCTCAAATGCCTACCATGACCAGAGGGGGCTGAAGCTGGTGGCCAGGAACTCAACCCGGGTCTCTCATGTGGACAGCAGGGACTCAGCGGCTTGAGCCGCCACCACTGCCCCCAGCATGCACACTGGCAGGAAGCAGGACTTGAACCCGGGCGCCGAAGTGCTGGATGGGGATTCTCAAGCAGTGTCTTAACTGCTACGCCAAATGCCTGGCCCTTGGTATTAATTGTAATAAGGAGTTCTTAGTGTAGGGACAGTCATTACCAGAACCTGAAATCTGATAAATCCTGGGAACATTTTGTTCATAAAAACAGCATTGCCTCTTGGAAAGTCAATGTCTCCTGTGGGCGTACCTGGTGCAGGGCCCAGCCCCTCTGCTTCCGACCCAGGCCCCTGTCCTGTGCACCCTGGCAGCAGCAGGCGATGGCTCACAGCGCCTTGGGTCCCTGCTGCCCACATGGAGACGAGCACTGAATTCCTGACTCCTGGCTTTGGGCTGGCCCAGCCCTAGCTCTCTCGGGCATTCGGGGAGTGAACCAGTGGATGGATTACCTCTCTCTGTCAGTCTTGGTGTCTCTCTCCACTGTCTTTCAAATAAAATGAAAACAAAATTATAAAAGTAGATATATATTATCACAAAATTTCACATATAATTCAGGAATTTCATGCAGGTGTCTTGTTTTAAATGATTAGGTAATAAGTTATAGTAATTTTATCAATTTTAATAATAAAGTTTAATAAATATTAATTTTAATAAGTATATCAATAAAAATAAATGCAAGAATTAAATTTAATGTTCAACCTTGTCCAGAAAATGGAATTTTCTGTCTGTAAAAATACTAAAAAGCCATGCTTCCAAGTTTAGGGAGGGATAGAATATCTACTGTGATAAATTCTTGCAGCCGTTCTTTTTAAAGTCCGAATCTTTAGCTCTGTTCAAGATGCAAGGTATTAGAATGATCAGAGCCTTCCTCTCTGGACTTTGCTAACCTCGGAGGCCAGGGCCTGGCGCCAGTGCCTCCACTCCTGTCCAGCCTCGGGCAGCTTCCTGAGCGTCCTCCCCTGAGCACCAACTGGGACGCCGTTTCATTGGGATTCCGGAGGCTGAGCCCTCGCAGGTGCTTCTCAGGAGGTCTGGGGTGGGTGGGTGGGCCCAGGATCTGGGGGGGCCCAGGATTTGGGGGGCCCAGGATCTGGGCTTTACACAGACTCTGTGTAGCTCTCTTGTCTGAGCGCATCTTGTACTGCGCCCACGGGGCGCTGGGTCCCTCTGGCTGTCTTACGCTATTTTCTGATTTATAATTTCCCCTTTGTGTCTGTCTCTACTTATTTCTTTGCTTGGTTTTCTCTTTTACATGTTTTAGATGATACAGAAAGCATGAGGGAGAGTTCCATGAGCGCGCACACGTCTAATGGTATTTGACACGTTGCCATGTGCACATCACATGTAAATATGTTACACACATGTATCTGCTGCGTTGCCTGAAAGCTGGGGTGTTGACATTGCAGAATGCGAGATTCATGACAAGAGTCGTAAAGTGTGGAAAGAAGCAGAGCGTATTCATGTACTAGATAACATGCATGTACTTCATGTACTAGATAACACGCATGTACTTCATGTACTAGATAACATGCATGTACTTCATGTACTAGATAACACGCATGTACTTCATGTACTAGATAACATGCATGTACTTTATGCCATATATATACATATACTTTCACACATGAAAGAAATGTGGAACTTGTGTTTCTATTTCCTGCTTATCTTACTTGGTATAACGATCTCCAGTTCTATTCATTTTGTTGTGAATGTCAAGAGTTCATGTATTTTATGGCCAAATAGTGTTTCTTTGTGAGATACACACACACCATATTCACCACATTTTCTTCTTCCTCTATCAACAGATGGACACCTAGGCTGATTCCATATCTCTGATGCTGTGAATTGGGCTGCAATAAACATGGGAACACAGGTATCTTGAATACGCTGCCTTCATTTCTTTTGGATATATCCCCAGAACCAGGAGAGCTGGGTCAAATGGTAGGTCTATTTTTAGTCTCTTGAGGAATCTCCACACTGTCTTCCACAGTAACTCTACCAACCTGCAGTCCCACCCACAGCGTATGAGGGTTGAGTCTATTTTTTCAGTATTCTTAGGTTTTAGTTTCGATTTCTGTTGATGTACTCTTTCTTCCATTGTATTATTTTCTCTCTTCCTTTTTTTTTTTTGTCTCTTTTCTCTGGTTTTACCTTAACAATTCTACAGAGTTTCAGAGTTACACTTATTAAATACCTGGGAGTTCAGTGGTCATTGCTTGCTTAATTGAAACACAGACACACGTTAAATTAGGCTGCTTTTCCAGTAATGAATTCATTTGCTTTCGGTCTCCTTCCTGTCTGCCACTCATTCATGGATCCGCTCTTCAGAGATCACTGAACGGTGAAGCCAGGTAAGGCAGAGGTGGCAGTGCGCTGGGGCAGCAGCCAGGCTGTTCCCAGAGGAGGCCCTGTGCAGAGAATGGCAGAAACCACTCCCTTTTCTTACCAGAGACAAAGGAAAATGTAGATTCCTTTCTTCACAAAGAACTATACATCCTACCTGCCAGGAGATCAGATTGAATGTTGGGAGAAAAAAAACAAGTCTGTTTACAAAAAGCTAAAATTTAGATCACTGGACCCGGGGCCACCTTGTGTTCCAGTGGGTCAAGCCTCCACCTGCTGTGCCAGCATCCTTCATGGGTGCCAGTGTCAGTCCCAGCTGCTCCCCCCCTTCCAACGCAGCTCCCTGCTAATGTTCCTGAGAAAGCAGCTGAGGATGGCCCAAGTCCTTGGGCCCCTGCACCCACGTGGGAGACCTGGAAGAAGCTCCTGGCTCCTGGCTTTGGCCCTGCCCAACCCAGGCTGTTGCAGCCATTTGAGGAGTGAACCAGTGGGTGGACGATCTCTCTGTCTCTTCTCCTGTCCCTGTAACTTTGCCTTTCAAATTAATAAAAAAAGTATATGGATTCGAAAGCTGCTACTTGCCCAGTGGTCTGCTTGCTGGACAGCACCCCAGGCTAACAGGAGGTGATGGGGACCCCAAACTGGGCCCGCTTGCCTGATGCCAGTCAGGGACATGGAGGGGCGGTGGTGTAAGAAAGTAGCTGTTTATTGCAAAGCTCAGAGCCAGGAGCTGGGCAGCTGGTACTCAATTCCCCAGCTCCCTAAGGACCTAGGGGTGAAGGTTCCTATAGTCTGAAATGGGTCTGAGAGCCGAGTGACCAGCTCGTGTCCACGTTCCTGGTTGGTCAGTGGAGTTCCTGACCTCCCTTCGATTGGTCAGTGATGCCAGGCTCTTTAGGAGTTTGTGGTGGCCAGGTGGTCTCCTGTCGATCTGGGGTTACGTGAAGGTGGCAGCTACATTCTGCACAGACCTGGGGTTTCCTGCACTGACCACCCGAGGACAACACGGGCCAGCAAGGTTCTTAGCTATTGGAGAAGCAAACGACTCCTTGAGTTCGAGTCCAGTGATTAGAATCTCGCAGGACCCCTTGGGCTAAGGGGGACAGACAAGAGTCTGGGTCCTGCGTTTACGTTATCGGGGTTCGGTTGCAGTCTTGGAAATGTCACTTGCAAGTCTGGTGCTGTTTCTGTTTTCAGAAGAGGGTGAAGCCCTCTGTTGTAGTCATTGCAAAGACTGAGGCCACACCACGAAAGGTGTGATAGCCACAAGTTGGAATAGAAACTCTTGGTACCTTCTGTATCAGTAACCCACCCACCATGTCTGGGGCGAGCGTGGGTCACACACCCACACACACACACACACACACACACACACACATGGGTCAGTGCGATGTGTTCCCTCCATGGGTGATTGAACCATCAGTGGGTAGCTGATCCAAGCTAGAGCAGCCAGATCCTCTGCGATGCTAGTTAGTGGGCACTGGACCCTGGAGGTGAACAGTCCTGTGGTCAGTCAACGATGTGCTGCCCACTTGTGACCATTGGGGCCACGTTCCCTGGAACGAAGGAACCCATCAGGGAAGAGGGAGGGCAGATAAAGGTGACACTCAGAGATGTGCCGACAAGGGCTTGTGTGACGTAGAATCCGACCCAGGCGACACTGCTCTGGAACGCCCATTCCTGGGCCTGGTGCTGCTAAGACCTGAGATACTGCTGGTGCTTTCAGGGCACTTCGCTTTGGCTGAGCCAGCTCAGGTTTGCTTTTATGTCGCTACCACTGAAAAGTGGTACCTTCTGAAAGGCCCACTAAGTGCCAGTTTCCCCTTCATTGACTTTAAAAGTTTCAGGAAACTGAAAGGGCTGGCTCCTTAAAGGGCTAGCTCCTTAAACAGGCTCCCTCCTTCCCCAGGTGTGGAAACCCAGGCCCAGAAACACTTCCACCTGACAAGGTCGCTGTTCCGCGAGAATCATAAGGGTCGGCCTCGAACCCAGCTCCTCCACTTACCCAGAGTCTTGGTGCGAACAACCGAGGTTTGTGTGTGGGAGAGGGGATACAGTGGTTTCCATCTTTCTTGAGTCTCTGAAATCTTGTTCATGCGGCTGCCCAAATGCAGCCCACGGTTTTGAACAGAGGAAATGCTTCATTGGCACTCACCCGGCTGTGGGTTTGTGCGGTGAGGTTCGCCAGTGGTAAGCTGAGCCTGTTGTCTTGCATGAAAAGACGAGGGAAATGCGTTTTCTAAATGGCAGTGGAATTCTGAGTTGTAGGATTTCTGGTGATTTAATAAAGATGGCACTGTCCATTAAATAATTTCAGTAATCAGAATCAGAAGCACAGAGAAATTTCTTTCCTTTCCATATCCAGGCTTCCAAAGCAGGGAGGCAAATTCCAAGGGAGATAATCCTGTTTACCAGGAAACAGGGGGAGATGCCTGGCTGGGAAGCCAGCATCCCTCAGAAGGAAAACACCTGACATCCTGGCACTTCTAAAGAAAAGGCCTGAACACAGGGCTGGCTGCAGGAACCTTCCCCATCTTCTGCCTTGTTTTCTCCTTTTCTTTCTGCAGTGACCTCCTGACAGCCCTGAGCCTGGGGCTGGAGCCGCTGCTCTGCATAAGACAGGCAGGCGGGCGCATGAGAATGGAACCGGGGCCTGGGTCTCCCCAGGTAACTGCACTCAGCAGGTGCTTCCTCCCGACCTCAGCCTTTGATCGCCTGCATTTTGTTGTTTTCCTGAAATGAACTGAGTGCTAGAACATGTCTTTTAAAGGGACAGTGTTGTTATGGTGTTGGGTGATAGCAGTGGTTAACACATGTTCCCGCCCTCAAAATAGGACCAACCTAAATGTTCACTTATGATGCTGAGTGAAGTTTTTAGCTTGGATTTTTAATGGATAGAAGTCTTGGATCTTGGGTGCAAGTTCGAATCCCCTGGAGAACTTGGTATACTCCAGGTGCTTCGGGCGGTGCCCCAGATAATTTCAGGGTCAGTGTGTGTGTGTGTGGGGGGGGGGATACCCAAGCATCAGGTGTTTCCTGTGCTTTCCGTGTGATCTCAAGGAGAAGCTGGACTTAGGCCTGGCCCAGCCACTGCTGTTGCTGCCATTTGAGGAGTGAAGGAACGGATGGAAGACCTCTCTCTCTCTCTCTCACTGAAATCCTAGTGTCATTCACACAGCCTGTGTCTGCCAGGGCTTTCTTGGAGGGCAGCTTGTCCCGTGCAGCACACTGCAGAGTGTTAGCAGCTCCGGGGAATTGTGGAGATGACCTTGACCGGGAGACCAGATCTTGACCCTGGCCCAGTGCAATCAGGGCAGGCTTCCTGGAGAAGTTGTCACTTGTGCTGGATCTTCTGGAGGGGAGGTGTGTGCCTTTATGTTTATATGATAAAGAGTGACCTGTGTGCAAATAGAATAGTGGGAGCACGTCTTAGGGAAGTGGCAGAGTCTTGCACAGCTAGGACTGAGCGGAAGGCCTCGGTACTTGTCCAGCGGAGCCGGCTGCACAGTGCGGTCAGTGGGGAAGGGTCTTGGTCCAGGGTTCCAGGCCAGGTCTGTATATCAGAGCCCTAGGACGGAGCCCACTGTGGCTATCATGGCTGGAAGCAGCAGGAAATAAGCGGGTTTGGGGTTAGGTTGCAGAGAATATGGGAAGTGGAGCTGATCAGGTGTTTGCTGGATAACAGGCGGCCAGGGAAGGCCTTCGGGCCAGGCAGGGAAAAGCACTCCACTGCAAACTCCACCCACTCCTTGCTGTCCTTCATTGTGCTACTTACTTAGGAAAGATCAGGAATTCCCAGTCAGTCTAGAGGATGCTAGGATTCCGTGGGGAGGCTTTTCCCCTCCACCCTCTCTCTGTGTCCGAGTCTCGGGGTGACCTGGAGGGCTTCACCAACCATCTTTAAAGCCAGCTCCTTCTCTGCTGCGGCCCAACTTTAATATATTCATTTAGGGGACCGAGGAGAGAAAGGGGGGGAGCAGTCTTCCACGGCGTGGGCGGCTTCCAGGTAGCAGAAATCTACTTCCCAGGGCTCTGGAGACTGGGAGATCCCCCAAGTCCAGATCAAAATGCTGGCCACTGTGGTGTCATGGGACGGCCTTCTGGAACCTCGGACTGCTCTCGGCCCAGGTGCAAGCTCGACCCCGCTAACCGATCACCTGTGGCGTCTCACCTCCATCCACCATCCTGCTGGACACTAGGATTTCGGCAGAGGACTTTGTGAGACGGGACACACATCATTCAGCCTAGAGCACCTTCCCTCACTTCCGACGCCAACTGTGTGTTCGGGGATGCCTGGGACCACCCTTGGGTTTGCTGGAGAGATTAGATCAGAATCTTACAGGCAGAGAGACCCATGAGGCTCAGTCCTGGAGACTTCCCACTGTGCAGCTTCCCACTGGAACTCTGGGTGAGGGGGCTCTCTCAGTGGTCTCAAGGGAGTAGGGGAAGTCTGTTGGTTTCCTTTTCCCCTTTGTCTTCTTGCTGCTGGACCCTGGCTCAGACAGTCACAAGAGATTCAGGGCAGAGTAAATCAAGCCCTGGTTTTCGGAGGACAAGATCCAAGAGGGCGGATTGAGGGAGCCACAGAGGTTTAAGGAGACCTCAGAGGGGCGAAGCTTGGAAAAGTGACACTATAACATTGTTTACAAACTCCTGGGACCACATCCAATCCACACATGCCTACATTTGACCCTAAATAGTAGACTATAGATTCTGAATACTGAATTACAAGATAGATCACCATTCACATCCCAGACCGGCCCCTGGTAGCAGATCCGGGAGCCAGAGCCAAATAGCATCACAAAGACTTTGCAAATAGAAATAAATTGAAACCAGAACTTACAGAAGCCTGCCCATAACTTAAGAGCTGACCCTAAGCAAGCTGGTTGCCTACAAAAACAAAACCTGCTACCATTTTTCATAGGATTTGAGACCCGCAGTCTTCTAGTATAACACTCAGAATGTTCAGGATACAATTCAAAATTACTTGGCATAGACACAGCCAGGATAATTTCAACCCACAGAAGAAAAGACAATCAAGAAATCCCCATGCAAAATGTCATGGATGTGAGAACAACCTGAAAGCCACTTGGAAGCAGCTAGGGGGCGGCTGCAGGAAGTTCACGGGGAAATGAAGTGAAATGATGGATTTGCTTTGGTGGAAAAACGTTGGCTGCCCATGCATAGTTTTTTCATAATATTGAAGATCTTTCATGTTCTAAAAGTGGTCAAATACGTAAGGGACACATCCTCAAAAAGAACGGAAATG
The DNA here is from genome assembly GCA_015711505.1 of Sylvilagus bachmani. Classification (NCBI taxonomy): domain Eukaryota; kingdom Metazoa; phylum Chordata; class Mammalia; order Lagomorpha; family Leporidae; genus Sylvilagus; species Sylvilagus bachmani. The sequence continues at coordinate 4,840,437 of CM027404.1, forward strand.
CAGAAAGTCTGAATAATTAAACACGAGGTAAAAATAAGAACCAATGACAAATTCATAAGAGAAAAGTTCAGTAGCTGAAAACACAAAGTCACTGGTGGCAGGAGGGAGGCAGTGGAGAACTCAAGGAAATTGACGACGGTTGAAGTGAGCCAGTCTGAACATGACAGAGTCATATGCAAAGGAAGACTCACCTGACCCAGTTTTAAGACTGACTCTGAGACAGTGCAGTCAGGATTAAGGAATCGGTCCTTGGATCCAGTGCAGCTTCTAGGGTCACACAGAGCCACACAGCGGTGGCTGATTTGTTTGGACGCGGCATCAAAGCGAATCAGTGGACAAAGCGTGGTCTCCTGGCATTGAGCATCCACAGCAAGGACCTGATTCAAATCTCACCTAGAATTCAACAATTAACTCCACACGGGTCATCTGCCCGGAACAAAACATGAAAATATAAACTTTTTAGGAGAAAACATGACAAATCCTTGTGCCCTGGGCTTTGACAGAGTTTCTAGATATGATACTAAAAGCAGATCCATTGAAGACAAGAAACCAATAAACTGGAATACATTCAGGTGGAACACATCAGCTCTGTGTCAGCATGGTACTAGCTAATGAAAAGATACGCTACAGACTGGGGTGAAGTATTTTCATCACATATCCAACAAGCAGCTTGTGTCAGGGAGGTCACTGTGGCCCCACAGCTTAAAATGCCACTTGGGATCCTTGCGTCGCACGTCACAATGCCTGGCGCGAGTCCTGGCAGATCCGGCTGACCTGCACGGAGGCTGACCTGCACGGAGGCAGCATATGATGATGGCCCAGGTGCTGGAGTTTCTGCCTCCCGTCTGGACCCCTGGAGGCTCCTGCTCCTGGCTCCAGGCTGCCCTACCTTTGACTATTGTGGGCACTTGGGGAGTGGAAGTGGAAGACAGTGGAAGTGTGGAAGACAGATCTCTCTCTCTCTCTCAAATCAGTCAATCAGTCCTTAAAAAAAAAAAAAAAACCTCTCCAAACTCAGCAGTAAGAAAACAAACAGCCCCTTCTGCCAATGAGCCTGGGACTTGGGCAGACACTGCATTTGAGCGTGTGGGACACTGGCCGGCAGCATCCACCACTGGGAACATTTGAGTTAACATCTTGGCACATCTGTTTTAATGGCTAAAAGGAAAGGAAACACACAGTATCAAGTGCTGGCGAGGACGTGGGGTAACGAATGCACAGTGGCACAAGTACCTGGAAAACCGTGTGCAGTTACCATGTGGTCCATCAGTCCCACCCCCAGGTAAACTGAACACATGATGCTTATAGCAACGTTCATCATACGTGACAACCGGAAACAACCCCCATGCCTTCAGCGGGTGAGTGGGTCAGCCCGACTGTTCGGTGTCTTAGGCATGGAAAGGAAGAGATGCATACAGCGAGTTGGGTACATTTGGAAGGCATTGCGCTTAATGAGAGAACTTGTCTCGGAAAACTGCACATGGTTGTGTTCCATTCTCAAAAGAGCAGCGTGGTGGTGAGTGAGAGCAGGTCCCTGGATGCTAGGGCCCAGGGCGTGTGTTTGGTGTTGGGAGGAGGAAGACAGAGAGGTCTGGGAGTATGGGGTTGTTCTGAGTCCTGTGGTTTCTATATACGGGTTAAGCTGGCTTTGACGATAATTCCACGGTCAGAGCTTACAACAGAGCTGAGAGATAGGTTTGGTTTTCTTCCCCAGATTGGGTGAGATGGAGAGAGCCCCACAGACCGCAGGAAGGATCGCCACTATCCATGTGGATGGGGCTCTCCACGAGGTCCTGGAACCTGCCCGGGGCCCAGTCCTGTGTGCCTGCCATGTTCGTGCGGCCCACGGGCTATGTGAAGTTCCTGTGTGCCTGCCGTGTTCGTGTGACCCACGGGCTATGTGAAGTGCCTGCCATGCGATTAGATGGGGGTGAAGATTAGATGGGGGTGAAGATGAGATGGGGGTGAAGATTGCGCGCAAAGGCTTCGTGTACGTGACGAGGATCTGGCACGCAAACCCCAGTGCACAGTCATGTGCTCACGTAAGGCAGCCGTGCCTGCTCCCTTGTGTGGGTCCTGGGTGCTTTTGTGTGACGGTGGCAAAGGCCAGTAGCTGTGACGGGGACGGTGTGGCCCCAGCTCCCTGGCCCTTTGTGAATAAGGAATACTCCATAGGACACTTGCTTATTTTTATTTAATTGCAGAACCTTAGGAAGGCTGAGATTTACCTCATGCTTTGCATCCAGGAATAACTTTTGATCATTTTTTTCTGTATAAATAATTTTCAAAGAGATTTTATCTATTTATTTGAAAACAAAGTGACATGGAGAGAAAGGGAACCAGAGAGAAAGAGAGGTCTTTCATCGTCTGGCTCATTCCCCAGATGGCCACAATGACCAGGGCTGTGCCAGGCCCAAGCCCAGAGCCAGGACCTCTGTCTGGGGCTCCCAGGTGGGTGTCAGGGGCCGCAGCACTTGGGCCAACCACTGCTGCTTTCCCAGGTGCATTAGCAGGGAGCTGGATGGGAAGTGGAGCAGCTGGGACTCGAACTGGCGCTCTGATACAGAATGGTGGCATCGCTGGCATTGGCTTCAACTGCTGCACCATAACACATGCCCCATGAATAACTGGATCATCTTTTTTAAAAAAACACTTATTTATTTGAAAATCAGAGTTATAGAGAGGCAGAGGCAGAGAGACAAAGAGCGATCTTCCATTGCTGGTTCACTTCCCAGATGGCTGCAATGGCTGGAGCTGCATTGATCAGGAGCCAGGAGCTTCTTCTGGGTCTCCCACATGGGTGCAGGGGCCCGAGCACTTGGGCCATCTTCTACTGCTTTCCCAGGCCATAGCAGAGAGCTGGGTCAGAAGTGGAGCAGCCGGGACTCGAATTGGCGCCCATATGGGATGCCGGCACTGCAGGCAACGGCCCTACCCACTACGCCATAGCACCGGCCCCTGGAAAATCATTTTTTAAGAATAATTTTCTCATATAAGTAAGGTTTTTACCTTAAAATCCACAGTATTTGAAGTGTTTTCCTCCTTTTACCCCCTTGGAGATCTGGGATCTGAAATTTGAAACAATGTTAAGGAGTGCTCCTTCACCAGCAGATGGGAGATTTGGTCTTGTCTCTCTCTCCCTCTCCCTCTCTCTCGCTCTCTCTGTCCACCCTCCATTTTTCCCTTTAAATAAATAAGCACTCAGGTACAAGTGTAAGGAAGTACTCTTCACTGGCTCCAGGAGGTGGGAAGCCGTGACGGGTTTTGGGATCGGTGGCTGTGGGTGACATCTCAGTTCTGGACTTAAGACCACTGTACCACTGTGCACTCCCAGTGCTGGGTTGTGAAACCACAAGTTACCAGAGATAAACACCCAAGCGCCTGATTTACTTGTTCATGAGCGTATCATAAAATCGTCAGTTAAATCACCTTTTATGACTGTGGTCTCCAAGTTTTTAAATGTAGCCCTTTGATTGCTCCATAGTTGTAAAGGCTGACTCTCTTTTTGCTGTGTGGCGGTGAGTAATTTATAACGTCTGCTAAGTGAACAATATTTACCAAGTGCTATCAAACAAGATAAAGATATATTTCACTGTGTCTTTATAGCAGTTTAGATAGCTAGAGAAAATATATTCACTACTTGGGATTTCACTACGTAACATTACAGTTCTAAGAACAAATCTGGGACAATTTTATTACTGTCCTGCCTCTCTTTGTTCCTGGCTTGTGGTGTTTTCTAAGGCTATTTTAGTTGTCTTCTTTGAAAGGAAAAAAAAAATGATGCCCCCCAAACACGGTTTTCTAAGTGCAACTTCAGTGTCTCCTTCCAAGTGTTGGATAATTTATGTGCCAGTTGCATAAGATACATTGAGTCATGCTGTGGCTTGCACTCTCTATATAAAACAGTAATTTAAATAATAACTCGAGCATTTGTAGTGGCTCATAATTGAGCATAATGATGGGTATGGAGTAGACTGGAATATACCAATATCAGTAGTCGATACTCAGCTTCCCAAATATCTTTATCTGTGCTCTGTCAGGTGGTTACCATAGCACAACGTGAAATAAACCAGGAGGTACAGTCATCAGTTTCCTGCAAAGGAGGCTGGGAAACATCTCCAACAGTTTACCAGCAGTGGGTCGAGAGCGGAGCAGAGATCTGCTGCTGGTCAATCAGGAAATCGTTCTCTGACCCTCTTCTCACCACCTGATTTCTCTCTGAGGAAGACGTTGTGGTCCTGTGAATGGCAGTCCTCCATGGGCTGACGTCTCTGTGTTCAAAGTCCGACTTGCAGTTGTTTAGTTATTTATTTTGACAGGCAGAGTGGACAGAGAGAGAGACACAGAGAGAAAGGTCTTCTTTTGCCGTTGGTTCACCCTCCAATGGCCACCGCGGCCGGCGCACCGCGCTGATCTGAAGCCAAGAGCCAGGTGCTTCTCCTGGTCTCCCATGCAGGTGCAGGGCCCAAGGACTTGGGCCATCCTCCACTGCACTTCCGGGCCACAGCAGAGAGCTGGACTGGAAGAGGGGCAACCGGGACTAGAACCCAGCACACATATGGAATGCTGGTGCCGCAGGTGGAGGATTAGCCTAGTGAGCTGCGGTGCTGGCCCCGACTTGCAGTTATTTTGCGTGTAGGTTGCTAGTCCTATCCTGCTTGATCTCTGCATCTCCCGTGTCCTGGTGGGGTTGCTTATGTGTACCTGTGTCTGAGTTTGGTGGAGGGAATGTTAAATGAGTTCCGTGGGGAGTGATAGCGTGCAGCCCCCACCATGGGGTCAGGACAAATGGCCGCAGGGATTCTCGGTCGTGCTGTGTGGCAAGGGCGTCTTTGCAAGGGTCTCTTATGAGCCGTGCTAAACCGCGGACGGGGTGAATGCTGCTGAAGTTGTGTCCAACACCAGAGGCCCCAGGGCTTCCACAACCATGCAGGTAGACCAACCGTACTGAGACGCAGATTCTAACTTCTCATGCGGCAATCTGTAAAAATTAGACACACAGGGCTGGCATGTATTATCTCAAAATTATCTGTATACTGACAGTTTATTTTAAAACACTCAATCAGTTGGTGCATAAGACCAGCTGCTCTGTCCCTCTCCTGGTACAATGAGGCCAAATTTCTGATTCCGGCTGTGTTCCTCAGTGCCTGTGGCTCTGACGCCGATGGACGGGGCATGCTCTCCACGGACCTACCTTTATCTGCTGTTTGGGACCCTGACCACTGCAGGGGACACACTCATTTCACCCATCTGTTCATGTTTTCTCTCCATGGTGCCCACACCACGGGGTTTGCAAAGGGAAGGAGAACTCCGTTTTGCTAGAATTTCCCCTACGTCTGTCTCACCGCGTTGAATATATCCAGTTCCCACTTTGGCCTTCTCCACATTATTCTTTCATTTAACTGTATGTACTGAGTCTCTAACATGTGCCAAATATTGTTTTAGATTATTGTACCAAAGAAGAAAACAAAATGCAATCTGTAATGGAATTTATATTCTGGGGTTGAGGGGATGGGCTGGCAAAGGATTGGAGAAAGAAAAAGAGACGAGAAGCATCAAACATGATTATCAAGTAAACCGTGCGGCACATGAACGCAGAGGGAAGAGCAGCCATGGGACGCCTGCTGGTGCCAGGGCGTGATCATTCCAGACGCGGGGAGAGGGTTCAGGGCTGGCGCCTGCCTGGGGGCTGCGGGAAACACGAGGAAGGCGGCCGTGGTGGGGGTCAGAGCAGCAAGAGCTGACGCAGAGGTGTCGGGCAGGGGCGGGGGAAGTCACGGAGGGCTTGCAGGGCGCTCGAGGATTCTGCTTGGATTCTCAGTGTGAAGGGGATGATGGGTGAAGGAGATGACCTGATCGACACGTTACCACCACGTCCAGTCTCCCGCGAGCCCACGCAAGGCGCTCTTGTTTCTGATGCAGAGGTTTTGATTTCTAGATGTTCTAGCCCATCCCATCTCCCAGCCACTGGCTCTGTTCTCACCGCTGGCTCCTTTGCCCACGGGAGCCCTTAGCCTGCAGCCACAGTGCTTTGAAACTCCCGGGTGATACCCACGTATCTGCCATCTCCAAGGCTGGTTTTGGTGCTTGCTCCGATTCCTTGGCCTGAGTTTCTGCCTCGCAGCTCGCCTTGTCCTTGTCTGCTGACAGCTGGACCTGGACGGGCAAGGAGTTGGGCTGTTGATCGTCCGCTGGCGAGCTGGGGTCAGAAGCTAAGTGTTCCTCCAGTGTCCTTGTTTTTGCCTTCTCTGTTTCCCCTGGGTTACCCGAAGACTCCTGCAGTAGCATCCGAGGCCTGCATCTCTCTTGCTGTGATCCTGTTAGGGTACAGGCGCCCCAGTGGTGTGGGAAGCATCGCCGTGGCTCTCAGGTTTGGGGTGAACCTGACTAGAGCATATCCTTCCCCAGGTTGGTTAGTTTTCCTCAAACAAATGCCTTGGGTAGATCAAGCGTTCACCGCTTACTCTGCTTGTGCTGTGCTGGGAGCGTCTGGGCTTTCTCTGTGAACGTAACGAGGATCTGGGGCAGCCTCAGCAGGTCAGATGCAGGAAACTGGGAACCATCCTCTCTACTTATTTCATTTATTTGAAAGGCAGAGCAACAGAGAGATGGGAGATGTCAGGATTTTCCACCTGCTGGTTCACTCCCCGAATGGCTGTGACAGTCAGGGCTGGGCCAGGCCACGCCAAGAGCCTGGAACTCCTCCTGGGTCTCCCGTATGGATACAAGGGCCCATGCGTGTGAACCATCTTCTGCTGCCTTCCCAGGCGCATTAGCAGGGAGCTGGACTGGAAGCGGATTCTCCCATGTGGGATGCTCGCATCACAGGCAGTAGCTTAACCCACTGGGCCTCAGTGCTGGCCACCCTCTCAGCGCCTTCAAGTCTAGGGAGTCGATTATAGTTTGATGAGTTCCTACCATACAGGCTTTGGCTTTTGCTCCCGGTACCCGTGAGTCTCTGTACCTGCCCGTCTCTCTCCAAGCTGGGGCTGGACATTTGCCCACTTGCCTGAGACTTTAATTCCCTTCCGGATCTAGGCATACTTGTGGATTTTCAGATTGCTCAGTTTTTGTTTTGCTGGTTGTGAGGGTGGGTGTGATGACTTCTGCGCTCTGTATGTTTCAGGCCAGAAACCAGAAGTTCGCTCTACATTTTGAAAGGATGACGTTGATTGCAGTGACAGGACTAGACTGAAAGGGAGAGTGGTCAGCCTAACAGTTAAGACATCTGCCTTCTTTCTGCGGCGGAGGGCCCGAGTCAGTATCTGCCTCTGGCTCCCGACTCCCGCTTCCTGCTAATGCAGACCCTGGGAGGGGTCAAGAAACTGGGTTCCAAGGGGTCAGCACCGGGGCTCACTGGTTAATCCTCCACCTGCGGCACCAGCATCCCATATGGGCACCGGTTCTAGTCCCGGTTGCTCCTCTTCCTGTCCAGCTCTCTGCTGTGGCCCGGGAGTGCAGTGGAGGATGGCCCAAGTGCTTGGGCCCCTGTACCTGCATGGGAGACCAGGAGGAAGCACCTGGCTCCTGGCTTCTGATCGGTGCAGCGCCGGCCGTGGCGGCCATTTGGGGAGAGAACAAATGGAAGGAAGACCTTTCTCTCTGTCTCTCTCTCACTGTCTATAACTCTACCTGTCAAATAAATTTTAAAAATTAAAAAAAGGGAATGGGGGAATGGGGTTCCTATGATCCATGCAGGAGGCCTGGATCGAGGTCCTGGCTCCCAGATTCATCCTCAGCCCAGCTTGGCTGTTGCATTTGGGGAGTGCACCTGAAGACGGGAGCTTTGTCCCCGTGTCTGTGTCTCAGAGAGACAAATGACTTTTTAAAAAAATGATAGATGATAAGAAACAGGCATGTTATCATAATATCAGGTTGGAGGCTATTTTAATAATCCAAATGGAAGATGGCAGTGAATTTACCCAGACTATCAGAGGAGGTGAGAAGTGTTTGAATGCAGAATAGAGCTCTGAAGCAGAGCTGCTAGGAGATTCTGATGGTTTGAGTGTCACGAGTGAGAAAGAGACGATCTCTGAGCACCTGGGAGGGTGAGAACGGTATGGGTGGGGGAGGATGCGCAGAGGGGTAGCTGTTAGCAGTTGGGTTTGGGATACACAAGACTCGTGATCGCTGCTGACATCCAAGTGGCTTTGCTGAGCTGTGTCTCAGTCTTCAGTGCAGAGAAACCCGGCCTGGAGACGTCGGGATGAGAGCAGCTCAGGGCTCCTGGGAGCACAGGAGGAGAGGAGGACCAGGCATGGGGCCTGCAGGCGCGTACGTGCTGGGAGAGCAGAGAGGTGGAGGGAGAAGCAGAGAGGAAGACAAAGGCCTGTAGTACTGGTGCCGAGAGAAGTGAGCTTGTCACATATCGCTGGTGGGTCAACACGGCACCCTCCCTCCTTTATTTTCCTATGTGCTGAATTTTGAGACTTTGATTCAGGGTTCACTGTATGTGAATATAAAATAGTTACAATAGGGGCAGGCATTGTGGCTCAGCGGGTCAAGCCAAGGCTGGGATGCCTGGTTCAAGTTTGGCTCTACTGCTTCCAATCCACCTTCCTGGTTGCTGGTACATCGTGGGAGGCAGTATTCGATGGGTCAAAAGCCTGAGTACCCACCTCCCACATCGGACTCCCGCATGACTGGTACATCGTGGGAGGCAGTATTCGATGGGTCAAAAGCCTGAGTACCCACCTCCCACATCGGACTCCCGCGTGACGCTCCAGGCTCCCAGCTGTGGCCTGGCCCAGATCTGGGTGTTGCAGGCAATTGAGGAATAAAACAGAAGGTAAAAGATTTCTTTGTCTCTCTCCCCCTCTCTCCCTCTGCCTCTCAAATAAAAATAAAATGAAACCTTTAACAAACAGTACTGCCACATTAAAAAAAAGTTTTTCTATGAGCTGCTTAACATTTGAGGACTGAATCATACTTCTGCCCATGTTTTTTCCTATTAATAAAAGGAGAGGAAAAAGTAAGTTAGTAAGACTGTGTCCACACATTAAAAACATAAACGTGGTTTCTATTTATAATAACATAATGTTCTGAGACACTGACTTCCCCCTCAAATTCCAGATGTCTTTGAGTCTGAGCCCCTCCTTCCTGAGCTCCCCCCCTGCCCCGCTAGCCCCCAGCCCCGAGTCCTCAGCACTCGCTGTTCACTGCAGGAGGTGGCAGAGTTTCTGAGCTGCAAGAACGTGGTTGGAAAACTTTGAAACACTCGGCATAACACGTGGGGTTGGCAGAAGCAGAGCCAGGCGAGCTGCCTGCCGATGAGCCGAAGGTTCTCAAAGCTGCCGGGGGCTGGAGAAGGAGGAGGAGGAGGTGAGTCACAGAGGCAGGGAGAAGTGACCGGGGTCCCACAAAGGGGCCTCTGCTCTTCCCTCTGCTGGAACTGTGGCCGAGCAACACCCCAAGCAGGCTGGAGGTGTTGCTGCAGAAAACGCAAGTCTGGCTCTGCTCACCTGATGCGTGGAAAGCCGATCACCGACACTGGGGTGGTGGAAGACAGCACGCGTTGTTTGCAAAGTGCAGAGCAAGGAGCTGGGTGGCTACTGCCTAATTCCTGGGCTTGCTGCAGCACCGCGTTTATGTCCGCGTTCCCTGAGTCCCCGGCCCCATGCACCAGGGAGCACGCCATCTAGGTCTCCTTGCAGGAGACTCTTGGTCCCAGTGATGCTCTGATGGAATTGACTTGGTGTCAGCTGAGCGAGGTGTGAAGTGCCGCACCTGGACACGAGGCAGGGCGCGCTCATTGCCTCTTGCTGACTGACAGGGCTTGGGTGGGCTCTTCTGCAGGAAACCACTGAAACACAGACAGCAGCTTACAGGAGTCCAACCTCCAGCAAGGAAGGGCAGGGATCTGCTGTATAGGAAACAGCCCCAGCTCATTACCTGGGGAGAGTGTGTAGGTCGCAGCACAGGAATGGGGAACACAGGACAAACAGGTGCCCCCCTGGTTTGAGGAGGCAGAGCCAGCAATCCAGAGAGGTCCAGTCACTCTTGATGTGAAACTTGCATGCTCACATTTCTCTCCCCCTTAGATACTAATGCATTTCCCTAATCTGTCTACGAGACTTGCCCTGAGCTGATGCTATAACCATAGACAGTCACTCTAGGAACAGTGCAGCCTATCCCCTCACATGGTGGATGCAAAAAGTATAAATAGAATTTCAACACATCAAATGTATTATTTAAAAAGGATCACACACCATGACTGGGCGGGCTTATCCTAGGAATGCGAGATGCACTGAGCATTTAAAAGTCAATGTAATCTACCATATTATAAGACTTACATTGAAAAATCACGCACAAGTTTGATGAATGCAGGAAAGAAAACCCACTAAATTCACCGTCTACTCCTGAAAAAAATGCTCTCAGCAGGTTAGAAAAGGAAGGTTAGAAAAGGTGTCTAGGAAAAAATACCCATGTCTGGCCTCGTCTCACTGGTCAAAGACTGATGTACCTCCGAGGTCATTGTCTCTGGATCTGGTCACATTGTATCGGCCACCGTGGCCAGAGCCCTGAGGCTGGAGAGAGAGAGGAAAGATACCTGGCTGAGAAAGAAAGAAATGAAAGGGGCGGCATGATAGTCTGGGGGCTCGCGAGTGAGCCCCACAGGATGGTTGCAGGGCAGAGGGCGGATCTAACAGGCGAGACGGGTTCCGTCTCTGTGCCGGACATGCATGTCCGGATGCCGAAACGTAAAGCACTAGTTACACTTGTAGGGAAATACAACTGCTCAGGGATGAATCTGGCAACTCTGAAGCCTTGCAGCCAGAAACACTGGAAACGTTGCTGAGACACACTGAAGAGAAGCCCTCGGTGCAGGATAGACCATGTTCATGGGGTGGAGGAAGAAGGCAAATGTCCCAGGGCGACCTATGGATCCAGTGCAGTGCAAATTAAATCCCCACAGGTTTCCCTGTAGAAATTGACAGGCTGATTGAAGATTCCCGCGGAAATGCCAGGATTTGGGATATCCAGAATGGTGTTGATGTTACAGGAATGCACATTGCTTCTGGGGTTCTTGGGGGGAAGAGATTTCAGAAGGGCAGGGAAGACTTTGCAGAGCGCTCAGTGTGTTCGTTCTAAAGGTAGTTTCACAGGTGCACACATTCATAAAGACTTACCACATTATGCACTTACATATATCGTTTTTTTTGTATGTCAGATCTCTACAACAAGTGTGTGTGTGTATATATATATATATATATTTTTTTTTTTTTTTGACAGAGTGGACAGTGAGAGAGAGAGACAGAGAGAAAGGTCTTCCTTTGCTGTTGGTTCACCCTCCAATGGCCGCCGCGGCTGGCACACTGCGCTGATCCGATGGCAGGAGCCAGGTGCTTCCTCCTGGTCTCCCATGGGGTGCAGGGCCCAAGCACTTGGGCCATCCTCCACTGCACTCCCTGGCCACAGCAGAGAGCTGGACTGGAAGAGGGGCAACCGGAACAGAATCCGGTGCCCCGACCGGGACTAGAACCCGGTGTGCCGGTGCCACAAGGCAAAGGATTAGCCTATTGAGCTGCGGCACCGGCCTAACAAGTGTGTATTTTTTTTTAAAGATTTATTATGTATTTGAAAGGCAAAGTTACAGAGAGGCAGAGAAAGAGAGAGAGAAGGTTTTCCATCTGCTGGTTTACTCCCCAGATCTGAAATCAGGAGCCAGGATCTTCTTCCAGGTCTCCCACATGGGTTCAGGGGCCCAAGGACTTGGGCCATCTTCTATTGCTATCCCAGGCCATAGCAGAGAGCTGGATTGGAAGTGGAGCAGCCGGGACTAGAACCAGTGCCCATATGGGATGCTGGCGCTTCAGGCCGGGGTATTAACCCATTGTGCCACAGTACCGGCCCCAGCATTCTATTTTTTTTTTTTAAAGATTTATTTTATTTATTTGAAAGAGTGACAGAGGTAGAGCTGGAGAGAGGTCTTCCATCCACTGGTTCACTCCCCAAATGACCACAATGGCCAGAGCTGGGCTGGTCTGAAGCCAGGAGCCATGAGCTTCTTCTGGGTCTCCCAGAGGGCCAAGGACTTGGGCCATCTTCTACTGCTTTCTCAGGTCATAGCAGAGAGCTGGATTGGAAGTGAAGTAGCTGGGACTCGAACTGACACCCGTGTGGAATGCCAGGGCTGCAGGCTAGGGCTTTAACCCACTGCGCCGGCATATGTGCGTTCTTTAGTTCTTTATGGGAAAAAGAGCCAGCGGACGGCACGCCTGGCTTTCCGGCTACATGCGTGGCTACACATGCTCACAAAGGCATTCTTGTGGATGTACTCGTTTTCACGTCCCTGTGTGCACAGGACTGTGTACAACAGCAGAACAGCTGCTTGGCAGAAGCTCCTGTGGGACAGGTCACACTGGCGACAGGTTCCTGTGATACAAGGTGTGCTCTGCTGGCCCACCCTGCCCGGCCCTGGGACCACAGTCGCCCTGCTGTGCCGGGCCAGGGTACCAGCCTGCACCTCTGCCATCCAGGTCTGCACCTGCTAGCCAGAAGGAAGTGAAATTTCCCTGTTGCTCTCTCCAGGCTGCCTGGGGCAAGTTCCCAAGGATCAAACAGGGAGACAGCATCGAATGAAATGCGTTCCTTGCCAAAGGGGAGCCACACCACAGGGAGCCTGCCTGGGAGTGGGACTTGCCAACAGCTCAGAAACTTAGCAACCTCGTCCTGCAGGAGAGCAGCGCTGGGCTTGTTATGCACATGGGCCTCCCACATGCCACCACCTGTGGTCATGGGTCTGGGTCACGGGTCAGAGCCTGGCTCTTCCTCCTATGCACAGATCCTGAGGCAGGTGGGGGTACGGGATGGAGAGGCTGTCTCTGCATCTGTAGACAGATGTGCATCTCTTCCACACAAACACAGCTGTTGTCTACAGAAGTCTGCAGTTCCCATGAATAACCGCTACAAGCAGAGCGGAGGAATGGGGATCTGGGGTGGGCTCTCTTCCTCTTCCTCACGGCCCCTGTGCTAAACTGCAGCACAGCAGGACAGCTTGTGCTCGGTGTGCTCTGCTAAAACCGCACCCTTCAGCTGCCTTGTGAGACCAAACCCCTATGGTAAAGGTAGGACCCAGCCTGGGGCAGCCTCCCTTAGCCCAAGGTGTCCTTGCCTGTCCCTCATCTAAAGGAATTCACTGGCCAGAGGGAGTGACCCAGCTGGCTCTACAAGGTTCTAATCTGGACTCAGGATGGCTTTTGCTTCCCCAGCAGATAAAACCTTGTTGGTCAGTGTTGTCCCCAGGGTTTGCTTAGGGATTTCTGAGTCCAGGCAGGTAATTCTAGCTTTGGGGTAGAAGGTAACTACCACTCAGATAACCCCAGACCAGCTGAAGCCACCTGGTCATCATAAACATTCCTTAAAGACACCGCATCGCCGAGCAGTCAGAGGAGGGTCACAAACAGCAGGGAGCTGGACGAGAGCCCCAGTTTCAACCTGTAGACACCTTCACCCCTAGGCCTCGGGGAGCTGGGGGTTCGGCAGCAGCTGTGCTCTGCATGTGGTGGTCAGCACCTGCCTTCTCCCACCACCCCTGCTTTCAGGGGGTGGGCGAGCAGCCCCAGCCGTTGGGGTCCTGAGGCAGCACCTTCAGCCAGATTGGGCTGCTGTCCCATAATGCCTTGTTCTCACCCACTGCTCCTTTCACTTCCTCCTGCGTCTACCATTGCTTTCCCCGTCTCTGTTCTCTGTTTCCTCCTCTCTCCTCCCTCCTTCCACTTCCTGTGCTCTGTCTCTGTCTCACGCACACACACCCCTGCCTACCCAGTTCAGGGCAGGCAGTCTTTGGGGAACCCCGAGGGTAAGAATCCATGGCCTCTGAGGAGTGTAGGTAGATTCTTTTTTAAAAAAAGATTTATTTTTATTTATTTGAAAGACAGAGTTACAGAGAGAGGTAGAGACAAAGAGAGAGAGATCTTCCATCCTCTGGTTCACGCCCCAGATGGCCGAAACGGCCAGAGCTGCGCCGACCCGAAGTCAGGAGCCAGGAGCTACTTCTTTGTTTCCTATGTGGGTATAGGGACCCAAGCACTTGGACCATCTTCTACTGCTTTCCTAGGCCATAGCAGAGAGCTGGATTGGAAGTGGAGGAGCCAGGACTCAAACCGGTGCCCATATGGGATGCCAGCACTGCAGGCAGCAGCCTTACCCGCTACGACACAGCGCCGGCCCCGTAGGTCGATTCTAACAGTGTGATCCTTTAAGCTTGTCTGTTTCCAGGTGAACTTTGCATAACCGTGGGTGCAGTGTCACTACGGAACGCTGGTTGCCAAAGGACAGGCTGTAGCCGGTGTTGGGGTCTGGGTGGGGGTGGTGCAGCTGTTTGTGGAGACAGACTCCTGGGCAGGTGGGGGTTGCTCTGGTCCCTCCGTGGAGGCCCAGTCATTTGGGGGGGAAGCAGGGCCTGCTCAAGGGGAGGTCAGCTGTCCAGCACGGAAGGGCCCTGCCTGGACAGTCAGCACCGATTCTCAGGGAGCGGCCAGGGTCTGCCCTCGCAGTGTGCGTCCCTGAAGGCAGATCGTGGAAGCGAACCACCTACGTGCTGGGAGCACGAACCACCTACGTGCTGGGAGCACGAACCACCTACGTGCTGGGAGCACGAACCACCTACGTGCTGGGAGCACGAACCACCTACGTGCTGGGAGCTGGCCTTGTGCTCACAGGGGAGCCACCCTTAGCTAGCTTTGTGCCCAGGGCGGGCTGTGCCTACCGGAGCAGCCAGCCGCCTTTACCTATCAACCTTTGAAATTTCCCACTCTGGGGGAAGACGACTGAGAATCTCAGCTGTGTCCTGAAGACCCCCAGAGCAAGGCTGGCCCGGGGTCCCACACCCCTCACTCTGAGCGCGCCCAGGGCGTGGCTTGGTGGCAGCCAGTCTGTCCTGGTGAGTTGAGACACAGGCTCGTGTGTGTGTATGTGTGTGTGTGTGCATGTGCATGTGTGTGTAGCCTGCCCCTGGGAGCCCAGGCTCATGTGTCTGTGTGTGTGTGTGTCCATGTGTGTGTGTGTAGCCTGCCCCTGGGAGCCCAGGCTCGTGTGTGTGTGTGTGTGTCTGTGTGTGTGTTGCCTGCCCCTGGGAGCCCAGGCTCATGTGTCTGTGTGTGTGTGTGTGTGTGTGTAGCCTGCCCCTGGGAGCCCAGGCTCATGTGTCTGTGTGTGTGTGTGTGTGTAGCCTGCCCCTGGGAGCCCAGGCTTGTGTGTGTGTGTGTGTGTGTGTGTAGCCTGCCCCTGGGAGCCCAGGCTCATGTGTCTGTGTGTGTGTGTGTGTGTGTGTGTGTGTGTAGCCTGCCCCTGGGAGCCCAGGCTCATGTGTATGTCTGTGTGTGTGTGTGTGTGTGTGTGTGTGTGTAGCCTGCCCCTGGGAAGCAGTAGAACTGATTAGCTTTTAAAAGCAGCCCTCCCCCAGACAGCGGAGTCTGAAGAGTAAATGGAGGTGCTGGCCCTGGCGGTTTTTCACAGGCCCCAGGGGTGTTTGAATTTTGATGGAAAAGCTCCATGCAGCTCTGCATTAAACCAGGGTGACCTTCTCCCAGCCCCAGCGATGCCCAGTTCACAGGTCATTGGCAGCTGAAATAGGTCCCCGCTGGCAAGGTGGCCTACCAGGGGGCTGTTTGCCCGACATTGCCTGGCTTGCCTCTGGCGAAGAGAAAGCCTCTGAACTGGGAGCCAGGGAGAGTCTGGTGGCCCCGTCTGCTGTAAACAGGCCTTTGTTTTTGGCAAAGCAAAGGCGCCTAGGAGTAGGGAGAGAGAGCCGGTACTAGAAAGCATTATTTGCAAGTCCTCTGTGATGGGGGCATTCCTGGGAACAACAGCTGAGCAGCGGGACGGGCATCTCTTAAAGCCCTCTCTAGGCTCAGCTTTAACGACCGCTTCGTGCTGACGCTGGCACGGGTTATGGCGCCGGCTCGCCCCGCGACAGTAATTAGGTTCTGTGGCTTTCTGGGCCTGAGGTCTGGTTTGTGTCAAAGCCAAGGCAACTGCTGGTTCAGGCTTGTTCCTCTGCACCTTGAACTTACCCCCGCCCCCGCCCCCGCCCCGTATTTGCAGGAAAGCATGGTCAGCATTGGGTGGCCCTTCCTTGGGGAAGGGAGGCCTTGCCTGTGGCTTTCAGGAGTGGCAAACTCAGCTTGGACCGTTCTTAGGAGAAGCTTTTAGTGTTTGAGCAAATCGAGGAAGAGTGTCGGAGTTTAATCCTAAATCCTGAAAGCTGGGTGTCGTGGGAGAGGAGGGAGCCACAGATGTCCTAACGCAGACACAGGGGCCGTGCTGCTCAGCGACGGCTGCCCAGGGCCCGGGGCTGGGATGTTGCTCCAGGAGAGGATTCAGGAGCCAGTTGGAGGACAGCAAATTGAGAGCAGCAAGCATTCTGTTGAGACAGCAAAGCCGCACGCAGCCAGGCGTGGGGCCTGCTCAGAGGGGAGTGGTCCTGCCTGGGAGGCCGCTGCATGTTAAATGGGTCCTTTAATGACAGGCCAGGTTCATTCTAACAAGCGGAATAAATACACACAGCTTTTCCTGGGCAGTTTGTGGAGATTTCCTGGAATCCTGATCCCGCCCCATTTTGCTGATTGCATGGTCCCAGGTTTCCTGGCATGGTGTCTGGCTGGTGTGACATTAACCTGTACTGTATGCAGTGAGTGAATAATGAGCTGTAGGAGAGCCCAGCTTAGCTGTGGCCCCTACACCAGTGAGCCTGGTGCAGGCAAGGGATCTGTTTATTTCAGAGCAAGCGGAACCAATTCTACCTCCTAAGGTCTTGGGATCACGGGATTCACCCTGGAGGCTCAGCTCTGGTCCCTGCCTCCATCTCGGCAGGAACCTGAGGGCACAGGGACAGATGCTCCTGGGAGCAGAGCCAATCTGGCACTTGCTGCCTTTTCTTGTTTGTTTGCACTCAGTCTAGAGCACATCACCTGTGCTGCTCTATGTAGGAGACGCTGACTGGGGCAGGAAGGAGGGCAGCCCGGGAAGGTGGTTGCCATGAGTGGAGCCGTGAGTTGGCTCATTGAGCCCTGGGTGCCTTACCTGGCGAAAAGGACAGACACGTGTGGTAAAGGCAGGGGAACACAGTCACGCAGGAGGGCAGGTCCCGGGTGCCTGAGGCATGGCGGGAACTCGGCCCCACGGAGTGAGTGGGTGAGGGTGGATGACAGCCGGGGAGTCAGGCGTGGCAGGAGAGGTGAGGTCATGGCAGCGTCTTGTTTTGGAAGTGGAGTTCCGCGTCCATCGCCCGCCAGGAAGAGAGCATGGACCGGGTTTCTTAGGCGTGTGGCTCCCTTTGAGCAGATGTAGATATTACGTGCAAGGGTCAAGTAATGTAGGTGCCTGTGTTACATAACGTGGATGCCTACGTTACATCTTCCTATGCATCACAGTTATCCTCACCTAAGCTCCTGGCACAGATGCTTCCATGTCTGCGCTGCAGAAATCGAATGACAAGTGTAGAAATTTTCAAGTGCTATTTGTGTATAAAGAGTCTCAAGCGAGGGCTTGCAAGAAGGAGATAAAGTAGGTGGGGAATAGGCAAGCAGTGACACAGGATGGAAACTGAGCCTGGAGCATGGGAGCAAAGCGTAGCCCCGTGCCCTCGGCTCAGCGGTCACCAGGAGGTGTTGGACTGGAGTTGTGTTCTGAACCTGCGCTGGGTTCTCTGCCCGGTCTGTAAAGACTCAGGTTAGATGTTGTCTCCCACCCGGCAAGTCCCCGGGGCTTCTGATCCTGCACTGCAATTATTTGCCTCCTTTTGCAAGAGCAAGAACACAGCACATAGTAGCAGTCAGTAAGCGTTTCTGTATTAAAGGCCCAGAATTGTGTTGGTTTTCTTCAAATGAAACTTTTTTTTTTTGCAGTCCTTCTAACAACCCTTTTCTTCTCATCCTGCCTATGGGGACCTTGGGCTGGGAGAGCGTGTGATCTGTGTGGGAAACAGAAAGGTGGATTTCCACCCAGGCGTTTCCAAATTGCAGGTCCACCTCTGCTCACGCCGTGGCAACTGCCCCCTATGTGTCTGTGCTGTATGGTAGCAGCCCAGGGCCAGCCCTCTGTGCTGTCCACAAATATTTGGTAGCCACAGTGAAGAATATCAATCAGCAAGTGACACTATTTTTTTAATAATCTTTTTTATTTTAAAATAGTTTTGGGGGGCCAGCGCCATGGCTCACTTGGTTAATCCTCCACCTGCAGCGCCAGCATCCCACATAGGCACCAGGTTCTAGTCCCGGTTGCTCCTCTTCCAGTCCAGCTCTCTGCTGTGGCCCGGGAAGGCAGTGGAGGATGGCCCAAGTGCTTGGGCCCTGCACCCCATGGGAGACCAGGAGGAAGCACCTGGCTCCTGGCTTTGGATCGGCGCGGCACTGGCTGTAGCGGCCATTTGGGGGGTGAACCAATGGAAGGAAGACCTTTCTCTCTGTTTCTCTCTCTCACTGTCTAACTCTGTCAAATAAAAAAAAGTAGTATTGGATGTGCAGAACAATTGAAAAAAAAAAAAACCAACAGTGCAGACAATCCTCATGTAACTCCCACTCAGTTGTCCTAGGGTGAGTGCTACTGTGGTGTTTGTCACATTGTGATTAAGTAACACCCCCACCTTAACCACATGTCCCCGTTCCTTGTGTTTCCCTAATGTCCTTCTTTTTTTTAGAAGGCATTTTTATTTAATGAATACAAATTTCACAGGTACAACTTTATTTATTCCTCCTGTTGCTGATTTAACAACCTAATGTCCTTCTTCTGCCGGGACCCCATCCATGATATCCATGATGTCTCCTTGGCCTCTGTAGACTCTGACGATTTCTCAGCGTTCCCAGGTTGTGATGATCTTTGTGGTCTGAGGATGGGATCCTTAGCTGCTGCTCAGTCCACGGTTGACATCTTGTCCCCCAAGGCAGCAGTGTGAGCAGGTGAGCCCTTTGCAAAGGAGACCATGGGATGACACACGGAGCAGGTGCCACGTACCAAGCAGAAACAGGCCCTCACCAGAGTCTACTGGTGCCTTGACCTTGGGCTTGCCAGCTTCCAGAACTGTGAGGAGTACATCTCTGTGCTTACACGAGGCTCCCAGTCCATAGTGTTTTGTTATAGCAGCCCCAGTGGACAGAGAGATTGGTACTAGGAGAGAGCAGGGCCTTAACAAGCACCTGGAATGTGGGAGTGGCTTTGGAACCGTAATGGGCAGAGCTGGCAAGTTTGGGGGCCCAAATTTGAATAAACCTACCTTGCTAGGAACAGACCGTAAGCGGCAGCTCAGAGGAGGGCTCCAAAGAAGAGGGGAGCTGTAGGGGAAGGCCCCGTCTTCTTCGGGAACATCTGCGTGGGGCTGGACAGGTGCTGGTGGAAACACGCCGTTCTGGTGAGGTCTCAGACAGTGGTAGACAGGTCACGCCTGTTTAGAGTGGCACAGGGTTTGCCTGGCTTGCGCTCCTGTACCAGCCTCCTGTGAAGGTGGAACTGTGAGTGAGGAAATGTTTGGCTAAACAGATCTCTAAGGCGGCACACTAGAGATGCAGTCAGCTTCTCTTAAAAGCGTATGGTAAAATGTGAAGAGGGAGAAGGGATTGCGAGATGAAGCGTGTGGTCCAAAGAGAATCCATCTTGAAGATGGGGAGGGCTATTTCGGGGAGACCACCAATGCTATGGACAAGCTCCAGGGTGGCAGAGTATTATGGGCTGTCCAGGTGCCATCCATCAGGCCATGAAAGAATCACCCTGAAGCATTTTGGTTCTCATTGGTGCTTTATTCCCACCAGAAGCCCAGAGTACAGGAGACTTGGGGCCACAATGATGGAGTAGAGGGACTGAGCGCTGCTGTGGTACTGTGGTACTTGCTGCCTGGTACTACTTCCAGGTTCTCCATCATGGCCCATTGCCTCTTGGCCACCCGAGTGTGGCTGCAGTGGACAGGACCCAGTGTGGACTCAGGAGCCACTTCTCTGGAGGGCATGTATATGGTTTGTTTGTCTACTGGCATGTGGAGAGCATGGACCCTAGGTGTGAGGCTAGATTGTGACGGGTGGAGCCCACTGGCCACATGACCTAGGCTAGGAGTCACGAGTGGGATCGTCCACTGAAGAGGACACCTACTAGGGCAATGTGTAGTGGAGCAGTGGAGGTGGGGCCGCCCCAAGACTTCAGCGCAATAGCAGCACCAGTGTGCATCTGCAGCCTGGGAGAGCTGAAGGCACCGGGGACAGCCAGCCAGGCAGGGCAACAGGGCTGCCTGGAACCAGGGGTGGGGGGGGGGCTGGGCAGGGAAGGATCCCAGAAGGCGATTCTTAAGCCTGAAGAGGTAACGATGTGTGTGCTGTTGGGTTCCAGGCCTACTTGGAGCCTGCCCCTGCCTTCTTGAGAATGTCTGTTGTTTCCCGGGAACACGGAATGGGCTTGGCTTCACGGTTTTACAACTGGAGGGCAATTTGCCTCAGGGTGACTTGCACCCGGAGTCTCCCCCTACGGTCATGTGTAGAAGAAGTTGACCTTGGGCGTTCGGCAGAGAGTTTTCGCCAGGTGTCTGCGCCGTGAGGTTTCTGCCACATCTGTTTCCACACTGCAGGTCGGGAAGGAAGACGTCAGGAGGGGCATTGCGGTCTACCTGCGGGGGGCGGGGTACACGTAGATGATCTGGAATCGTGTGTGGACAATGTGGCTATTTGCCCTCATTTGTTTGTTTATTGAAAAGCATCGTTTAGGAGCAGGTGCTGTGGCATAGTGGGTTAAGTTGCCGCCTGCAGCGCCGGCATCCCATATGTTCGCTGGTTTGAGTCCCAGCTGTTCTACTTCCTATCTAGCTCCCTGCTAATGTTCCAGAGAAAGCAATGGAAAATGGCCCTAGTGTTTGGGCCCCTGCACCCATGGGGGAGACCCGGATGAAACTCCTTGCTCCTGGCTTCAGCATCGCCGTCGTTTGAGGAGTGAACCAGTACACGGAGGACCTCTCTGTCTCTCCCTCTCTCTGTGTAACTGCTTTTCAAATAAATAAATCTTTTAAAAAAAGAGAAAAGCACCATTTATTTATATCAGTAGCAATTCATGATGAGTACACCTAGATCAAATATTTAACTTAATTACTAAAACTTTATCATTTTAGTTCATAACAAATGTAAAACAATATTTATGATATATTTCTCATTTTCCTAAAAACCTTTCAAAATCTGGCATATGATTTGCATTTAGAGCACATATTAATTTGATTGCTGAATTTTCATCAGAAATACTTGACCTATATGGAGATCTCATAAAATCTACAGTTGGAAATGCAGATCGGGGCAGACATTTAGCCTAGAATAAGACACCTGTGTCTGATACTTGATGAATAAGACACCTGTGTCTGATAATAGACTGTGTGCGTTTGATACTGAACTTGACATCTTGAACTGTCTCCTGTTCACACAGCCCTTGGGAAGCAGAGCCCCTCTCCGGTTAGTGGACTGAGACCCTGCCGTCCGTGGGTGCTCTGGTTTGAGTGCTCAGCTCCCAGCTTTGGCGTGACTCAGTACTGTACAACACGGGCATTTACAGTGAGGAAGCACACCAGGTTTGTGCCCTCTCTCTCACCTCTGCAGTAAATTAAAGTTCAAATAAAGAATGTCGATCCACAAATCCAAATAACTATAGACATAACTTAAAAAAATTCCACTAATGCATCAAGTGCTGAAAAATCATCTTCCTTTACTATCTGCATACACTGACAAAATGTGTTCATTTATAGAAAAAGTTCTCATTTCTTTTTTTTTTTTTTTTTGGACAGGCAGAGTGGACAGTGAGAGAGAGACAGAGACAGAGAGAAAGGTCTTCCTTTTGCCATTGGTTCACCCTCCAATGGCTGCCGCGGCTGGTGTGCTGCAGCCAGCGCACCGTGCTGATCTGATGGCAGCAGCTTGGGCCATCCTCCACTGCACTCCTGGGCCACAGCAGAGAGCTGGCCTGGAAGAGGGGCAACCGGGACAGAATCCAGCGCCCCGACCGAGACTAGAACCCGGTGTGCCGGCGCCGCAAGGCGGAGGATTAGCCTGTTGAGCCACGGCACCTGCCTCATTTCTTTTTTTTAAAGATTTATTTTTTTATTTGAAAGACAGAGCTAGAGAGAGAGGTCTTCCATCTGCTGGTTCACTCCCCAATGGCCACAATGGCTGGAGCTGAACAGATCCAAAGCCAGGAGCCAGGTGCTTCCTCCTGGTCTCCCATGGGGTGCAGGGCCCAAGCACCTGGGCCATCCTCCACTGCACTCCCTGGCCACAGCAGAGGGCTGGCCTGGAAGAGGGGCAACCGGGACAGAATCCGGCGCCCCGACCAGGACTAGAACCCCGTGTGCCTGTGCCACAAGCGGAGGATTAGCCTAGTGAGCCTCAGCGCCGGCCAACAGAGTAGTTTTTAATGTTTTCTTTAAGCTTTGTCAGAAGTTGACATAATGCCATTGATTATAATTAGAATCTTCAACATATTGATTCATATTAGGAAAATTGGAAATTTAGTATCGAATTACATTATGCAAAGTTACTGTTTCAATATAGATTCCCATTCTATATTGGTAGGTAGCAAATGCATTTTTACCTTCTTTGGAATGTCATTTTAACTCATTTATATGCAGTGTTGTATCAGTGAGAAAGCATTAATCACACTGTCGGTTTTTTTGTGGCATGAGTCATATTTCTATTTTTTATCTTTGATTATTGGATATTTGTCAAGCATTCCTTTGTTTCAAGAAGATCTTGAATTAGAGTTAGCATTATAGCAAATCTTTCTTCTGCAACTCAACCAGAAAGCATTTGCAAAAAATACGGGATCACTAAATTGTCTTTTATTTCTTTTAAACATTTTCACAAACAGGTGAATTTGCTATGAACTGAAGGTTTTTTAAAACTCTTATCTATTACACTTATCATGAAATCTTCCTCAGAAAACCAATTATAAATATTTTCAGTGTGAAGCACACTTTGGTATAAAGCAAAAAGGAAAACATCAGAATGTGTGCTTTAGAATTTTTTTAAAAATCCAGATTTTTTTTTTATTTAGTCAAACTAGAACACTGTCTATCCTAGAGGAAATTCAATTTTTTTCATCTATAGTCACAGCTTTTTGACTGTTTTATGAATTTCAAAAATATCTGTGCCATGAGTTTGATTTTTTTGGGCTGAACATTAACAAAATGTCTTAATGATTTTGCAAATCTCTTGATATAAGACATAATTGATGCCTTAACCAGACAGCAGCTTATATAGGTCAACCTAAGTTAAAGGAAAATACTTGTCATCTTTGAAATTTTATGTTAACTGGCCTTTAACATTGCTAGAAAAATCTTGCATTTTATTTGTGATCATTTGGTGAATTGATTAAGCTCTCCCACTTTTTGTGAAACATCTTTTAAAATCTTGTGATTTTCTAATAAAATTTCAGTAACTCAAATAACAACTATTAACAATCATCTAAATATGATGTTCTTTGAAAAAAAGTCTTTATTTCTAAAAATTTATTCAAAACAGAGAGAGAGAGAGTGTGTGTGTGTGTGAGAGAGAGAGAGAGAGAAAGAGATCTTCCAACTGTTGGTTCACTCCCCAAATGTCCTTAGCAGCGAGGGCTGGGCCAGGCCAAAGTGGAGCCAGGAACTGAGTCGGGGTCTTCCATGGGGGTGGCAGGGACCCCGACACTTGAGCCATCACTGCTGCTCCAGGAGGAATCTTAGTTTCCCTCTGACTGTGTGTCTCAGGCTGGGACCCTGAACCCAGGCACTGATGTGGGGCGCTGGCCTCCCCAGCAGTGGCTTAACCGCTGCAGCAAACCCCTGCCCTAGCTTTATTTTTTTAAGAATTCAAGCAGATGAGAGTACTTCAGAAAGTTCCTGGGAAATATGGAATTAAAAGAGACGTCTGTTTTGTGCAAACAATTGGCATCCACGTGCATTTTTTTCATAATACACATTTTCTATGAATTTTTTGAAAGCCTCAGGTTGTGCATGGATTTCAAAATTTTTGGCAGCAAAATAAGCTTGTCTTTTAGTTTCATTTTCCATGAACTTTATGAATTACCCTTGTTATAGGTAGCCAGAATGACTAACTCAAAACTCACTGAAAATTTTATTGGTAATTTCATTTTGATTTTAGGAAACAGATTTCAACAGACATTTTTTGACTGCTTAGAAGAAATCTCGTTGAAATTCGTAATGCGTGGACTGAAAATGTCTTTGTGCTTTTACTGTTTATTTATTTTTTTTTTTGCACAATCAAAGCAGCTTTTTGATTTTGTTCTGCAGCAAATTGCAGTTGTCATTTTTGGTGAAAATTCTGACATTTTTTGTCCCTTTCCTCCTCATTACTATCACAGTCATTAAGACTAATTCCTAATCACTGCTTGATTCTGCATGAGTAGTGTATCTATTTTAAATTTAAAAGTTGGTCCATACTTATTTTTTTGTATAGGAAATATAATTTAATGCCATTATGATTCAATAATAAGTATTGCATTTTCATTATCAAGGTTGATTTCCTTAGGAATTGCTGAAACCCCTGCAGTCTCTGTAAAATATTGACAGGAATATGTTACAATATTACGCTGGTTCATAGAGAAAACAAAGCATTTGACCTGAATCATTCCTTTGGCACCTGCTGGGTGGGATGTGCACTGATGTGTGTACTGGAGATGACACATGTGCCAGAAACACTTGCTGCCATGTAGCAATTACGTCTTACACAGGCACTGGAGTGAGATGTAATCCTACTAAAACAACCAGCTTGGGTGAGGTGGAAACATCGCTCATGCTGCTTAGTCTTAACAATATAAATGAGTTAAATATAATACAAAATTCCACTCTCCCCTCACACTGACCATATCATATCATAATTCTTCAATAGACTCGTGTGGCCGGTGACTTCTACCTTAAACATAAAAATGGACCCGAGAACTCCAGTCTCCATGACCTGACTTGGATTCCAAGGTCAAAATCTGCAGAAGAAAGCCCTTGACTGGGGACAGAAAAAGTGAGCCGAGATGATGGACAGGCACATCCTGCCGGATTTTGTTTCGTGGAGAAGCAAGAGAAAAACAGAAAGATACAAAGAGAGGCTGAGAAGTGTGTTAAGGGATGGCGGTTGGTAGCCGATTCCTCGGACGTGGATTTCCCTCACTTTTGTGCCAGAAGCCATGCTAACGCCACAGGAGGGTGGCGGACGCCCTGCCTGGCTGGGTTGAGAGAGAGAGAGAGGTTTGACTTCTCTCTGACAAAGAGCTGACTACGGAGGACGCATACATCGAGACCCCTTTCAGAATCACCTTGAAGAGGGGAGCCGGACACAGATGAGACCCTCTCTTGTTTCGGGTGGATGGTCTCTGGGCCCCGTCACTGGACAGCCAGAGAGTGAGCCGGAAACCGAGACTTGGAGCGTCAGGCGGGCGTGCGAGCAGCCCCCGGGTCTCTGGAGCTCCGGGTCAGGACTGGCAAGGCCTCTTTGGTTTTCTTTTCTTTGGCATTAGGAAAACTGCAAAGTGCTTTCAGTTTTCCAGGTTCTTCTTCCAGTCTGTGACATGCGTGGTGTTTTTGTGTTTTGTTCTAAATCCGAATCAGCAGCCTGTTCTGGTCGCGCAGATAAGCCCGACCCTCTGATGATTTCCCTACTGACTAATTCATGACTCATTTCGACTCTGTTTGTGGGCTGATCCCATTCTTATTCCTGACGTGAGGCGACTTTACGGTGAGAACAATGCACTTGGGCGCTGGAGAAGGCAGGGCCCAACCCAGGCTTGTCCTGGGGTAGAACAGTCATTATTCTCAGACAGAAGGGTCCGATCCCTGGGGTCGTTTTTATAAAATTGATTGGCCACCGCAGCTCAAGATGTTTAAATGTAAATCAATAGCCTATTAATGACACAGATGGGATTATCCTACTTTTAAGACATAGTTGCAGATCAAATTATCCCAACACTCACTCAGCCTTGAAGCTGCGTTACTAAATGTAAATGATTAGCGCAAGTCGAAACAGAGGGGAGCAGCAAGACGAATTTCAAATTCATCTCCCCCAGTACATCCCATTTTCCCATATTTAATGGATTTAGTGCACAGTTGCTCTAAGCAAGAGTCTGCTTTATTAGAAAACCGCATCAAATCGGATCTAATATAATTAAAATTGTTTACGGCTACCCTGTGAATAATGTAAGATGTGTTTACTTCATTGATTTACTCTCAGGGTCTCGAGCTATTATTTAAAAGAATAACATTGCAAAGTGGTGTTTTGTGCTTAGAATTCGTTTCTCCTTCATTCTTCCAAAGCAGAGAAGTGAGGGTGTGTGTCAGATACGCTCTGACATGGTACTCTTGTTCTTTTTAAAGATTTATTTATGTGAAATGGCAAGGGACAGAGAGAGAGAGAGAGAGAGGAGAGAGAGAGGAGAGAGAGAGGCATCTCCTGTCTGTTGGTTCACTCCCAAATTGTCCACAATAGCCAGGGCTGGGCTAGGCTGAAGCTGGGAGCCAGGAACTCCCTCCAGGCCCAGGTCACCCACGTGGGTGGCAGGGCCCTAAGTACTTGGACACCATCTGCTGTCTCCCTGGTGCAGCAGCGGGAAGCTGAGTCAGAAGTGGAGGTCTGGGCCTTGATCTCAGGCCCTAAAATACAGAATTTGGGCTTCCCAAGTGGTGGCTGACCTGTGCACAGTGCCTGCTCCATGCAGTGTTCTTAATCTATAATTCACACACACACACACACACAAGCACACACACACACTCTCTCGTGTCTGCTGTCCTGGGGGACTCACGCTGTGGTCCTCACACCAGGTCAGGTGACTTGTCATCTGTAACACACAGAGCCGGGCACTCCTCGCCTTCAGCGTGGGGGTCCTCTGGGCCATCTTCACAGTGACCCCTTCATCAGTGACTGTGTTGTAGTTCGACACATCTTTAGTAAATTTCCACCTGTGCCAGAGCAGTACCCAAGTGTGGACGACGGGCACAGCACCGCCCTGAGACTTGGTGCTGGCGAGAAGGTGGACACCGGATACCTGGGTTGCAAATGCGGTGTACAGCTGCACCTGCTCCACACGCCAGG
>CM027404.1:4867962-4923872 GCA_015711505.1 Sylvilagus bachmani
GGGAGAGGGACCGGGAGAGGGGAGGGTGGCGGGAGGGAGGGAAGTTGTGAGGGGGGGAGCCATGGGAATCCATAAGCTATACTTTGGAAATTTATATTCTTTAAATAAAAGCAAAAAATAAAAAAAAATAAAAAAAAAACAAAGTATCTCTCTTGCAAAAATGGACTGCAGTGAGTTTTACAGGAAGAGAAAATGTCACAGATCCTGGGCTCGGTCTTTGTCTAAGAAAACAGCTGTGCTGTTACTTGTATTAAACAGTTTTTATTAAGGTCAACTCAATGGACTTCTAAGTGGCTCCTATTGATACTTCACAGATGAATAGCAAGTTTATTCAGATCCTTGAAATTTAAGACACATATGCCAAAACATACTCTTGATGGTATCTTTGCATCACCTGTAATGTCTCCTCCGGCTTCCATCCCCAACCACCTGAGAGGATGGCACAGAAATGCAGTGTGACAGCTTCTTCTTGCTACCTAACAACTGCCCACACATTCAATGCTGCAGCACAATGATTTCTTCCTGGTTATGCATCCGTAGGTCAACTTGGGGACTGCTGACAGAGGCTGGGCTCAGCTGGGCGGCTCTGCTTGGGACTGAGAGTCCAGCTGGACATAGTTTTTTTTTTTTTTTTAAAGATTTATTTATTTGAAAGGCAGAGTTACAGTGAGACAGAGGCAGAGAGAGAAAGAGATCTTCCATCTGCTAGTTCACTCCCCAAATGGCTGCAATAGCCGGAGCTGTGCTGATCCAAAGCAAGGAGCCAAGAGCTTCTTCTGGGTCTCCCATATGGGTGCATGGGCCCAAGCACTTGGGCCATCTTCTACTGCTTTCCCAGGCCATAGCAGAGAGCTGGATTGGAAGTGGAGCAGCCAGGACTCAAACTGGTGCCCAAATGGGAGGCTGGCACTGCAGGCAGAGGATTAACCTGCTACACCATAGTGCCGGTCCCTGGACTTAATTTTTGATGGTGGTTGTACTCAGTTGTATTTTGTGTGTGTGTATGTCGAAGGGCACAGGGTGCAGAGGCATCAGCTAGCAGCTGGGAGAGTCTGTTCATGGCAACTGCAGAGGCCTGGGGAGACTGGCAGAAATACCCAGTGCTCTGTAAAGACTAAAGACGTGGGGTTCTGCCCGCAGGCTGTGGCCCCAAGCAGGTCACCTGGGAGACCCGAAGCCCAGAGGCAAGGGTGTACACTCCGCCTCCAGGCTGCACGGTCAGGGGGCCAAGGGTACAGATTCAAATAAGGATGACGAGTGGGGCCAGGAGCTCCTTCCGCCACACTGGAGGAGGCTGGGGCTATATGCAGGACGAGGACACTGCACGGTGAGGCTTTGCAGGGTCTGAGTTCCCCCGTACAAGGATGGACTGGGTCCGAAGAAAGGTGAGTGCGCCGCTCGCCCGGTCCCCAGCCTCCCGATCCCGGAGACAATCAGACGCAGCGGGGAGCCAAGTCTAGCGAGGACTCATTTATTCCGTGCCTAACCGAACCTTTTATAGCACAAAACTGCAGAGTCATCGGGGCAGGGCTTAAAGCCCACCAATCACTTAAACGGTCATTTTACAGGGGGATTTCTATAGGACTAGCCATATGTCTATACACTTGTTACTAGTCTTGTTACCTCCCCCCGATGTTGCGTAGCCAATTAGCTTTTGAGTCCGCCCATCTTACTTCCTCTGGGCGCCATCTTCTTTGCCCCTCCTTGGCGCCGCCTGGTCTGCCATGGCGGTGGCTGGGACCACGTGCGTGCACGCCGGGTCCCTCCCTGCTCTGCCATCCCCAGGGCACCCGCCGGCTGGCTCCGCGGGCCCTGGCTTGGGTTAGTTCGCGGGCTCGGCTCCACGCGGCTCTGTTCCGTGCAGCTTGGGCGGGGGCACCGGTGCATGCGGAGCCCGCGGGCCTGGCCTGACCGCACCATGGCCGTGCTCATGCCCCGCAAGGCTTAAGCATTTTTCCCATACAGGTCGCCAGCACAGAGAGGAAAGAGTGGCCAGAAGTATCACCAGGTGCGTGTTCTAACTTACCTTGTGGTTTGGAAAGACGCCCTTGCTCGGTTGTGCAGCCTCACTGGATAGTATTTTGAGCATTTCGAAGCTGTTTCGGGGGAGCTGATAATGTACTATTTTTGCATACTTAGCCATCTGGAACATTAGCTGCTTAATCACAGCTGCAAGCTCATGAATGAACAGTGTGAGGCTGGGTTTGCCTCCCCCGTGGGCCCCCATTGTGTTTGTCTTTATTCTCAGGAGAGAAACAAAGACGGAATATGCCAGTAGTCCTAGTATGCTATTTCTTGGACTTTGTTCTTTTCTTTCTTTTTATGTAAGCTCATCTTGAAAACATTGTCGAACCATGCCGGATCCCTGTATCTCTTAATAAAACATCAAGCACAAATGCAAGTCTGTCTGTTATGTAAAATAACAATCACCGTAGAAAACTGCTTTGTTTTAGTCTGTCAGCTGGGTTTAAGGTCAGCTTCCGTTTTGTGCTTTTGGAGCATGATCCTCTCTGCTTGACCTATTCAACACTCTCACTCGTGGACCACAGTCACAGATAAAGGAAGTGATAGTTCTGTTTCCACTATGGGAATAAAAGTGCTTTATAATAATTGGGCTGAAGTCAGAGCTTTAGAAAATTCTTCAGTGCTGATCCCATATTTAGAAATGTGTATATTCCTAAAATTAAGGACTTTGAAATCTTGTCTCCTCATTCTTTTTTAAGATTTATTTATTTGAAAGGTGGAGTCACAGAGGCAGAGAGAGAGAGAGAGAGAGACAGTCTTCCATCTGCTAGTTCACTCCCCAGATGGCTGCAACGGCCAGAGCTGCGCCAATCTGAAGCCAAGAGCCAGGAGCTTCTTCCAGATCTCCCACGCGGGTGCAGGGGCCCAAGGACTTGGGCCATCTTCTACTGCTTTCCCAGGCCATAGCAGAGAGCTGGATTGGAAGTGGAACAGCCAGGACTAGAACCGGCACCTGTATGGGCTGCTGGCCCTGCAAGTGGAGGACTAACCCACTGTGCCACAGCCCCGCCCCCTTCCCCGCCCCCATTCTGTGTTAAACATATGAAAGGCAGTGAAAGCCAACCGGCACAACTGTTTAAGGAGACTGAGGTGTGCCCAGCCTTGGCCAGGTTGCTCAGATCTGCAGGTGTAATTTAAGACTGTTCTTTGCCATCAGAGGCCTTGCAGTCTGGTAGAGAAGCGAAGCAGACTGGTGGGAAAGTCATCTCTCTACCCTGTGCTGTTGTCTTTGACCACACCCCTGAATTCCCTGGAGCACGTACGCCTGTGCTTCTGTGTTCATGCCTGTGTGTTACCTGCTGTCCTCGTTAGACCCTCAGCTCTGTCGGCCGGTGCTTTGCCCACTCTGTCCACCGATACATGCCCTGTGTTCAGCCTAGTGGTTGCATCAGTGCACACTGTTGGATGGATGACGAAAGCACAGAGTGGAAGAAACCAAGAATGAGCAGGTAGCTCCCCAAAGCCAGCAAGGACAGGGGGTGGCCTAGGGCTGGAGCAGGGAGCTGGGAACTCAGTGCAGGGCTCCTATGTGCGTGGCACGAACCCAGGGACTTTAGGCACCACCTCCGCCTCCCAAGGTCTGCTTGAGTGGGAAGCTGGAATCAGGAGCCCGGGGGTCCCCGGGCCACAGAGGACGTGAACTTGAGCTTCTGTGGGTTTGAGTGACGCCACTGGCTTTGGGCTTTGCTCTTGTTGTGTGCTGTTTCATGATGTGTGGGTGGAAGGGCAGTCATGGGTGCTCACTCTTTTTCTCTCCTGCCCACCGTGCTAGGAGCCAGGCCAGCTCTACACACCCACCTTCCTGGGACAGCGGGAGTCTGGCCAGCCCCGTCTCAGGATTCTGCTTCCAAAGGCAGCACTTGGAAAGTCACTCTTAGACCACGGCTCTTCCAAGGAAAAAGGACATGGAACGATGATCTGTTTCTTTTTGTCAAATTTAATTTGCGCAGGAAAACCACGCAGGGCAGAACAGCCTTGGGACGGAGGTTCATTCATTTCATCAGTCACTAGTTCCTGAGTTGCTAGGCCCTGTGGGATGCAAACATTGCCCAGTGTCCTGCGCATTCACTCAACACGTGGCTGGTGAGCACCCGTGTGTACCAGGTACTCTCCTAGGAGGTCAGTTTATCCGTAGTAACAGCCACAGCTCCCGGCCTCCAGGAAGCTCCCGGTCCAGACGTGGGGGCAAACCCTATAAACAGAGTAATTGCAAGTGCATTTCATTGTGTTGTAAAAGGCATTAGCTGAGGGGCCGCCTCGTGGCTCACTTGGTCAATCCTCCACCTGCAGCGCCAGCATCCCATATGGGCGCCGGGTTCTAGTCTCGGTTGCCCCTCCTCCAGTCCAGCTCTCTGCTGTGGACCAGGAGTGCAGTGGAGGATGGCCCAAGGGCTTGGGACCCTGCGCCTTCATGGGAGACCAGGAAGAAGCACCTGGCTCCTGGCTTCGGATCAGCTTAGCTCTGGCCGTGGCAGCCATTTGGGAGGTGAACCAACGGAAGGAAGACCTTTCTCTCTGTCTCTCTCTCCTTGTCTAACTCTACCTTTCCAAAAAAAAAAAAAGGCATTAGCTGAGAGGTAAACGCAGAAAAAGGTGAAGGGGCTGGTCAGGGAGATCATGGGAGGAAGAAGTCCAGGTTGCAGATTTAAGTAGGGAGCAAGGGTGAGGCCAGAGCAAGAGGCTGGCATCGGAGGGAGGTGGTCAGGTGGACATCTGGGGGGAGAGCAGTTCAGACCCAGCCCACAGCTGGTGCCAAGGCCTACAGGTGGAGTGAGATTTATTTGAAAGTCAGAGTTACACTGAGAGAGGGAGAGCCAGAGAGACAGACAGAGAGAGAGATCTATCCGCTGGTTCACTCCCCAAGTGGCCACTACAGCCAGGGCTGTGCCCGGTGGAAGCCAGGAGCTTCAGCTGGGTCTCCCACATGGGTGCAGGGGCCCCAACATGTGGGCCATCCTCTGCTGCCTTTCCCAGGTGCATCAGCAGGGAGCTGGATCGGAACTGGAGCAGCGGGGACTCAGTGCGGGGTGTGGGTGTCCCAGGTGGTGGCTTTACCCATAGTGCCACAGCACCAGCCCTGCATGAGGGCTCTGTGACGTGAGATGAAGTCACTGCATTCTAGAAGCTCACGCCCTTGGGGTGCAAGTGCCAAAGAAGCAGTGAGGCTGAGTCCCTGGGCCTGGGCGTTCCGAGTCTTACAGGGGTGGGGGGGGCGCTAGCAGAGCACAAGAGCCAAGGAAGAGGCTGCTGGAGGCTCCAGGCCCGGCTGAGCGAGGAGAGGACACTTTAATTCCTTGTCTAAGGTGCAGGATGGACATGGCCAGGGCTGACCAGGCGGCAAGGGTGCTCGGTGGAGCAGCTCTCTGTGGACAAGGGATCGATGGTTTGCAAAGGGAGCCGAGAGGCAGGTTGCACAGGGCCCGGCTCAGCTCCAGAAGCAAAGCTCTCTTCCAGAGGGGATATGGAGGCCCTGAGGGTCTGGGAGAGAGGGGAGAGGCCCAGAGGGGCCACAGACCCTAAGTGGCAGAGCCAGGATTTCAGTCCAGGCTGGTCTGACCTGAGCACTCAGGATGGCGGGGGTCTGGCCTCGCTTCCCTGGGGGTGTGGTGGTGCTGGTTCCTGTAGAGCAGTTACCCCTGTGAAGGGGGCCTGGCCCAGGGCTGCTGCCTTGCCTTGGGGGCGGTCCCGAATCCACTGGACCTGGAGCTCCGCTGCTCCATGGAATCCAAACTGTTGTCACAGTTGGTTCAGGTCTTCCATCTAAGGGGTGCCTGTGCGTCTGAGATTATTAAACAACTGCACTGGAGTCACCAAGCGCGTCCCTCTTGGACCTGTTTGAGGGCGAGACAGCGAGCTCCATCCACATAGAGCACACGTGCACCCAGGCGGCAGACACCAGGAAGCCCTGATTTCAGGAGTTACAGCTACACATGAAAACAATTGTGCTGAGTTGGTATTTAAACTCGGCGATGTATTGGAATCAGATGCATAAACACTACATCAAGGTGCAGTGTAATCTCGGAGGCTTTCTCTCTGGTGCAAAGTAGCGCAGGAGGCAGAGCTACAACGCACTGCTCTGCACCAGGATGCGTTTATGTCGCGATCGCTCAAGAAAATGACTGAACTGTGTGGTTTTCTGTTTTGTTAATCCAAGTATGAATGCCTGTAAGTGTAGAGTCAGGACGGTGATATGTATCTCATCCTCAATGTTTTTCTTTCTTGGTTTAAATTTGCTCTATTTACTTTAAACATGTATTTATTTGAGAGGTGGAGTGACGGAGAGAGAGAGTGTGAAAGAGAAGGCGGCACAAACAGAGAGAGAAGTCTTCCAACTGCTGGTTCACTCTCCAAAAGGCCGCAGCAGCTGGGGCTGGGCCAGGGCTGAAGCCAGGAGACAGGAGCGCATCTGGGTCTCCCCAGTGAGGGACAGGCGGCCAAGCACTTGGGCCATCTGCTGCAGCCTTTCCAGGCGCATTTGCAGAAAGCTAGATTGGAAGTAGAGCAGCCAGGACTCAACCTGGTGCTCTGATGTGGGATGCCCGGGTTGCAAGGGGCAGCTTAAACCACAACACCGCAACACAGGCTCTAGATTTATTGTTTTTAATGTATTTATCTGAGTGGCAAAGAGCCAGAGGGAGACACTCCGTCCCCAAATGCCCACAAGTGCCAGGACTGGGCTGGGTTATTGCCAAGATCCAGGGACTGAACCCAGGTCTCCTTGAGCCATCACCTGCCTCCTCCGCAGGGGTGCGTTAGCAGGAGGCTGCAGTCCGGGGCGGAGTCCGCCATGAACCTAGCAACTCTGATCCCAGAGGGGGCACCTTAACCGCTGGCCAAACACCCACCCCTGTCCCCTTTTATACTTGATGTGTGTGTTCCAGAGAACAAGTCCTCAACTATCAGACTTCCCAAGGTGTCCTGGACGCAGGACGCTGTATGGTGCAGGGCACTGGGGTTCGCAGGCAGCCCTCTGAGGTGGTCATGGAACCTTGTCCTGTCCTTCTCATGCGAGGTTGGGGCTGGGATATAGTTCCAGACTCCTCCCCATGGGGCTCAGCAGCCCCGACCTCCAGTAGAGTGGGATCTGTGACTTCCAGGGTGTCCGCACTCGGCCTGATTAGGGAAGGGGCGCGAGGACTACCCTTGAGAGCTCAGGGAGAGCGCTCCACGGCGGGCCCCGTCTCGCTGCCCCTTGGTCCCCTACGGAGAACGGGGCTCGTTTCGCTGTTCCGTGCCATGCTGACGGAGAGTGGCTGCAGAAGAAAACAAGCGTCTCACTTTGACCCATCACGGCCTCCCCCATCATGCCATAATCACTCGCTCTTCGGCGTCAGCTCCCTCGACTCCCTGTCGTTTTCAGCTTTGTTGGCTTTTCTTTGCTAACCGACCGCCGGTTTGAGCGGCGTTTATCACGCACAGGGAGATTCACCTGCAGGTAACTTGCAGTTTTCAACCAGTGATGTGCAGACTTCAGCAGGCATTAGCGTCACCTGGAGGGCTTGTTGAGGGGCAGATCCCTAGACCCCGCCCCCCAGAGGTCCAATTTAGTCGCCCCGGAAGTAGACCTGATTTGCATGCCCAAGTAGTTGCAGGTGGTGCTGACTGGGGTCTGAGGCCACACTGAGAGACCCGCCATCGCAGGTTCTCCGCTTTCCTGTGTTCCTGCCAGTCTTCCTGAGCCGCAGAGGGCTTCCCAGTGCCCACCCCCCTTCTGCAAGCGAAGCGGCAGTCCTGTCTGAGCTGGTGAGTTTTCTGGAACGTTTTTGTCTTGTACTGGAGGGGAGCTTTGATGCGGCTTCCTGCAGGCTCTGGGGGCCCTCTGGGGTCTGCTCTCGCAGACTGCTCGCCGGGATTTTCGTGTCACACCCTCCAGATTGGGCTTGTGGAAGACACATCGACAGTCTTACTCAGAGCTGGCCACACGCTCTGTTCACCTCTTTGAGAATGTGGCATTGCTCAGCAGGTGGTATTTGTTGTATACAGAGCCCGGCTGGTCTGGGATTTCTAAGAAATGTTTTTAAACCAACAACCTAGTCATCCTTGAAGGTGTGGCTGTAGAACCCCCAAACCAGGTCCACACGCCTGACAGCCAGGAAGCCAATCACTGACAGGTGGGAGACAGTACGTATTTACTGCAAAGCTCAGAGCCAGAAGCCCGACAGCTACCACTTAATTCCTGGGCTCCCTGAGGAGTTTGGGGTGAAGGGTCCTGTAGACGGAATCGGAGCTGAGAGATGTAAGACCAGCTTGTGTCTGGTTGGTCAGAAATGCTGGTGACCTTCCGCTGATTGGTCAACTCTGCCTTGTTCTTTAGGGAATGTAGGATGGCCTGTGGGTTCCCGCTGGCCTGGGGGTTCTAGGAAGGTGGCAGTGAAATTCTGCCCAGCCCTGGAGTCCCCTAAGGTTCTCAGCTGTTGGACAAGTGAGTCGCTCCTTGCGTCTGGGATGGCTAGGGCAGTTGTGCCTCTCCCCCTGTTTAGTGAATTTCGTTTGTGTAAAGGGCAGACAAGGACGCCTTGGGCTGAGAGAGACCGGCAGGAGGCCGGGTCCTGGTGTTGCCTCACACGGGTTCAGGCTGATACTCGGTACACAGGTGCATTTTCTTCGAGTTGGTCAACTTGGCCTTCATTCATTATTTGACATAAATGCTTGCTCTTCATGAACGCCAGTCACCTCTGCAATCAACATCTGTCACATACTTTCACATCTAGCCTTTTGTTTGGCTTCCTAAAGGATCATTGCGGGCACACAGGAGTCTCCATGAGCCATGTTCATACCCTTTGACCCAAATTTCTGCTAACCCCCACTGGGTGATACACTGTAAAACACAACAGGTGCAGATCTGCCTGGAGCAAAAAGGCACAGAATAGATTTGATAGGACGGTTTCAAGTCTTACAGGTGATTAACTCAGCAGGATTTAGCTGGATTTCTACCAGCGCTTGTTTGGCCACGCTGAGAAAAATAATGCTAGGTTGCTGTTACCAGTAGATCTGAAAATGCTTCACAAACATTAATTAATGCTCATCACGCATCCCGCCACGCCCATTTCCAGAAGAGGAGACTGCACACAAGGGGGCCCCAAGTCCCTGGCCTGCAGTTTCACGACTGGGCGTTGGGGAGGGGAGGGCGGAGTGCGCCTCCTGGTGTGTTCGACCCCAGCATCCAGCTTCATCCTGTTTGTGCAGCCCCTGGCTTCATATCTGAAATTGACACCCCCCCCCCTACTCCTCCCTCCACCTAATGGACTCAAAACAGGAGAAGGCAATGTAGGAGACAGATGGTTCTGCCTCGTGGGGCTGAGTCCTGAAAGGAGAGTGTGTGTGTCTGAGCCTCGGTACGACATCGAGGTGGACTCCTCTGTGGCTTCCACGGCATCTTGTGGGTTACGTGAGCTCTGGAAAGGAGTGGTGAATGGCTGGGCGTGGGAGTGGGGGGTTGATCCCCCTCCCCCTGTTGCAGGTCCCAGGAGAGCAGGGGACGGGCTCAGCCCACCCTCGAATCCGCTTTCCGCTCGACCAGTGGCTTCTCTTGCCTGCAGCTGCCCGCGTCTCAGCACGTGTTCACCGGGTGTGAGCGACTGGCGTTCCCTGATGGCTCCCTGCGCAGCAGCTGTGGGCCCCGGCTCCTCGAGGCCCCCGAGAGTGTGCACTCACACTTGCCTTGCGCAGAGGGCAGGCCAGCGAGCAGGGCCTCCTCCACCTGTGCTCACCTGTGTGTGGCCGGGGATTCTGCCTTGCACCCGCTGACTCCGCTCCGAGTTCCCGCCTACACGTTGGGGCACAGCCCGTGTTGACCCAGCCCCCCGAGTCCTGCTGGTGTCTGCTAGAACAGTATTGGTGTCAACTTGGTCTGCTTCTGTTGAACTTTTTTGAAAGTGACAAGGGGAGGGTACTCAACTTGTAGATTGCTCTTTTTTTTTTTTTTTTTGACAGGCAGAGTGGACAGTGAGAGAGACAGAGAAAGGTCTTCCTTTGCCGTTGGTTCACCCTCCAATGGCCGCCATGGCCGGTGCGGTGCACCGCGCTGATCCGATGGCAGGAGCCAGGTGTTTCTGGTCTCCCATTGGGTGCAGGGCCCAAGCACTTGGGCCATCCTCCACTGCCCTCCCGGGCCACAGCAGAGAGCTGGCCTGGAAGAGGGGCAACCGGGACAGAATCCGGTGCCCCGACGGAGACTAGAACCCGGTGTGCAGGCGCCGCAAGGCGGAGGATTAGCCTGTTGAGCTGCGGCGCTGGCGTAGATTGCTCTTGTAAGTGTTTTTAGAAACGCTGGCTGGGAAGGGCAAGGAAGATCGTGCTTTCCTACTGCAGACTCTGCCTGGCTTTGGTCTCACGTGGGCTTTGCCCTTCTGTGGCTCAGTTTATTTTGCCCCGTGGTGCTCTATGCTAAGTTGATGTTGGATCTTTCTTACTGTCTTCCTATTATCACCGCTAAGTTGGATATTTGCAAAGCAAAGTATTCATCTGAACTATAGATCTCGATTTAAAGAGATCCCGCTTCATGTCCCCATGCTCACGATGCGGATATGAGAGACCTAGGGCCTAAGCAGGCGTCTGTGTAACAGGCATGAGTAGGTCTTTGTAGCACATGTGGCCCGTGGACTACAGTCTGAGAGACGGTGATGTTGAGTTCAGCGCTTGAGCACGCTCTCGGTGGTCTGGGATGCAGCCTGTGCCGACACTGCCCTCCATGGATTGCCGGCTGCCAGCTTTGTTAGATCAACTCGAGGAATGGCTGTTGCTGATTCCCTGTCTCGAGCATCCTCTCACTTGTGTCCTGTCCACTGTGTACCACGGTGAGAGGAAAGGGCTTGCATTCTGGAAGAAGTGTCGTTCTGGACAGAGGTGCCAATGAAAAAGCAATGTCCCTAATTACAAGGCCATGCATGAGCCCAGTAAGCACCCCTGGGGTGGCAAGTGCTGGATTTTTATTATTTAAACAACCAGAATGGTAAGCTTGTGGGTGGCCCCAGTTTTTAGGAAACTTAATTACCCATCAATCAAAAAGATATCTTCTGTTTATATTATATACTGTTTACGTAAATACCTATACTTAGTCCTATGTTGGGAAATAAACATTCTAAGTTGGGCGCATCTGATTCCTGCTGTTACTGTGTTCTGAGTCATTCATTTTTTTTGTTCTATTGACACTAGCTGTTTGTAAGTGCCTAAGGGCAACCAAGGCTACAGTCTGTTGACACCTGCTGGCCCTTTAATTCTCAAGATCTATCAAGCAGCCCACTGCCATTTTAAGAGTGGAGAAAAACATAGGTTTTCCTGACTGTAATAAGCAGAGTGGTTTCTGAACGTGGTGCCTAACACCATGCCCTGGGCTGAAGGTCAGCAAATGATGGCCCACAGGTCAAATCAGGCGGCCCCCTGTGTGTGTCAATAGCATTTTACCAAAGCACAGTCATGCTTACAATTGTCTCTGATTGCATTGGAGCCACAAAGACAGAATGGAGTAGGTCCAACAGAACCCCTTAGGCCCGCGAATACTAAACTCTTTGCCATTTGACCCCGTTCAGAAAGTTGGTGTATCCCAGTGTTTGCTGTAGTCTATGGGATGGGTTTTCGCTATGGCTGCTGGCCACATGGTACTGACAGCAAGAGTGTATATAAGATGGATCTGGGCAAGGTGCCGCATTGCCTGGTTTTGGTGGTGGATTGGGGTCAGCTTGGGCTCTGCATCCTGCTGTAGTCCCTCGGGTGTGAATATAGGGGAGCTACACTGAAAGGAATTTTGCAACACTTTTAAAATAGCATTCTCTTTTTCCCTCTGGTTTTAAGATACAAATATTTCCCAACTAGTTTTCTGGTTAGAAAAACTTAGAATTATGAGTACCTTAGAAGGGATCCTACTCCAGGGTTTTCCAAACTTTAGCATGAGATACATGAGTATTCCCTTAGATATGAATAAATATTTTATATAGAAAAAGTTTGGCAAGCCATGGAGCAAACAAAGTTAAACTTTTTTTTTTAATGCTACAGGATTTCACGGGGGCTTTCATATACTCTGTCTCTAAAAAGAAATCATAGCGTGGAACATTTCCCAAATGTAGTTACCCAGAGAATATTTTTTTGGAGGAAGCGTATTTTTAGGGGAACGCAGATGAGGGAATGCCAGCCTGCTCCAAACCCATGCCTGAGCAGCCTGGTGCAGCCTTGCTGCATGTCGGGAAATTCTGCCCACCTGGTAGGAGCTCAGCTCACCTAGATGCAACACTATTAATTTGTGCCTTCGAAGTCTCTCTTCCCAGCCTTCCAGTGACTAGAGCTGCTCCTTCTAATTGTTTTAAACACTGTTGCTGTTAAAAACAGCCTCCAAAGGCTGCCTCGGGAGGTTGCTCCATTATTGAAGATGCTAATGCAGGAGAGCGATACATCCCGAGGAAGACACACCATTAATTACCGTGTCTTCTGGCGCATCACTGTCCTGCCTTGTGATCCCATTGTCAAGAGTGCTTAGTTCATTAATAACAAAGGAACAGTTCTGCTCAATTTAGAACCTGCAGTGCTTGTGCGCCTGTTAAAAAAAAAAAATCTGCTCATTTTCTCTCGATCTGCCAGAAGCTGAGGTTTTGCCGGCTCGTGGCTTTGTGGGGAGGTTTTAATCTCCGTCTACTTGTAGGCTGAATTCATGGAACGTGTGCGTGGGTCAGTCCTTTCATAGATTGTTTGATTGCTGTGGGGTACTTCATATTTTTAAATATTTATTTAGTTGAGAGTCAGAATTAGAGAGCTTCCATCTGCTGGTTCATTCCCTAGATAGCTGCACAGCCAGCATTGGGACAGGGCCAAAGCCAGGAGCTTCTTCCAGGTCTCCCACACGGGTGCAGGGGCCCAAGGACTTGGGCCATCTTCCGCTGCTTTCCCAGGCTATTAGCAGGGGCCTGGATTGGACATGGAGCAGCTGGGACAGGGAGCAGCCACCGGGATGCCGGCCTTACAGGTGGCAACTTTACCCGCTGTGCCACTGAGCTAGCTCCTATGGTGGACTTTTTAAGGAAAAGAATTTATCTGAGAAGGAGAGAGAGAGAATCCCAACCCACTGGTTCACTTTCCCAGATGCTTGCTAGTCTGAGACTGGGCCGGGCTGAAGCACGGAACCAGGAACTCAATCCAAGAATCCTACGTGAGTGGCACGGACCCAAGTACTTGGCCCCCCGCACGATTTCCTGAGGTCTGCCTTAGGAAGCTCGAGTCATAGCTGGAGCTGGGACTTGAGTCCCTGCACGCCATTGTGGTCATCTACACTGCTCAGCCAAAGGTCCACTACCCTGGGACTTTGTGTGGATATCTTACCTGTTGCGTAGTCACAAATCACCTGTCACACTTGGATCTGAAAACGCATTGCCCCGACTGATCCATCCCAAAGGCCTGCATCTCTCTATGGTTCCGGGGTAAATGTGTTAGCCTTCGGCTCAGCACCATCAGTGCTGATCGGTTCTGAAAGATGCTGGAGACACGAGATTTGAAATGAATACGTTGATAATTTAATACTTGCAGAAAATGTCATGTGGATATTGAAACAACTTTCTCCAAATTACTTCAGATAGCAATCAGGAAGTCCAGCCACCTGGAGCCATCCGCAAACCGGTGTGGTACAGGCAGCCCGAGTCCTCTGATGTAGGGCGGTGTGAAATGAGCTGAGGCAACAGCCGAGAAACGCAGTTGTGTCCTGAGCCTGGAGCCGCCTCCACGGCGTCCCTGTGAGTGCTTCTGAAAGCACACCTCTAATTCGTGTTGACTTGCTGTGGTGTGCCCACCTGGATGGGGACAGCAGTGACCAGAGCAGCGGCTGTTCGTTTTCCGTGCCCGCTCTGTGAGAAAACCCTGGCGTCTTAATCGGGAACGGCTGTGCCTGTAGGCGTCGGATGGGTCTCATTTCATTCACACCTGTGTGCACAGCCAGCGCCTCTGCCGTAGGATACATGCTCTCTGGATACCGCTCACCATCGCATCCCTCTCAGCTCCCGACCTGGAATGTCTCCAGGGTGTGTTAGAGCTGGCTCGGAGCGCTCGTGGAGCCCGCATTGTATATGTCACAACTCCAAGCTCAAGAATGCCAGGCGGCTTGAAATCAGCTAAGTTGAGAATAGGCCCGGGCTTCCTCCGCCTGCCTGTGGCTCTGGCTGTCACTCGGCTCGGTCCCTGCTGCTCATCTGACCCCCCCAGGATCTCACCCTGGCGTGTGAAGCTCCAGTGTCCACACAGCCCGGTAGAAGTGAGTCTGTGTCTTTGGACCCGATAGGTTTAATTCCTTCGTGGATTTATTCCCAGGAGCGCAAAGCACCTGCCAGGTGCTGTGCTAGACCCTGAGGTAAAATAACCAAATGCCTTTTCCTTTAAAAAAAATTAACTGCGATAAAATTCATGATGTTTGTAATTTTAACCATTAAAGTATGCAGCTCACTGGGTTGTTTTTTAAAAGATGCATCTATTTATTTCAAAGGCAAAATAACAACTACAGAGAGAGAGATGGGTCTTCCATCCTCTGGTTCACTCCACCAATGCCCATAGTAGCCAGGGCTGGGCTGGCTGAAGCCAGGAGCCCGGAACTCCTCCAGGTCTCCCTCATGAGTAGCAGGGACCCAAACCCTTGGCATTGTCAGCTTCCTTCCTGGGTGTTAGCAGGGAGCTGGGTTGAAAGCAGAGCATCCAGGATCTGAACTGGCAACCGAAAGCGATGCTGGTGTCCCCAGCGGAGGTTTGACCTGTGTCACATGCTGGTCCCTCTGTGGTTTTCCCTGTACTCACAGCAGAGGGCAACCATCATCGTGATCTAATTTTAAAACTATTTTTGGTTTCTATCAGCCTCAAAAGAAACCCCAGGTATCTCAGCAGCCTCTTCCCTCCCCCGCCAGTTGCTGATCGACTCTGTCTTCATGAATTTGCCTGTTATGGATATTTGCTATAAATGAATTAAATAAACCATAGGCTTTGCTAACTGGCTCTTTACCTTAGTGTACATACTCATGATTCATCCACGTTGTAGATGTATCAGTACTTGAGACTGGCACGAACACCACAGTTGGGTCATTTCTCACACAAGTGCATCCATGGCTGCATGGGGTCCAGCACCTGCATGCTTCAATATTGATACAGAGAAATGATCCAACTGTGTTAGGGTGGCTGTCATCTGGCGTTGCCATCAGCAACAAAGGCCCGTTCCTGGCGTCCTCCATTTTATTCCTTTTCATCCTGCGTTATTTATTTCCCAAGGAAATGCCAAACTGTTTCCCGTGGTGTTCATGCCAGTCAATCTTGACACTAGCAGTGAATGATACTGTACAATGTGTGATGTAATTTTAATGCATTCTCACCTAAACTTTGCTGCATCTGACTTTAAATTTTTTTTATTTACATTTATCCTAGTAGGCATTGAGTGCTGTGCTACTATAGTTTTAATATTTCTCTCTCGGATCTCTGATTCTATTGGATGTCTTCGCTTATGCTTGTTGGCCATTTGCATATCTTCTTTGCAGAAGTGTTTATTCAAGTCCTTTGCTGTATTTTCAGTGGATTTTTTTGTCATTTGTTGAGTTGTAGGGGTTCTTTATATATTCTAGGTATAAAATTCTTACCAAATATGATTTGTAAGTATTTTCCCATTGTATAGATTATCTTTTTCTTTGTCCTTTTATGTACAAAATATTTTAATTTGGTGACCAAAGTCTTCAGAAATTGTTGAATGCGGGTGTCACAAGTTGGTCTGTGTGGAAGGGATCAGTGAGCGATGAGAGGGATTATGGGATTGAGGAGTGCTTAAGCCATGAAGGGTGACAGCTTTTCTTTTACTTGCAGGCTGGAAGTCAGTCTGCCACAGCTTCGTGGACGCCAGCTGTAGGCGACAGTTGTGAATCAGAGACAAAGGACAATTATTGCTTACAGCAGCCACGTTGGCCACTAAACCACTGCATAATTTTTTGCCTCTTACCCAAATTCCGATTTCTCCAGGACAGAATTGAAAGGTCACGTGACAGGGTAGGCATTCAGTGTGACTGTTAGGATGCCTGCATCCCACGCTGGGGTCCCTGCCTTTGAGTCTTGGATCTGCTTCTGATTCCAGCTTCCTGGTGCTGCTCAAACTGGGAGGCAGCGGCTAATGGCCCAAGTGTGTGGTTCCCTGACACCCGTGAAGCTCCCAGCTTCAGCCTGCCCCCCCGCCCCCATCTCTCTGCCTTTCAAATAATAGCAAAAACGGCCAGGTGAGCCCTGCTGACCTGGCTCCCGAGCGTGGGCAATCGGAACCTTGCATACTGGGAGGTGGTATGTCCCCGTTTGCTCCAGGGGAAGACACTGTGTGTCTTTGAGGGCTTTGTGCTGAACAGGAATCTTTTACAAGGTGGACGGGAATGAGGTGCGTTTAGTGCCGCTCAGGCAAGACCTGCAGAAGTACAAGATGCCCAAGGAGAATCCTCTCCCCTAAGCCAGTAGGATGCAGACATCCCAGGAAAGGTTTGATGGCAGAGCAGGGACCAGGACATGGACGTTCATTTGGTGTGAAACCTGTCCCTGGAGAGTCTGGAAGGGAAGGGGCATGTGACATGAATTCAGGAAAGGATCACTGTGGCTTCTGGTGGAGATGAGACCACAGCGGCGGTGGCGGCAGGATCCCCTGGGAAGCTGATGCCCTGTCTCCCACAGAGTTGATGGCCTTTAGCTTGGTAGTAGAGGCAGTGATAGGTGCCTGAATTTGCCACATACAAGACACTTCAAAATGCTTGTGGCACATGGGATTAAAAGGCAAGTTTATTTTGGTGCAAAAAAATGGAAAATAAATATTATGAAAACATGATGTATGAATTTCTTTTAAAATTTTATTTTTATTTGAAGAGCAGAGAGACTGGGCCGGCCTGAAGCTGGGAGCCAGGAACTCCACCTGAGTCTCCCATGTGAGTAGCTGGGACCAAGTATTTGAACTGTCACCTGCTGCCTCCCAGAGTGTGCATTAGGGAGCTGGAAGGGGGAGTATGCCAGGCACCGTGGCACGGAATGTTGGCTTCCTGGGCAGTGTGCAAAATGCTGCACCAAAGGTTTGCCTCAAGGATTCAAATAATTTTGCACTTCTCCCCGCCCAGAAACTTGCAACTCAATTTTCTCTGAACGCTTTGAAATACCTTACATTCCGATAGGAGAATCAGCTGGATTGGCCACTGGGCTGGATAAAGTGGGAGGGGAAAAGAGGAGAGAGATGCGTGACCCGTGCTTTGGCATCGACCTCTAGAGGACTGGTGGTTCTGCTGGCCGGGATACGCAGAAGGCCCTGGGCGATCTGATCGGGCTTGCTGGTTTGGCTTTGCTGGGTTTTGGGTTCCCATCGCAGGGAGGAGGTAGTGGAACTGAGTGAACTACGAGGCTCTGGTCTGGGGGAGAGGTGAGAGCCAAAGGTAAAAAATGGGGAACTCGGTAGCAAGGCTGTGATTGAAGGTCCTGAGACGTAAGATTACGGAGGAACAGAGCGTGACAGCTGATGCGTTCAGGGCACTGAACCCTGGCGTCCTTTGGCATTCTGCGGGCCGGAAGTAGAGGAGTCGTCAAAGGGGAAGGTCAGGAGACAGCCTGACATTTGAGCTGGAGGGATGTCCCTGGGTGCTAACAGGACCTTGATGAGCAGCGATAGCAACGAGGATACACACAGCACCAGGCAGGGGCTGTCTTTGCTTGGAAACCACCCTGATAACTGTGGGATCTCTGAGGTGCCTCTGGGAGTCAGATGAACAAACAGCGTGCCGCTGGTGTGCCGCTCGTGGAAGGCAGGCAGTGCTGTGTAGCACAGGGTGGCTGGAGGAGGTGGGAGGGGGGTGGCGGATGACTGAGCTACATGGCAAGGAGGTGAAGAACTTTGCCATTTTGTTATTGTAGTTGCTAGGAACC
This sequence comes from Sylvilagus bachmani, assembly GCA_015711505.1. NCBI lineage: Eukaryota > Metazoa > Chordata > Mammalia > Lagomorpha > Leporidae > Sylvilagus > Sylvilagus bachmani. Next base: position 4,885,867 of record CM027404.1, read on the forward strand.
AAATCCAGGTTTGCTCCTAAGCCTTCAGCAGTGTGTGCTACACAAAAATTCTTTTCTGTCTCTGGTGTGTGTGTGTGTGTGTGTGTGTGTGTGTATTTGTATGCATGTGTGTGAGAATTAAGACTGTTGTCCAGAGCTGAGCAGGGATGGGGAGCAGGAGAGGCCACAGTCGTCGTCTTAAGGAATTTTATTTATGTATATGCAAGGCAGAGTTCCACAGAGGGAGAGGGGGAGATCTTGAACACGCTGGCTCATTCCCCAGATGGCTGCAGAGGCTGGGGTTGGCTGTGTCAAGCTGACGCCAGGAGCCTGGAACTCTGTCTTTGTCTGCCACCTGCGTGGCAGAGGCCCAGACACTTGGGACATCTGGCGCTGCTCTCTGGCGCACATCAGCAAGGGGCTTGGCTGGAAGTGGAGCGGCCTGGACTCAAACCGGCACCATACAGGACTGGGTGGAGTGGAGCAGCCTGGACTCAAACAGCACCCGTCATAGACTTGGGCTGAACCTGCTGTACCATGACGCCCCAGAGACCACAGTCTTGAGAGGGGCGTGAGATATGAGTAGGGACAGAGGAAGGGGCGTCGCTGGAAGACAGACATCCTGGGGCCCTGGGATTGAACTGGCACCTAGACCACAGCTGTGTGCCTGGTTGCCGCCCGGTTTTTCCACCCTGTTGGCTGAGCTGGGCAGGACCTCCTGATGTCAGACTGACTGTGTTGATGGGATTTTCAGGATTGCTTGGACTCGCAGTCCCAGCTGCTGCTGGACGGTGCCACTGAGCTGTTCCCTTTGCTCTGGGAACTCGTCTGTTTTGAACCAGGCTACGTGTGTCCGCTGGGTGCTCCATGCTTCTAACTGAATACAGCTACCAAAGTTGCACAGGGCTGCCGTGCGCTCCGAGGCTGGCAGGAACGTGTCTCGCTGTGTCGTCAGCTGCCAGGCGTGCGGGACGCGCCCTGTGAGTCTCCCCACCCTAGGCTCTTCTCGTTGATGCGGAGGGTGGTAACGGATACCTTGGCCATCACTTGGGCAAATGAACTCCATATTTTAAAAATCTTTTTGTTCTCTGCAAAAGGAGTTGGAGTTTTCAAAGCCCTCTGCTACCTTTTAGTAAATGGCTGTTTGCACTTCAGATAGATTCCAGATCCTGATTTCAGGACTATAGGAATGAAAGACTAATTATGTTCAAGCGCCAGAAAAACAAAACAAGATGGATAAATTATTTTCCACACTCCCTAATGAGCTCCTAATAAGTTCCTCTTAAGCCTTTGGATTAAACTCTGCTGTTCTGGCCTCCACCCAGTGTCCCCCTTCTGTGACTAACTCCTCCTCATCTGCCCCTTGCGTTCCTTCTTTATTCCCACGTGTCCGTGACACCCCATAGCTGAAGGAATTAGGTAGACTTGAATGGAGGACATTAAGAACTCGGTGCTTATCTAAGTACAAGTCTCAGCTTTATCCCTCTCCAGGCCTGTGACCTTCATGAGGTATTTAACCTGCTTGTGTTGGTTTGCTGACCTTTAAGGTAATAGTGTCTTATCACATAGGGCTGTGGGGAAACAATAGATAACCTATGCATGAATGCTTAGAACAATGCCTTGAGTAATAAACAGCAAATGCTGGTAGCTGTTGATCAGATAGACTCGGATTTCAGCCAGAGAAAAAGGAGGCTTGGGGGTGATGACCTGGCTTTGGAAGTGCAGCCCCGGGGGCGAGTGGTGGAAGGGGCAGGGAGGGAGGGAGGGAGACTGAGGCAGACCCTGGCCTGGTCGAGCTGATTAGAAAGATGGTCTCTGGGTTTGCCCATCTTCATTTCTCCTCTGTCCTTCAGTCGGCCCTGGGAAGGAGGAGGGGCTGGGTGTCTGCTGGCCTGCCTGTGGCCTAACCCCTCCAAACCTCGGCCCCCTGAGCACCCATTCAGCGTGCAGGCTCCTGATTGCTCCCATGGAAAATGGGACTCCCCACTCGGTACACAGCACATGGACGGTGGGAACGCACCATGGCCATCTTGCCAAGAGCCGCCCATGGCCAGCAGCTCTGTGAGATGAGGGCGGGGACCGATTCTCCCCAGTTCATCTGGCCCTCACCGAGTAGCTTACCCGCCCGAGTTCCACGCCGTTTCTAGGGAAATTACTGCAGTTAATCCCCCATTGCAGCCGTGTCCCTTGGCACAGCAGACGGCAGCTGCTGCATTCGGCAGAACCGGCGGGGCAGCCTTGGCGTGGGAAGGCAGGACATGTGTTTTGTGCAGCCGTAATCGCGGGGGAGTTGAGAGGGTGGGCAGGATATTTTTCCAGAGGAGAATAATTTCCTCTCCTTTATTCCAAACAGAAAGCAACAACGGATCAACAAGTCCTCCCTGCCAAGTGACAAAAGAAATCCCACGTGGCCGTGGTCCCTTCCCTGGGCCGCTGGTGCTCAGAGCTCGGGAGCGCGCGGGCTCTCTGCATCCCCACCAGCCTGGAACAGAAAAGCTCTTTGGCCTGACTTGTCAGAGGCCTTCTGGGGACATTTTAATCCTTGTATTAATACAGCAGCTTGGAAAGGGTTCCTGGGAAATCGTCTATACAGAGCGGTGCGCACCACGACCCCCGCCCCGTGCTCTGACAACTCCCACCCAGCTGACTCAAAATGCCTTTTTTCATTTTGGCAAAAATGACTCCAGGGCACAGTAGAGAGCCTTGAAATCTTTCTTGTCTGCCAAATTTGCAGAGAATCTGAGGTTTATATTAGAGATCTAGAGCATGGCCTGGGAGCAGTGGCAGCTGTTGCGAATATTCTGTTTCGGTAGCTAAAACCATCAGTCATTTTGGGACCTTTCTCGTGCTTCTCAGATACGTATAAATTCCTTTGCATTCAATTCTTATCAAACCATTTGTTCCTAGATGAGTCTTTATTTGTGTGATGTGTTTGTGTCATTTTTTCCTGTAACAGGCTCAGGTTAGGGAGACGGATGGACGTTTCCTGAGACCAACCATGCAGGGGTAAACCCAAAGCCCAGAGTGATGTGAGGTCAGCAGTTGTCAGTAAAGTCTTCACTTTCCTCCTTTTCGCCCAAGTCGGCTTCTGCTTTGACGGATTCTGTGTGTCTCTTGGGTGTGTGTTCCCGATGGTGCAGTCTGTGTCCAGGACGGCCGGTGTGATCTGTCGATGATGCTTCCTCTGAGGCCTGTGCATGGCCAAATGGCTCTCTGGAGCGGTTGGGACGCGCCCTCTCTGCCTAGGCACAGGGAGACAGGAAGGCATTTCTGCTTCCACCCAGCATAAAAGATTTTCTGAATGAAAAGAAGAAGTAGCAAAAGCAGGTGTTGGTGATCTGAGTCACGGGAGGCTCGCTAAGAAATCAAGAAGTAGTTGGGGAGATGGGGTTAGTTCCTTGGGGATGAGAGCGCTGATCCCGCACTTCAGCGTAGATGGGAGGTTCATCGTGCAGTTCAGCCACCGAGTAGAACAGCAAACCGAGCAAAGTGGACGCAGAGAACTCGTAACCATTCCCGCGAGACTTCAGCATTGGATGAAAAATGTAGTCGAGTAATGAAATAGATCAGGAGTATTTTTATAAGAGAATTAATGATTGCTGATTGTTAAATCAGTACAAATATCCAAAAATGTTCCCAGCTCATCCATTCAAGAAAAATAGAGAACAAACACAGTGCATGTTCTAGAAGGAGAAAGGGGTAATACCCACAGACAGGATACTGAGAAACGTGTACAGTGTAGACTAATTTGTAAGACCACCTTAGCGAAACCAGTTATATTCCATGAAAACCAATTATTTTCAAAATCAAGAAAATAAAAAATGGTTTGAACAATAATCATGGAAAAGATGACAATAATAAAAAAACCTGTGAAATATTTCAGCCCACCTGGTTTCACACACTAATTTTTCAGCTCTTTAAACAGCAGGTGATGACTTCGCTATTTCTGTCGCGCTAGTTTTATGTTGCCTGGTTGTGTTTTCTGCCTTTTGCCTTTTTTAGAAGAAGGGGTTTGAAACAGAGACAGAGAAACCCACACAGATCTCATCTGATGGTTCGTTCTTGGAACAGCTGGCGCTTACCCAGGCTGAAGCTAGACTCCTGCAGCTCAGGCCAGGTCTCCCACATGGGCGGCAGGGATGTAAGTATTCAGGCCATTGCCTGCTGCCTCTCGGCCTGCACGTTAGCGAGAAGCGGAACTGGAAGTGGGGCCGAGCCTTGAACCCAGGCACTGTGCTGTGGGGTACAGGTGTCTCCAGCCGTGTCTCGTCTGCTGCTCCAAAAGCCTGCTTCGGATTATGTAACTGAAAAAGGGATCAAATAAAGATCCATTGGAGCCTATACAATGAGGCCTCCAGTCTTTGTGATGCTTTGCCACGAGCTGGTGGTTCTCAGTGTGTGCTCCGCAGATCCCGGGGGCTTCCCTGATGCCAGCCGAGTCAGGACTGTTGGCGCAGTAACCTCAAGACCTCACTTGCCTTTTCTCTTCTGTTGGCGTTTGCACAGTGGCATGAAAACGGCGCTGGGTGACCCTGCTGGCCCCTTGGCCTGGGTCAGCCAGCATTCAGTCAACTGCAGAAAATTGCTTGTTTCACTTAAGAGTGATACTGTCAGGCTGGCGCTGTGGAGCAGCGGGTTAATGCCCTGGCCTGCAGTGCCGACATCCCATATGGGCGCTGGTTCTAGTCCCGGTTGCTCCACTTCCGATCCAGCTCTCTGCTGTGGCCTGGGAAAGCAGTGGAAGATGGCCCAAGTGCTTGGTACCCGCACACTCACATGGGAGACCTGGAAGAAGCTCCTGGTTCCTGTCTTCAGATTGTTACAGTTCCGGCCATTGCAGCCAATTGGGGAACGAACCAGTGGATCAGAGACCTCTCTCTCTGCCTCTCCTCTCTCTGTGTAACTCTTTCAAATAAATACATAAATCTTTTTTTTTTTTTAAAAAAAGTGATGTTGTCAAGCAGTCTGGATGAATGGTTGTGTGAAATCTATGCATTTGAGTAAGGATCTTCTTAAGCATTTTATTAAATGAGAGACAGAGAAGACGCGACCTTGTGTCTGCTGGATCTCTCCCCAGACCCTTACGATGTGAGGCTGAAGCCGGGATCTGGGAACTCGCCCTGGGTTGGCAATGCAGGTGGCCTGGACCCTGCTTCCTGGGTGTCACCTGCTGCTTCCAGTCTGTGTGTTAGCAGGAAGCTGGAATCCACAGAGCCTGTTCGGTAAGGAATGCAGGTGTAATCGCTGGGCTGTCTGCCTGCTCCCAGTGTCTTGGGAATATTCCGTGTGGCAGAGAGAAGCACCCATGAACACTTCTGCTGTATATGACATATGATGGGGGTCCCGGGGGGAGTACTCGTGTGATTCTTTAGTTTTGAGTTGAACACGTTGCTTTTTTCATCAAAGGCCATTGTTTGAAAGCGTGGCTGACAGACTATGGTCATTTCGATTTGGGTCTTTCTCAGGATTTTTATCAATGGTGAAAGAAGGCCGATCATTTCAAGGAAACAACTTAGAGTATTTGTTGTTACGATTGGAACTTTCAAGGAAAGGCAGAATTTTAAACTTGAATCTTCCACTGTTTGATACTCTTGAAATACTTAGAGATTTTTGTGTGATTGGTGGCGACCTTAACAGATGTGATCTCATTGATAATGTAATCGATGTAATCATTTGGAGCATCTGCTGCTAGATCTTGGAGTTCAGCAATCTGATATTTTCCAGAATCTGGGAGTGTGGATGAAAGATGCATTAAAAACACGATAGACCCAAGGACTGTCAGAATCTAGAATGTGAAAGATTCCTGTGTTTTCAAATGTTCTGATTTCTCATCTTTATACAGCCAAATTTCCCACCTTTACAAAGCTTTAAGAACCACAACTAGCTGACTGAATGCAGATGGCAGTATAAGAATACAGGGAGCTGACGCGTGGCTCAGTGGGCTAATCCTCCGCCTGTGGCGCTGGCACCCTGGGTTCTAGTCCCGATTGGGGCGCCGGATTCTGTCCCGGTTGCCCCTCTTCCAGGCCAGCTCTCTGCTGTGGCCCGGGAGGGCAGTGGAGGATGGCCCAAGTGCTTGGGCCCTGCACCCCATGGGAGACCAGGAGAAGCACCTGGCTCCTGGCTTCAGAGCGGCGCAGTGCCGGCTGTAGCAGCCATTAAGGGGTGAACCAACGGGAAAAAAAGGAAGACCTTTCTCTCTGTCTCTCTAACTCTGCCTGTCAAAAAAAAAATACAGGGAGAGGGGCTGACAATGTGGCACAGTAGGTTAAAGCCACAGCCTACTGTGCGGTGCCAACATCCGATAGGGGCGCGAGCCCAAGTCCTGACCATTCTACTTCTGATCCAGTTCCCTGTAGTGGTCTGGGAAAGTAGTAGAGGATGGTCCAAGTCCTTGGGCCCCTGCACCCATGTGGGAGAACTGGAAGAAGCTCCTGGCTTCAGACCAGCCTGTCCTGGTCGTTGAGGCCATTTGGGGAATGAACCAGCGAATGCAAGACCTCTCTCTGTCTCTGCCCCTCTCTCTCTCTGAAACTCTGCCCTTCAAATAAATAAAATGAATCTTAACTAAAAACAATCGGAGATAACTGTCTTCAATGGCAGACATGCAAGACATTGGCAGAAATGTAACACAGTGACACACTTATTAATTTTTTTCAGTTGGGAATGCGTAGTTATTGTTCAGAAACCTTCTTGATAACTGTGATAGACTTATTGTAAACCTGCAGTCCAGGCCGTGTTCCCTCTCATGGCCGGAGCCTCGGGGTCCTTTCGTACCCGAGTCGGGCGTTTGGGTCTGGTTTAGAAGCCTGGTGCTCACCTCGGCATGCGTTAGTAGACAGCAGCCCACCAGAATAGCTTCATGTATTCAGCGTGGATCCTCCTAGCGTACATGGGCTCAGTTCTGAGGTTGAATTCCAAGATCAGCAGGCAGTGATTAGAACGGACTGGATCTCACTTTGATGCCTCTGTTACGACCTCTGCTTCCTAGGCTCTCCATCTGTGAGCACAAAGTCCTGTCCACCCCCAGCCCTCCTCAGCCCTTCCCAGGGTCTTCCCCCCGTGTGCAGGGAACTTGGGGTCAGACCCTGGCCATGAAGTCGGGTCATTGTGAGCCACAGAATGTAGCGCCTGCTGCCTGTCACCTTGCAACCTGAGCCGATCCCGGAGACCCGGGCAGAGGAGGAGCACGAGGCTGGAGTGGGCTGTGACGGCCATGGCCGTGGATCGCAAGGCTGCTGGGAGGCTCCTGGACCAGACCACGGTCCTTCTTGGGCTCAACCTTGTTTCTTGGGGAGGAGGGCACTGTCTGTCTTAGGTGGTGCTTTGGTCAGTTACTGTGGGCACCCACCGCCTAGGGTGGGGGAGCGCATTCCCTCCCGGAATAGAAGCCTCACTTCAAGGAGTGGAATACAATGGCCTCAAGAACAAAGGCATTGTTGATTTCAGGTGGAAGAGTAAACTCAGCCCTTCTCATGGGCAAACCAGCTCCTGTTGTGTGCCAGGGTCTCTGTGGCATATATTAGTATATAGGAACTGCAGAATAATTTTGGGTATGGTCTTCAAGTTCCACTCAAATAGTCCGCTGGGCTCACATTGTGGGGAACTTCAAGTCACATTGTTATTCTTCCAAACCTCCCTTCCCGGGGAGCCCTCCAGTATCCCACCTTCAGCAGGAGCGCTTGGTTACAATTCCCCAGAGAGGGTCTTTGCCTCCCATCTCATGCCTGCTCCTATACTTGAAGGATACGGAGAGTATTGAATATCCAGGAGACAGATCAAGCAATGCAGTGTTGGTCCATGATTTGTGGGAAACGAATCACAACACACAGATTAACTGATGCTGAATTCAGATGACTAACCTGAAGACATTGCAGGGCACAGAGGTGAGCTCCACGTAATTTCTCTTTCAGATAAACTTTGTGGAGGCTCACCGCTGTCTGTTCTGCTCAGCATAGACTTGGAGTATGATAACTTTTGGGACCAATCCTTAGAATTAATGGCCTTTTTTTTTTTCTCATGAAATCGTATCTATCAGTGCTTCTAAAACATTTCACTTAAGAAAGCTGGGTGTTTTGTCCTGTTTCTTAACTTGCTTGATATTTTTATTCACTTATTTGCATTTTATTTGAAGGGCAGAGAGTGAGTGAGCAAACTTCCATTAGTGGTTCCTTCCCGAATGCCTGCAACAGCCGGGGCTAGAACTCCCTCTGGGGTCTACGCTGCGGCAGGGGACTAAGCGCTTGACCCAGGGTACGCATTAGCAGGAGGCTGGGTCAGAAGCAGACGAGCCGCTGCTCAAACCAGGCCCTCGGACACGGAGTGTTAGGGGTCGAGTGGGATCTGAGCCATCGCTCCTAGCGTTGAGATGGTGTCATTCCTTGTACACTACCATAGAGTGAGACCACAGATGGCTGGGCTTCGCGGTTACGTGTGTCTTTCGCCTGGGTCTCCTTGCCGCTGACGGGGCTGTGGCCGCCTCATTTGATGTCCTAGTCTCCGTAGGTTGTGGAGCCAACGTGGGCTGATGCTAGGTGCCACAGTCCCTCTCTGCTGATCGTGTGGGAGTTGAACTCAGCTCTGGAGAGATGTTGCGTCAAACTTGTCCAGAGGAATGAACCGAGTCATCGGTCAGTTCTGTGCCCTGCGGGCAGCAGGATGGCACAAAAGGAGTCCTAGGAACTGGGCGGTGCGAAGGAATGATGATATGGGGCCTTTTGGGTGGAAATACAAGGAGCAGTGTTGGAGAGCTTGGCAGTTGGATGTAGCCAAATTTGTTTTTAAAAAATTAACTTCGTGTCTTAAATCCAAGCCGACAGCTTCCCTCTGGCTGGGATGGTCTCTCCAAACTGCCTGCTTGGTATTTCTTTAATGCCTGACTTCTGGCTGATGATGCTCATAGAAGAACATCGATTTGTTGGAAATTTCTCATCCCTGCTTTTCTCTGCCTCCGTGTGGTTGCTCTCCAGCCAGGAAAAAGCGTCCCCGGCTGGGCTGACAGCTCTCTGGGGCCGTGCGGCTTTTCTGCTGTCGGACGTGGGGCTCTGAGCTGCCGACCGTGCACAGAATGGAAACTGCCACAGGGTGGTTTCAAAAGCAGCAGACACCAGTAACGTATGGAAGCTGCTGGAAAAGCCAGCGCTCCTCGGTGTCCAAGAAATTCCCCTGCACGAACTGAGAAATGGTGCTGACCTCTGAGCCCTCAGAGGTGCGGTGGAACGAGAGGCTGTAGCTTTGCACAGGTGTGTGTGTGTGTGTGTGTGTGTGCACGTGCGCGCACAGACAGGTGGATTTTGATGATCCCAGTTAACGATACCAAGTAAACATGATAGGTAATATCTGTACAGCACAGGCCGAGTCTGCTTTGATCGTATCATGGTTTTGTGAGTCAAGTATCATGTTGGGAGGGAATTTAAACATCACATTTCGGTGAACCGATGTTCCAGGTAGGAGAGGGTTTTCTGTGGTGCCAGCATGTGTGTGGATTAGGGCAACACTGCTGACTGTGAGGTGTCTCACGAGCAGAGGCTGTCGGTGCCAGGGCACAGCCTGCCAGGCATTGATGTGTGGTCCTGTGGCTTCACAATGACGTGCAATGCAGTGACCTCTCCCTTGGAAAAGATTGCTCTCCATTTCCCTCTTCAGGTTTAGGACTGGGTCCTCCATAACAGTGGACTGGTCAGTAAGAAAAACTGACCTGACCTCAGTTTGCCGTGACCTTGGAGCACTTGGGAAGGAGAGAGGACAGACGGAGACATTGCACCTGCTTTCAGTGCTGGGCCAGGCTGAAGCCCGGAACCAGAAACACCATTGTTGGTGGCTGGGACCCACGCTCTCGGGCCATCTTCTGGTACTGTCTCAGGCACGTTGGCAGGGCGCAGGATGCAAAGCAGAGTAGCTGGGACTGTAACCAGCTCTCGCAGGGGATTTTGGCATTGTGAATGGCAGCGTAACACTTGGTGTCAAAATGCTGGCCCTTGTGTCTATCATTGTAACTCAAAGTGCAAGTATGGGTTAAGTAAGGCAGAGACTTCACACATTTAATTTCTTTAGTTCCCTCCAAAGTGGCATTTTTCTTCTGGTAGGCGATCATTTTTATCTACCTAAGTTGCGAGTTCAGGGCCCTGTGAACTGAGTGGTGCTGTCAGTGAGGGGTCGCGTCTCCGACAGCCTGGCTGGTATAGAAGGAATTTGGCCGTGACAGCGACAGCTGTGCTGGTCTTCTTATTTGGTCTAAACGGTTTCCGCACATCTATCCAGTGATTCATGGCGGCGCCAGCTGCTAGCTCTTTTTCCCTCCAGGACGTAGGGTGGAAAGAGATTCATTGGTAATTTAAGCTCAGAGAGAATAACAGGCGTGTGACGTCGAGTCAGATGAGGGACCGACGGCAGAAGGTTGGTGATGCAAAGCCGTCTGCAGACAGACGCGTGGCTGTTGCGGGGAGAACTTGGACACAGGCAGAATGCATTTGTACCTGTAGGAGGTCCTTTCCCTTGGGGTTTGAGCCCCAAAATAGCTGCATGTTTTTCTGCATAGCAGGACTGGTATTAGTGATCCAGAAATAAAACGAGACTTTAAAACACATGTGCACGCCTTCACGCCTACACACATTTGTTCACACACACACGCAGGGTCATGAAACTGCAGATTCAGAACCAGGGTGAAGAACCAAGTGGAAATATTTTCATAGAAGGAAACAAAAGCAGCCACGAAGCGGAGCGAAGGAGGGCTCGGGTGGCGGTGGGAGAAAGCTCCGGAAGCTGCCTTGTTAGGATGAGCACTGGCAGGCTGTGTCCTGCAGGACAGGGAACTGCTGCCATGTGGGCAGTGAGTGCGTGGGAGCGTCCATTGTCTTTATTCATCTGCATTTCTTGTGTGTTTGCCTCCTGTTGATTCTGTGAGGTGGTAGAGGTGAACCTTGCCTGTCCCTTCCCCGGCGCAGTGTGTGGCCATAGCTGTGGTGACCGCGTGTTGCTGGGAACTGACCCTTGCTCTGTGTGAATGTGAGGGGGTGGGAGTGCCAGGCCTGCAGCATGTAGGTGCGCCAGCCAGGTAGCCAGGTTGGGAGGAGTGGGGGAGAAGTACTCAGGGAACCAGCCTGCTGGGGGCTGTGAGGGCCTTCTGTGCACTGATCTCAGAGCGGTGGGTTCAGCCCCTGCAGGGCCTCCTGGCCACATCCGGGTGAATCTCCTTCCTGCTCCTCTTCCCACTTGCTTTATTCTCCTCTCTCTGTGTCTCGTCTCTTACTTGTTGAGGGCTTTCAACCTCATTTTTCCCCTTTAGTTTAGGGGTAAGGTACCATTTTCTTATTCTGTTTTTTGCTGATCTAAACATTAGAGTCCCTTTTCTTCAAAACCTAATAAAAACATCTACAGTATTATCTTGGAACTTAGGAGTCAGAGATTAGAGGTATAGGGGCTGGGCTGGCACTGTGGCACCGTGGGTTAATGCCCTAGCCTGAAGCACCAGCATTCTATAGGGGACCTGGTTCGAGACCCAGCTGCTCCACCTCCGATCCAGCTCTCTGCTACGGCCTGGGAAAGCAGTAGAAGATGGTCCAAGTGCTTGGGCCCCTGCACCCATGTGGGAGACCTGGAGGAAACTCCTGGCTTCAGATCAGTACAACTCCAGCCATTGTGGCCAGTTGGGGAGTGAACCAGAGGATGGAAGACCTCTCTCTCTCTCTCTCTCTATGTAATTTTGACTTTCAAATAAATTAAAAAATCTTTTTTTAAAAAAAGAGGTTAGAGGTATAAGAAAGACTGTATAATTTTGATTGGCGGGAAGAGGAGAAATCAAGGCCCAGGAGATTGTGGCCTAAAGGACATTGTGCATTTTAAGATGCCTGTGTCCTCGTTCAGAGTCCTTGGCCTTTGAAACCTGCTGATGCAGATGGCGGGAGGCAGCGATTGTAGGGTTTTGCCACCCCCAGGGGAGATAGGGACTGGGTTCCCTGTTCTGGGCTCCATCCTAGCTCATCCCGGCTCAATTCCAGCAATTGAAGACATTTGGAGAGTGAGCCAGCACATGAGGGCACACTCTGTTTCTCTTCTCTTTGTCTTTCTGTCTCTCTGCCCCTCAAAAAAATGAATCAAAAACATTGTTCATGTAGGTTATATAGGATACTTACTCTAGGAGCACTGCAAGGTGTCCAGGCTGCCAGAGGGCTGAGCAAGTGCCGAGGGCTGGTGGCTTTGCCATTGTGGCTCAGCTGTGAACTCGCCGCACTGTGAGCTCAGGAGGCCTGATTCTCATCAGAGTATGTGAGCAAACGATGGTGTCTTCATGACGGCTGGTACCAAGTTCTCTGAGTGCCTCACAGGGTCATGGCCTACTGCTGGGGAAGGTCAGCGTAGGGAGGCTGGAAGCTTGACCGTTCGGGTTTCATTGTTCGGAGTCCCTGTGCAGAGAAGGGTTAACGCAGCCAGTGTGGACACTGCTGTCCTTAGCAAGTTGGCTGATGCTCGGGAAGCTGAGTGCTGGACAGTTCGCCACACTGGCAGGAGGTGGTAAAAGGCGCTCCCTGTGCCCCAGCTGTGCAGACCACAGGGCTCTCCTGAACGTCTCTGTTGCTTCTCGTGCTCCGGAATGTTGATGTGTCTCGGAGGGTGCCTCCTGTTCCATCCCCAGTCCTTGTTAAAAATATCTCTTCACTTATTTATTGGAAAGGCAGAGGAAGAGTTTGAGATCGTCTGGTCCTCCATCTGCTGGTTCCCTCCCGAAATAGTGACAACAGCCAGGTCTGGGCCAGGCTGAAGCCAGGAGCGACCAGCTCCATCCAGGTGGCCGACGTGGGTGCAAGGGCCCAAGCTCTTGGATGATCTTCCATTGCAGAGCCTGACCTGCTGTGCCACGAAGCCAGTTCACAGTCTTGGGTTCTTAGTCTGTGCTGAGCATTCCTGGTAGGGGACACCTGAGCCAGGTGGCCACAGGTCACAGGCTGGGGGATGGAGGGCATCTGGGAGAAGACACTCGGCCAGCTGCACCAGGGCTCCTCGGGACACGAGCCCCTGTCCCTATTCTGTGTGATGGTTTTGCTTTGCATCCTTTACTGATGCCCGTATGCTGAGTCCTGTGGGTCATTCCAGCAAATCACTTAATCTGGGCCTGGTCCTGGGAACCCCTGGGTCATTGCTCCTTACTGATACATAGAAATTTTTCCTTGAGTGAATACTGCCTATTGATTATCTTTTGGGGGTAAGGACATAGTTATCAAAGGCAAATGATGGTGAATAAGACACAGCTGTGTAGCAGATAAAATGGACTTTTACAAGGAAGCAGAAGTAATGGTGGTGATGGATGGGTGGTATGGGGAGGAGGGGGTGGGATGGGGTGGGTGTTGGGCTCAGTGGCTTAGATGCCCTGTGGAATGCCACGACCCCAGTAAGAGTGCCTGGTTTGAATCTTGGCTCAGCTTCCAATCCCTCACATGCACCTTAAGAGACAATAGATGGTGGCTCAAGTCCTTAGACCCCAGCCGCCCATGGGAGAGACCCAGATTGAGTTCCAGGCTCCTGGCTTGAGCCTGGTCCTGGCTGTTACATACAACTGGGGAGTGAACCAATAGATGAACGTTCTCTGTTAATAAAAATGTCAAACAAATAGACGGCATGGGGTGCTGAATGTGGGTAGGCGCCAACTTGAGAGCTGTGATCAGGGGATGAGGATAATGGTAAGTGCAACCCATGGGGGACTTGGAGAACCCGATGTGCTTAGGTGCAGGGGGGAGACTCAAGGCACGGAAGAAAGAGCCAAGGTGTATTGGAGACAGAGACCCAGACCATGCAGCCAGCCTCCTCCTCACCGAGGGAGAGGGTCGTGGCATTGAGCGGGGGAGATTTCCAGAGTTGTCCGTGGAGGCCCAGGGTGTGGAACGGGTCGACCCCGCCTTGACCTCTCGTGATGGAGACCGGTTCTTGTGGGTGACGCTTTCCCCCGTCAGTGTGGGACCCTTCCGGTTTTGTTCTAGAACCCGTCAACAGCAGGGGAGCCCTGGAGACGAGGGAGCAGTGCAGCCTCCTGTCCTCCCAGCGCCGCTGCTGCGTGGCTGGGGAAGCAGCAGCCGCGCGTCTGGCTCTGGGGCTGGAAGAGCTGAGCTGGACCGGATCGCTGTGCAGCAGGGCCCGGCCCTGAGGTTCATCTGTGCCGCAGCTCCTTCGCGGAGGGGGCGGGGAGCCCAGGACCTGCTGTGGCTGTTGGGGTGACTCAGTGCCGTCAGCTGCCGACTCAGTCCTTGACACCCGCCTGGTGCGCGGTGAGCACTCATCAGACTGTAGCTGTTACTCGTCAGTGGGGGACAGATGATTTCCATACCAATTTCCGTTTCGTGGCCACTTTTAATTTACCGCTAATTATATTTTTATGGCATTTGCATGCAGTATTTAATTGACCAAAAAATCCCATTAATACTTCATAATGAAGTATACAAATGAGGTGGGGGAAAGATTTTGGGGATATTGTAAAGGCAGGCCTGCTTTTCTGTTTCTCTGGGACGTTGGCACGCGGCAAGCATGGCCCAGTCCCTGTGGTAACCTCGGCACTTTCCTGTGGGTGAGACCAGCGGGCTCCTGATTGTCTCCCCTGAGCCCCTTCTCATACCCTGTCAAGGGAAGTGCTGCTCTTCGCGTCACCCCCACCCTGCCACCCCTGTCGCCGCCACTGTTGGCACCCTCACCTTTACAGGGGTAATGTGGGGGGAGAGAAGACTCTTTTATCCTCTGGCCACAATGGCCGGGGCTGGGCCAGACTGAAGCGAGGAGCTTCTTCCAGGTCTCCCATGTATGTGCAGAGGCCCAAGCACTTGGGCCATCTTGGGCTGCCTTCCCAGGCACATTAGCAGAGAGCTGGGTCCGGAGTGGAGCAGCTGGGTTTCAAACTGGCACCCATGCAAGATGCTGGCCTGCAGGTGGAGGCTTAACCTGCTATGCCACAATGCTGGCCCCGCCCATCTCTCTTCTTAACAAAGAAAATAGCCCTTAAACTTACAGTCTTTGTGGAAAAACAATTTGGCCCATGATTCAATAAAATTGCTTTAATGGAAAAAAAACAACTTTTTTTACTTTAGTGATCTTAACTGAGGTTTTTAAAAATTTATTCAAATAAAAGATAAGTCTGTTTCAAGAAAGATGTTAAGGGCGTTTAGTGAGCAGTGGGTTTGTGGTTATGGCACACACTGTGATGAATGGGTGGGAATGAATGAACTGTTCGTCTGCAGTGCTGGGCAACCATGTGTCCTCCAGCCTGCTGTGGGTCTCTTTGCTTTTATTTTATTTGAGAGGCAGGGGCGTAGAGAAGGGAAGACAGGATTCTTGCATCTGCTACTTTACTCACCAAACATCTGCAACAGCGGGCCTGGGCCAGGTCTAAGTCAGGAGCCAGGTAATGAATCCAGCCTCCCCTGTGGGTGGCAAGGGCCCCTGCCACCTCCTAGGGTGTGTGCTACCAGAAAGCTGGATTGGAAGGGGAGTGGTGACTCGGAGCCAAGCACTCCGGTACGGGGTGTGGGTGTCCCTGCCAGCAGTTTAACAGCTGTGCCAGATTGTCACCCCAGTAAGTATCACATGGTGGACTCTCCGTGATGCTGGCCCTGGAGTTCTCTCTGTGGGCACCTGTGTGCCCGGCTGGTACCCTGGGTGCCCCCTGACCTCGGGTCCAAGTCTCAGCTGCTCCTGTCCATGGCACCATCTGCCCTGCCTTTTCCTGGTGTGTGGCGCGACGCAGCAGGCAGCTGCCTGGGTTGACACATCCTTCCTGGGATCCCAGACGGGAATCCCGGACCATGGCCGTGACCACCCCAGCTTCTAAGCTCAGACATTCCAACGCGCAGGCATGTTGGCAAATGCCTTCTCGTGTCACATGAGACCATGTCAATGAAAGAGCATGCTTTAACAACAGTCATGCCGGAGAGAAACGTGAGAACTCTGTTTGACCGTGTGTCTGCTCAAGACGGGATCAAGACAAAAATCAGGCAGCTTCCTTGGTGAGCAAATCCAGTGACCGGCTCCCTACTTTCCGGTCACCCCAGGCGAAGACCAGTGGGTGGGAACAGTGCTGTCTGTATATAGACTGCACGTTGTCACCAGCTGGTTGCATGCCCATGCGGACTCTGTGAAGGGAGTGCCTAAGGAGATACGGACACGTAAGCCAGAGTTTCATTCTGGCTGTCTGCTGTTGGCAAATGTCTCCCAACACCGTGCCCCTGAGAAACAGTGTTGGCTACATTGCAGGTTGACGATGGTTTCATCAGGATAGCCTGATGCAGAGAAAGATTGTGATGAGGGCAAAATCTGTTTCCCAGCCATCCCTTGCCTCTGGGTTCAGGCTCCCCTCAGACCTGGGGGTCCTGGCCTGGTGTGGTGGGACAGGCACTCTGTGCATTAGCCTGAGTGGGGTTGGTTCTGGCACTCATCCAGTGGTTGCACAGGGGTCCAAAAGAGCAGGTGCATTGGAGCGTGTGGCCCCTCCCCTGCTGTTCTTCTCATGGAAACCTGCTGGACTTTCTAGAAACAACGGTGCTTTTGCGTGCGCTGTTAAGTCATCCAAGAGAAAATGCAGCTGGAAGCTCTAATGTCCTACACACACATACTTCAGAAGGAAGTGCCTCAGAGCCCACCTGGTCAGAACCCAGAGCAGTGAGCAGGTAGAGCAGCCAGAGGTCCCCTCTGAGGTGCGCTGGCTCTGTCTCGTGGGTGGACGGCAGGCATTTGCCGTCGCAGACCAGACACGTTCCCTGTTCCCCGTTGGCTCACGTGTGTCTGTTGGGTAAGTGGCGTTTGCCACGGAGGAGCCCTAAGTGAGGGTCGATGCTGTGCCCACCCTGTACTGCCCAGAAGCATTGAGACCCGCCCTCCTCCCCACCCATCCGTTGGAGCAGGTGAAGCCCCCTGCCCCCACCCCACCAGCCCTGGCTTCAGGATCCCATTCTGGCCTGCTGTGGCCAGAGCCTTTTGTCGTCCCAGGTCTGAGTGAGCTACATGAGGATGGCGGCTGGCCATTCCGAGCTTTCCCACCAGCTTCCAGTCTGTTGTTAAAAGCAGGTCCTGGGTCTAGAAGATTCAGAGCAGGAGGAATGATGGCACAGTGGGACAGGGTGTTTCCAGCCTCAGTTCAGGCCAGGCAGGGCTGGGAAGGAGGGGAGGCAGGAAGCCGGGACAGGGCAGTCTGCTGGCTTTAAGGCCCTCACCCTGGAGAAGCTGACACAGCTCTAAAGAGGTAATTGGGCCCCTGATGGGAGGAACAGTCACAATTAAACCCAGGAAGCCACAGATTAGCCTGAGGCACCCAGCGAGGATTAAGCCCCATTAGCTAACCTGTTAGCATAGACGTCTTCGGCTTTAACCGGAGCTGTGACCTGTGTGGTTGAATCTGCGTGCAAGGCAGGCTAGTGGTGCCTTGTGTTTAGAGAGACTCGGGGAAGCACCAGTGGCGCACATCAGAGGGGGGCCTTTGCAACTCCTGCCCTCCTCCTCATTTGCAAATCTGTTCACATTCAGTGGGGTTTTTACAGGATAATTACCTGTCTCCTCCAGCCTTCTCTGTGCTCTCTGTGAGCTTTTGATTTGAAGTTACATTCTCCTGGCTTGAGCTTTCCCATGCCGTGGGAGGCCACAGAAATCCTCCCAGTGGTTTAGTTCCTCATTCAGCTGATACTGAGCGGCAGCTATGTGCCAAGCATGTTCTGTGCACTCAGGAAACATCAGAGAACAACAATGCCTGCCTCTTTAGAGGTCTTATTATCAGATATAAGGGACTTGTTAAAGTTCATGGAAATTTAGATCAAAAGGCATTTTTTTTGGTGCCTGAAGATGTTTGAAACCTATGCAAGTGAAGGGTTTTAAAACCCCATCCTGCGAACAGGGGAGGGTGCTTGGGTGCCTGCGTTCCATGTCCCCAGGATGCCCGAGTCCCAGATCTCCAGTTCCAGCTGTTTGCTGATGGTACCGGGTTGCTGGTGGTGATGGCTCTGTGAGCTGAATCCTTGACACCACATGGGAGGCCTAGACTGAGTTCACGGGTCCGGGTTTCAGTCTGGCGCAGCCCCAGCTGTTGGAGGCATTTGCGGCATGAATAGTAACTGGGAGATCCCCTCTCTCTGTTTCTCTGGTGTGCACTGTCTCTCCTCCTCCCCTCTCTCCCTCTGCTTTTCAAATAAATTACATAAAATTAAAAAAACTGGTTTTCAAAAATATTTTTGTGCTATAATAAATGTTATCTTCCAACTTCCATTTTTCCACAAACTTTTTGAAGTTCTCTCGTCACAAGTGGCCATCGCCATGGGGGGGGGGAGACTTGGGCGGCCATGTGGCTGTTTGCATGGTGTGGGGGCTATGCGTTTGGACCACTCCCACTGTGCTGAAGTTTCCTCTCTGACCAGCTGTCCCGGGTCCCACATGTTTTGGGACTGGCCTGATGTCCCTTATTTTAGTACCTCTGTCTTCCTTACTCAACTCCAGTTGAAGGAATCCTTGCCGGGGGCTCAGGATTTGAAATTGAGGGCCCTGAAAGCATTCGGGTGTAAGGACGAAGAGCCTGCTGCTGCTTGGGCCCTCGCCTCGCCGCGGGACAGGACGGCCTTCTCCACGGCATCCTGACTGGATCTGCACTGACACGGCCTTCTCGCCCTCCCTGACTTCAGAGCACCCTTCAGAGAGGAGGAGGAAAAGCCAGTGTGACCTCATCAAGCTGGTCGGTGCAGATGCGTTACTGTTGCCATCTGTCTCTGCCATGTGGGGAGCTCTCCCTCTGTTCCTGCGACACCTGTCTTGTTTCTCCCTCCTCTGAGCTTTGAAGTCAAGGCAGTGACTACTTGTGACCTCGGGATCTGCACTTTCCTAAAGGACTTTTTTGGGAAAGGCTATTTACCTTTGTTGAGCTCTGCTCTTGTGCTAAGGGGCAGCGACATACTTGGGGGAGCAGCAGGACGAAGAGAAACACGGGACTCTTGCTCGCAACTGGAGATACTCGGGATGTTGCCGGCAGAACGCTAAGCCACACATGGGACCCAGCTGGGCAGACCATGAACCTGGCCTTGTCTTCTACTCATGTTGGACTCGGGTGTTTACCTGCTTTAACATTTATAGGGAAGATCGATACAGTAAACGTACCTGGTGGCATTAAGAATTTTGAAATTAAATGTGTTCAGTTGAGAGATAGGGCATAGAGAAATTTCTCATCTCTTAATCACTTTCCAAATGCCCACGATGGCAGGAAATGTGCCAAGCCAAAGCATGGAGCTGGGAACTCAATGCGAGTGCCCCACAAGGGTGGCAGCCACCCAGCCTCCTGAGCTGTGTCCACTGCCTCCTTGGGTGCCCAGCAGTGGAAAGCTGGAATCTGGAGCGTGGCCGCACCTCAAACCCAGGCACTCCCGTGGAGGACCCTGGCTTCCCAGGCTTCCTTATCTGCAGGTTCACCTTCCAGGAAGCACATGGAAAAGGCAAACAGAAATAGAGTAAATGACATCTTGTGACCGGATTCTCAGGAAAGAGGGAGGTGAGGAAGATGCTTCCCGCTTGGGAAGACTGGTGCAGAAACCATGTATTCACGGTACGTT
Organism: Sylvilagus bachmani; assembly: GCA_015711505.1. Classification (NCBI taxonomy): domain Eukaryota; kingdom Metazoa; phylum Chordata; class Mammalia; order Lagomorpha; family Leporidae; genus Sylvilagus; species Sylvilagus bachmani. Next base: position 4,905,399 of record CM027404.1, read on the forward strand.
TTCTGACTCAGAGCCACAGTAGCCAGTTCAGTGTTAGGGCTCCCCATCATCATTGCCCATTTATATTCATGGGTCTGCCACCATTCCACGGTGTAGAGTGTTCAATGAAGCAAGTACTCATTTTGGGTGCTATCTAAACAGAACTGTCCAAGGAGATTAAACCCATTCCATGTGGCTCTTGCCTGGAGAAAAGTATAAGGATAAAATATTGCGTGCACATGGGTACACTTGCATTCATGAACATGCATTTGCACACACATGCACACACATGGATACCACTTGCTGAGAACATGCTTCACAGAAGAGATAGGCAAGCTATGATGATGGGATCAAATCTGTTCTTCTAAATAAAGTTTTATTGGAACGTAACCAATCCTTCTGTTGACCTGTGTTTTTGGTGGCTTTGCATCACAGAGGCAGAACTGAGTAGCTGGCAATTCCGTGTGACCTGCAGATTGGAGAGTATTTACTCTCTCGCTCTTAACAGAAGGAAGCTTGCTGGTCCCTAGATTAAACGATACAATTTTTTCAAACAGATGATTAAGCTTACAAAATGCATAATGAAAGATGTGTTGTCTGTTCACATATATTGTTTTTGTTTATGAATCTGTATGACAAGACAGTATTCATTCCAGTGTAATTAGCTAGAAAACAACAGTGAAATAAGTTGCTTCTCTCTAATTGTAACAAACAAGACTACTTTACTTTGTATTCCTGACATGATTGATTCAATTCCTGATTTGTTTTCTGTCATATCTAAGGTTGCTAAGGAGGATGAATGGTTGTATGTTTCCTATTTAAAATTTCCATAACCATTTTTCTAAGTGTAGAAATACTAAAATTAGTAGTAACCTACCTAGAGATATATTGGGAACCATATAGCTTTGAGTTTTCCAATTAGTTACAGTAAATCAACTTCTGAATATATTTCCCTATTATGAACTTAAAAAGCTGTGTGTCAAAATTATGTGATTTACTTAGCATTAACAGAGAATGAACTCAAAATTAGAGTTTAGAAACAAAACACGCCAAGTGGCAACATAGAATCCAATTCTTTAAGCAGATGTCATTCACTTACCAAGATACAATCAGTCAATTTACTTTCACGGATGAAATTTAAAGCAGCCCCACGCAGAAAGGGAAGTGAGCGTGTTGTCTCCAACAGGGACCGGAAAGGGGGAGGGTGGGCGTGCACATATTCAGAGCGTGGGTCCACTCAGAGGAGCCCTGGAGGGAGGATGCGGGGACTTCGTGTTTGCACCTGTAGACTGCTCCAGGTCAGTTGGTACCAGGGCTCCTTGCTTTTAAAAGTCTCTGCTTTTGTTACTCAAGGAAGACTTGTTAGAGAGCACTTAGTACATAGACAGTCCAGAACAGTGCTACCCAGATTCCTCTCCCACATCTCTGTGTGTCCTGGCCCAGCACCGCCTGCTCGATCCCCGCCCCTCTGAAGCATCCAATCACTGCCCTAAGCTTCGCTTCTCAGCCCCATTCTACCCCGTGCATTTGCTGTTGTGTAATTCTATGAAGAGTAAGCCCACGTGCAGACTCACGTGGCCGTCAGCACAGTGAGAACACATCACGAGACAGATGTTCCCTCATACTTGCGGCAGCTAAGCCCTGACGTCAGGTCTCTGTTTCTGCTGTGGAAACGGCCAGGTCAAGCATGTGGCACACATGAGGTTGTGCAGCACTCAACCACAGGGCCTGGCATTTTCCACCCAGTGTGGTGCTGTTTGGGTCCATGGACGCTGTTGAGTGAATGAGCAGTTTTGGAATATTGCGGTTTATGGACCCATTTTTTTTTAAGATTATTTATTGGAGAGGTAGAGTTACAGAGAGTGAGACAGAAGGCTTCCTTCCATTGGTTCACTCCCCAAATGGCTGCAACTGTCGGAGCTGTGCCAATCCGAAGCCAGGAGCCAGGAGATTTTCGCTGGTCTCCCACGTGGGTGCACGGCCCAAGCACCTGGGCCATCCTCCACTGCCCTGCTGGGCCACAGCAGAGAGCTGGACTGGAAGAGAAACAGCTGGGACTAGAACCAGTTCCCATGTGGGATGCCAGCGCTTCAGGTGGAGGATTAACCTGTGCCACAGCGCCGGCCCCATGGACCCATTTTTCACTGAAGGACTTTTGATTTCCTTTTCAGTTTTTGGTTGTTACAAATAAAGCTACTATAAAAAGTCACAACGTATTCTGTGCAAATGAAAGTCTTCATTTCTGTGGGATAATAGGAGGACATACAAATTTTAAAACTGATAAAAGTTAAATTTGAGAGACAGAAACGGAGACAGATAGGCTGCTAGAGCTTCTGTGTGTGGGTTCATTCCTCAAATGCCCAGGGTGACCAGGGATAGGCCAGGGTGACCAGGGATAGGCCAGGGTGACCAGGGATGGGCAGGGTGACCAGGGATGGGCAGGGTGACCAGGGATGGGCAGGGTGACCAGGGATGGGCAGGGTGACCAGGGATGGCCAGGGTGACCAGGGATGGGCAGGGTGAAGCCCAGGGTGACCAGGGATGGGCAGGGTGACCAGGGATGGGCCAGGGTGACCAGGGATGGGCAGGGTGACCAGGGATGGGCAGGGTGACCAGGGATGGGCCAGGGTGAAGCCGGGAGCCACGACCTCAGCCCACGTCTCCCGTCTCAGTGTCGGGGGCCAGAGTCCACGGGTCATTATGTGGCTGCCGCCCAGGGCTTGCCTAAGTAGGAAGCTGGGATTGGGGCTGGAGCGGGGACCACATGCAGATCCTGCAACGCAGGACGTGGGGGTCCTAACAGGCGTCTTAGCCATCGGTGAGACGTCTCCCTGGAAACTCCTGCCACCCTGTCAGGTGAGAGTAGCTGTCCCTGTGACCCCTTTCCTGTTCCTGTCTCCTTTTTCTCTGTGTGCTGTTTCTGAGGCTGAGCTGGGCAGAACGTGTGCCTGTGTCAGCACCGCACAGCCCTGCGTAGAGCAGATCCGCCGTCCCAGGGAGGGTCCGAGTCCCGCCTCGCAGCCGACCCTGACCGGGCCGAGCACCCATGTCTCCTCTTTACGGCCCCGTCTGTGAGCTTTGCCTTTGCGTGAACTTGGTGTGAGTGGACTTGTGCGGTGAGTATGCTTTTGGTTACGGTTATTTCTGCTTAGCCTCATGCTTTGCTGAAGCATCCGCACTGTGTTGTGTGCAAGTAATTTCTTTTTATTGCTGAGTAATATTCCTTTCTATAAAAATACTGCAAAGTGCTTATCCATCTTCCCGTCGATGTACATTTGGATTAGTTCCAGCTTTTTTGCTGTTATGAAAAAAGGCTGCTATAAATAGTCTCGTACAAGCTTTTTGTGGACCTGAGTTTTTATTCCTCTTGGGTGAATACCTAGAAGTGAAATTATGAGTCACATAAAATGTTTGCTAACTTTATAAGAAACAGCTAAAGGATATTTTAAAGTTGTAACCATTAAAAAATTCCCAACAGCAGCATGTGTAGGTGCTAGTAACTACGTGGTTGGTTGTAGGTGGAAGACCAGTAACATCTGGTGGAGTCAGGCTTTCCAGTGTTAGCCATGTTACTGGAAATAAATTGATGTCGTGTGTGTGTGTATGTGTGTTTTAAGATTTTATTTTCTTTATTTGAAAGGCAGAGTTGCAGAGAGAGAGAGATCTCCATCCACTGGTTTACTCCCCAATGCCTGGAACAGCACCAGGCCAATGGAGGAGTCTGCACCTCCAGCCATGTCTTCCATGTGGGTGGCACTGAGCCATCTTCTGTTGATTTTCCAGGTGTGTTAGCACTGGAGAGATCAGAAGTGCCGCAGCCTGGACTTGAACTGGCTCTCGTATTAGAACAGTAGATGCTGGCCTCCCAGGCAGTAGTTTAACTTGCTGTGCCACACAGCTGGGCCCTCATTTTTGGTTTGAATGCACGTTTGTCTGATAATTCATGATATTGACCCTTTGTTCATGTTCTAAGGACTATTGGTGCAGCTTCGTTTTTGAAATCTCTGTTAATTCAGTTGTGAGTCTCCGATAAAGTTATGAGTTCTTTGAAAATCAGTGTTAGGATCATGAGATGAGTCACATATTCCGATTTCATATGTATCAGCAGACTTGTGTAGAGCATACATAAACAAATGAGTGAGAATGAACAGATGACTGGAGCGGATCTCTCTTGAAAGATGATAGACAGTAGCCAAAACATGTGTGAAGTGGTCCTCACAAGTAGCAGCCATCAGGGGAACCCAGTGCTGACCCTGAGGTACCACTGCACGTCCACCAACAAGCCTCAACGCGAGAGATTGAAATACACAGCACTGATCAGGCTACGAGCAACTCGGGAGAGAGTGTGTTGCTGGTGGGAAGTGAAATGATGCAAACACTGGAAAACAGGGTGACAGCTTCTTATAAATTGAACCGTGCAACCTGGTGTTGACCCAGGAGAAATGGAAACATATGTTAGAACAAACCTTATAAATGAACGTTCATAGCGCTTTTATGCATAATTGCGAAAACCTGGAAACAAGCCAAATACCCATTAACATATGAATAGATGAGCAAACCGTAATGTATTTATACAGGGGAGCTCCTACTTAGCAATAAAAAGGAACAAATTACTGATACACGAAGAACACGAATGAATATAAAAACCATGCTAGGAATGAACCACGCCAAAGTCAGCATGATGAAGGTGGTCATCACCCTGCGTTGAGATGACACTCTAGGGTGGAGAAAATCTGTGGCGACAAAAAACATGTCAGGACTGGACAGGAGTGGTGGCAATGACAAAGAAAAATGAGGGGACTTCTTTGACTGGTGGAAATGTCCAGAATCTCGACTAAGGAGGCACATAGGCAGTTGTGAGCATTTGTCAGAACCCATTGAACCATAGATGGAAAATACACTTCATTAATATAAATTATACCTTCATAAGGTGACTAAAAGCAATTAGGATTTTTTAAAAATTTCTCTTTTGGAGTGGAGAGTTTAATAATTTGGAAGCAGTCTAATGTTTCTTCATGTGCTGGTCAGTTTTGATGCCTGCCTGGGTCCTGGGAGATTTTGTTCCTGCATCTCTGTAGATGAGCACATGGGTTGCTGGACCATTTCTGTGAGTGTCGCTGGGCCTTGGACAGAACCTTAAATCTGCAGGATCTGCCAGCGCGTGTTTTCTTCGCATTCTCTCTCTCCCCCTCCCCCCACTTCTCTCTAGTTGCTGCTTCCCCCTCCCCCTCCCCCTCTCCCTCCCCCTCCCCCTCTAGTTTCTTTAGTTGTCTTTGTTTCTCTCTCTCAGGATCCTCAGCTCTCTGGTGGCCGGCCTTCTGCTCCGACCATCTTTCTGGTTTTCTTCTCCTCTCTGCCTGTGGAGTTCCTGATGTTTCTTCAAGAGTAAATGGCTCCATTTTCAGGAATGACGGCTGCTCCTTACACTGACTCTGCAGTGTCTGTCTGTGTAGGTCCACACCTTGAGTTTTTTATGTCCTCATATACCCCAACATACCGTGACGGCCTTTGTCTGGCTTTGCGGGACAGCTTCTCTCTCCTTGTCCCGATGTGTATTTGCATCAGTATCTGGCTTTTTCTTGTTGGCTGGGAGTGGATACCCCTTGCAGACCCACACCCACCGACCCACGCAGACAGCAAGCAGTGCCCCCCCCACACCCCCCAGCGTTCATCTTTGACAGTCTGGTTCAACAGTGTGTGGACGTGGGCAGCCTCACAGATGTCCACCTCGGAGGCTTCAAACAAAACGCTTCCCCTATGGACTGATTTTGGGGAATGAGCCACGCCTTCCTCCCGTTGCTTCCCGCCTATGGTTCCGGGGGGGGGGGGGGGCTGGACCGTCCAGATGCCCTCCTGTAGCCACCTCTCGCGGTCCCAGGGCTGCAGGCCTGGGGCTGTGAGCCTGGGCGGCTGAGTCGCTCCCTTCCTGGCAGCACAGTCTGTGTCGGTTGCCGATGAGGAATCAAAATTCGCTCAGAGGTTTGCAAGAGCTACTCTTTCCCCTGGCTTGCAAGTAGGGTTTCGCTGGGAGCTGTCACCTTGTTCATGACCCTGTAGACGTTTTGTCAGGAACCTGGGAGACAGGTCGGTTGCTGGCAGCCATTGTGGACTGAAATGCGTGTAGGACCGTTCCCATGTATTCAAGCCGTGACGCATTCAAGACTCGGATGCTTAGAGACCCTTATATCGAGGCACCTTCAGGATCGCTAAGGGAGGCTCGGAGCGGGGCAGCTTCTCTCCTGGTGTCTGCTGTGGCTTCAGTCTGATTTGGCCCCTGAACTCACACTGTGTTTACAACCCACAGTTTTATGTTAGTGCCCTACAGCCGGCGGAAGTGAGTCTGACTATGTACTCAGACAGAGGGGCTTTGGGAAGGGAGTGGACTGGGTTTGGCCATTCGGATGGAGTTCCTGTGGTTGAATCCTAGGGACTCTAAGGAGAGAGACAAACAGGTGAGCTTCCCGAGTCTGGGCATGTGAGGTGCTGTGCCAGCAAGAAGGACCCCCCAGCAGGCAGGAACCCACGGGGCGCACGGCGTCTGGGGCTGTGAACCTCAGGAACTGTCAGTCACCACCAACCTCTTTTCTTCATAAAGTTAGCCTGCCTCACGTACTTTGTTCTAGTGACAAAGCGCTGACTAAGCCAGGGTCCTTTGGCCCTTGTTTGCTGCTCCCCACCTCAGCCCTGCACAGCACGTTGTTGTTTGGGCCCCCAGCTGTCTCACAAGAGGCTGTGATCAGCCCTCCTGGGTGGTGGAGCACCAGACTGGACTCTCACTGGGAGAGACGTTGCGCTTTTAACGCAGATACGGAGTTCAGATACACTCGTGACTGACCTCAATCAAACAGTGCATCTGTGCCGTTATCTTCTCGCCCAAGTTATTAAAATAAGCTTTATTAATAGAAATCCGACAACAGGTTTTTTTTTTTCCCTGTAAACTTAAATTCCACACAGAGTTTTATCACAGTGACAAAGGCTGCTGATACAACTGCTGTTACAAGGCCAAGCGCAGGCGGGTCCTGGAGGCCCTGATGGATGAGAGGACAGCCAGCGAACAGCGTGAGAAGGCAGCTTTTCACGCCTCCCCTGACTGCTCAGAGGTATTTCACATCATCTGTTCCAGCGCTGAAGGCAATCAGAATCTGTATTTCCAAACTTTAACTGAAGAAAGCGCTAAGCAAAGAAAAGGAGACGAGGTAGAACTAAAGGAGCACTCTAAGCCTCTCATGGCAATTAAGCCACGGGAACAAGGAACCAGGCGCCCAGAACACAGAAACTGCTTTTCTTCTTTATCGTTTGCTCTGAGTTGCAGTCAAATGCATGGGAAGTCAATTCAGGGCAGTGTTTTTGATGTTTTTGAAATCTTTTCTTAAAACTGAACATTCTTTTCATCTTTAAGCTCTGGAAGGGATTGTTTATTCCAGAAGTTTTTTTTTTTTTCCCCCTTAATTCCCTTTCTTCTGTGAAAGAGGAAGAAATCCTGATGGGCAGAAGCTAAGTGGCAGGCAGCTTTGTCAAAGGGCTGCGGCTGCGAAGGTGAGCCCAGAGGCGCCCGCAGTGTTTGCTTTTGTGGGGCTGGCGCTGCAGGAACCTCATGGAATGCTTATTGTTTATGTAGAGTAATGGCTAGTAAAATGATTAACATTTTATATCCGAGGGGGTTTCCAAAATCTCATGGAAAATAGAGTTAAAAGATGGGTTTGTTTTGCAGCAAACTGCATTGAACCCATGCGTACCAGGTATCTTCAGCAAGGTTCATGAAAATGCTTGCCATAGAAACACTCAGCTTGGATTTTGAACTTTGCGCACCAGCGAAGGTTATTTTTTAATTTCGTGTCCCCCGACTCCCCTAGTTTTTGAGGCACCTGGAGGTTTTCCAAGAGTCGACGGGCATCCGACAGGGACCTGCTAATCCTCACTGACTCTGCAGCTATCTGGGACCCCGGGGGCTTTGGACCTCCACTGTCTGCTTTGCGTGACTTCTTGACAGACAAATGCATGAGGTATGTGGAAGTCAAGACTGCACGGAGTTCGCTAGCCCTGAGTTTCCACAAATCTACAAGTGTGACATCCAGGCTGCCTGATAGGACTGACTTTAATTTTTTCATTTTGAAAGAACAATGTCTTTGATCCCTGTGCACAATCTTGAAAATGACAATGAAGATCAAGTTAGATGAAAGAAATACTTTGTCCTTTCGTTACCACTGTTATTATTACTCAGCTATTTGATAAACGTGGGAGCTTGTCTTTGCCATGGCCCCGGGGGAGGGAGACGACGATTCCCAGAGAGGCTAAGTTGAGCCTAATTCGTAAAGTCTCCGACTGGGAGCATCTTTGAGATCTTCAGCCCCGTCTCTTCCTCTAGATAATCGTCTGGTCCCACTCGAGCACTTGTGGTGATTAGAAACTCATTATCGTTGGAGTCTTTGTCTTTGGGGAAATTACCAGAAGATCTGTCTTACTTGGAGAGGAGATGTGCGTGCCGGCGATGTCTGCCTCCCAGAGCAACACACGTGATGACGAATCGCTTCATATAAAGCAGGAGTTATCTGGGGCTCTTCGAGCATTCTAGAAAGTTTGCGTGTCCACAGACGAGTTTCCCCTCGACGACTTTGCCCGGGGTTGGACAGGGCCGCTTTCTGGTAGGACTGGACTCGTGTGGACAGAGTGACCGCCTCTCTCTGGGAATCGCAGCTTGGTTTTGCTGAGCAGCCCCCAGGAAAGCAGCGTGGTCCTCAACCCTACCCATGCGTCTCGGTGACCTGGCCAGCCACGAGCATCTCGCATCCTTGTAGACACTGGGTTTCAGTTGATACGGGGTAGGACCTGCTCATCAGTGTGTTCTGAAAACTTCCTTGTATATAAGACCCACCTCCCACCCCCCAGTTCACACACGGAATCCACCTGAGTTGCAGGCGGGACTTCCGTGCCGAGGACACACGTAGCTAATACATGCGTGGCCAGGCCTTGCTTGGTCTCAAGAGAGTCCACCTGAGCATATCAGTGGGAGCTGGTATTTTCCACTGACCCAAGGTCGCTCAGTGCCTGGCGTCCAGCTAATGGTGAGCCCATGTAGAGACAGAGCTTGTGCACAAGGCCCCGAGGCCCGATAGCCACTGAACGGCATCGTCCAGGCCACACTGGCCCAGACAAAGAGGCAAGGCGATTCTACACTAGGCTGTGGGGCCTCCAGCTTCCTTCCACCTTTGGTCAGCCGTAACAGGTGCACAGAGCACAAGGCCGGAAGTGGACGTGGTGGCTGCTGGCCTGCTGCTGTCTGTTGCTGCCAGGCGGCCCCAGGCTGAGGGTGCGCGAGCACTAACGGGAGACCCTGGGCTTCCGGAACATGGAAGGGAGGGGAGGCTGTCTCATCCTGCCCTGATTGGAGGAGGCACAGCTCAGGCTGCAGGGCACTGTTTTTCAGGGGCAGTGGCCTGCCTGGAGGAGGAGGGGCACTCAGTCTGGAGGGGCCAGTTGGGTCTAGGGAGGACCCCCACGCTGACCCTCAGGTTAGTTCTCTCGCCCTTCCAGCACAGCAGCAGGGAGCGTGTGAGGAAGCAGGAAGAGGGGGCCACACGAGCTGCTGCAGACGCTGACCGCTGGGCTGCACTGCCCGCTCCGTGCCCTGTGTTCGTTCCCACAGCGGACAGACCTGACGCCCTGCCTGCCCTGCTGGGCTCAGTCTGAGCAGCCCCGACCAATGGCGCCCTCAGGATCCCCGGTCCTGCAGCCTCAGCACCACACACACGCACGGGGCCTCGTGGAGTCTCCTTTCTGAGGGCAGAGATGAGGGAGCGGGGATACCAGGGAGTCACTTTTTTGGGTAATATTTTATTATTTTTGTTTGTTAAAATATTTATTTATTTGAAAGAGTTACATGCAGAGAAAAGGAGAGGCAGAGACAGAGAGGTCTTCCATCAGCTGATTCACTTCTCAGATGGCTGCAACGGTTGGAGCTGGGGTGACCTGAAGCCGGGAGCCAGGAGCTTCTTCCTGGTCTCCCACGTGGGTGCAGAGGCCCAGGGGCTTGGGCCATCTTCTACTGCTTTCCCAGGCCACAGCAGAGAGCTGGATCGGAAGAGGAGCAGCCGGGACTAGAACTGGTGCTCATATGGGATGCCGGCACCGCAGGCAGCAGCTTTACTTGCTATGCCACAGCACCGAGACCTTGGGTAATACCTTAATTAAATAATTTACTTGAAAGGCAGAGTTAGAAGGAGAGACACAGAGATCAGTCTTTCATCCGCTCCCTAGGTGGCTGCAACAGCCAGGGCTGGGCCAGGCCAGAGCCAGGAGCCAGGGACTGCTCCAGGTCTCCCACGTGCGTGCCGGGGCTCAGACACTTGGACCTTCTGCTGCTGCTTTCCCAGGCCATTAGCAGGGAGCTGATTTATAACACACACACACACACAGAGTTCTGGTAATAATAGTTGCAGAAAATTCTGCTTGAAGATGTCACCTACGGTTTAATTTTTAAATCACAAAGTGGTTATCAAATGTGTTTGTATACATCTCTCATGCCAGATGCAATGGACTCTCTCCTTTTATTTACTGCATTTGATGTGCCCAACATGTTCACCCAACCCCCCTCACCCACCTGGCATTTTCACAGGTGCACAGCCCTCTGCCATGCCAGCCTCGGCATCTATTTTTTTTAAATGTTCATTTACTTATTTGCAAGGCATGGTGACACCCATACAGGTAGAGATTTTCCTATCTGCTGATTTAATCTCCAGTTAATGCAACTTGCAGGGCTGGATCTAGGCCGAGGCCAGGAGCCTGGAACTCATTCCAGGTCTCCCACGTGGGTGCAGAGACTTAACTATCACACCATCACCTCTACTTCCCGGAGTGAGCAATAGCAGGAAGGAAGAGTGGAGCCATGACTCAAATGGGATGCGAGTACACCTGCAGTTGTCTTAACTGCTGGGCGAAACACCTGGCCCAGCCTCTGCACCTGCAACCCGAGAAGAACCGAAGACTGTCCTCCTCCAATGCCCGATGGGGGTGGAAGACAAACACCCCGACACCTTCCCCCGTGGCACAGTCATCCTAGGGCTGTGCTTCGTGTGACTTTCCGGAGCTCGTCCCGTGAGGTGACTGAGCTACTGGTCTGCGGGAGGTTGCCTTCTTCTCCTCTCTTTGCTTCTATCAATCCCCATTCTGTGCCTGCCGATTACTCCTTGTCCTCCTATCACGGGCTCAAGGTCTGCTTCCAGGGACATGGACTAAGAGGGGCAGTGGCACACGCTGGAGAAAACAGCGAGGCCTGTCTGTGGCTGAGACCCAAGGGGACGGGAGCCTCACCTGGTCCTCCTCAGCCCTCCTATTTGGACTCAAACAACCATTTCATGGAGCAGGCACCATTCAGGATCTACCTGTCAGGGTCAGCACCGGCAGGAATGCCTGCAGGTGCACACAGTGACTACCTGAAAATCAAGCACAAGTGACCCAGAAAAATCAAGGTGCTTTCTAAGAATATCACGAAGGGTTGGCGTAGTGGATAAAGCCACTCCCTGCACCACTGGCACCCCATAATGGACACCAGTTCAAGTCCCGGCTGCTCCACTTCCAATCCGGCTCCCTGCTAATGGCCTGGGAAAGCAGCAGCAGATGGCCCAAGTGTCTGAGCCCCGGCACGCACGTGGGAGACCTGGAGCAGTCCCTGGCTCCTGGCTCTGGCCTGGCCCAGCCCTGGCTGTTGCGGCCATCTGGGGGGCACATGGAAGATTGATGTCTCTCTGTGCTTCTAACTCTGCCTTTCAGGTTAATTAATTAATTAAAGTGCTACCCAGGGTGCTGTGGTGTAGCGGATAAATGCAGCTTTACGAGTTATTTCCACGTTGCCCAAGAGCACGTGGCTGTCGTGGCAGCCTTTGGGTATTACGCAAAATAAAAACTTTGCCCATTCTCATATCCTGCAGCGTTTACTTCACATTTTCATATGAAAGCTTCATCGATTCAGGTCTTCCTGGAGATCTTGAGTCCAGGGGGTTTTTTGTTCTTGTTGGTGGTGCTGTTTTTTCTTGTTGTTGTTGTTGTTTTTTTCCTTTTGCTCAGTGTTGTGTGGGCTGGTGTGTGATGTGGAGAGATCTTATTTCATTCTTGGCTATAGATGTGTAGGTTTACCCCTAAGCTCCCTACTCTGTCCCCTTGGTCTGTATTTTCATGCCAACGCCATGCTGGTTTAATTACTATAGCTTTGTAGTTTATTTTGAACTCAAGCAGTATAATGCCTCCACTTTGTTCTTTTTCTTCCAAATGGCTTTGGTTCTTTGGGGGTGGTTTTGTGATGCCTTATGAACTGTAGGAATTTTTTCTAGCTCTGTGGAGAATGTCATTGATCTTTTGGTAGGAATGACATTGACGTTTTAGATTGCTTTGAGTGGTATGGATGTTTTCGCAGTATTGATTCCTCTACTCCGCGAGCATGACTTTTTAATGAGAGTTTGATGAGTCACTTCTTCCTGCTTTGTAGAGCAGCCAGGGGTGCTCTTGACGAACAACAGATACTTTTTGGTCCAAACAGCCATCTGTCGATCTGATATCTGGCTACTCTTTGCAATGGCTCTCTGACACCTCACTGCAGGATTTTGTTGAACCAGGGCTGGTCTCATCTCTGAGGGGCAGTGACTCGCTGTCAGACCCAGCCCGTGAGTCTGTTTCCTTGTCATTCACTTTTGTATAAAAGCAAAACCAAAAAAAGCATAGTCGGCCTTGACTTAGCCCTGAAGACTGCTCCAGGAAGCGTGAGTGTGCTGTGGCTTCTTGAGGGCTCCCTTGTTTGCGTGGGAACAAGGGTGTCCACCGTGGCCCGAGACAAAGCAGCTTGGAGCGTGGGCATGCAGGATGGGGCGCAAGTGTGCACGGTGGCAGGAGCAGGCAGGGCCCAGGGCTGCTGTGGCAGTGTGGCTACGGGTGGCAGAGCTATTCCCCACAGACACGCGCACACGTGACAGGGTGAGACTCCGTGCCACGGCCTTTCCAAGTCGTCTTGCTTTCATTTTGTTCCCTCCTCTGTCCCAGGAAAGCTGTACTCGGTCTGGTACCCTATTCGTGAGAAATTCACAACTGCATTCGTTGCCAGTGACGCCTAGGACGGAGATGATGACGGTAGTAACAGTGGCAGGTGCCATTGATCGAGAATTTTCTATGTGCCGAGTCCTAGGCGCAGTGTTAACCTCATTTCTTCACAGGAGCCTTTAAGGTAGGAACTGTTCTGAGCCCTATTTTAAAAATTAAACAACAGATTGAGAGTTTGTTAGAAGTTGCAAGGGTTGCAAGGATGGTGACTGTTTTGACCCAGGCTGTGAGCCATCTGGGTTGTGAGAGGGGTAATTGGAGACTTCATTGGGGCCGGCGCTGCGGCTCAATAGACTAATCCTCTGCCTGCGGTGCCAGCACACTGGGTTCTAGTCCCGGTCAGGGCGCCGGATTCTGTCCCGGTTGCCCCTCTTCCAGGCCAGCTCTCTGCTGTGGCCCCAGAGTGCAGTGGAGGATGGCCCAGGTGCTTGGGCCCTGCACCCCATGGGAGACCAGGAGAAGCACCTGGCTCCTGCCATCGGATGAGCGCGGTGCGCTGGCCACAGCGGCCGTTGGAGGGTGAACCAACGGCAAAGGAAGACCTTTCTCTCTGTCTCTCTCTCTTACTGTCCACTCTGCCTGTAAAAAAAAAAAAAAAGAGACTCCATTGGGCAAAGTATTCATCAGAGTCAGGTAAGCGAGTTTGTTTTCTAGTTCAGCACTCGAACGGCTCCCTGGTCTCTGTGCCACCCTCATGGCTCCCTTGCGAAGTGTGTTCATCTCCACTGTGGTGGCTCTTGAGGGGAACTGGACATGGTCCTTGAAGTCCCTGCTGGGTGGTTTTGTGTAAGTCTCGCCAGGGCTGGAAGCCATATAGACCAGGCTCTCACATTAGTGCTCATCAAAGCAGATCAGGAGAGACCCCTGTGTTGCGACAGGGGGGACACCAGACTCCCGACAGAACTCAAGGCAGTGGAGTCCCTTTGCAAGATTCTCACTGTTCTAGGCCATCTCGGGGTTCCCACCATCCCAACCTGTGCTCTTCCTGGTCTCGATCCAAGTATCTCCTGGCGTTAATGCGTCAGAGGAAGGCGATGTAACGGAGGAGCTTAGGGTCTAGAAGGTGCCCTCTGCTCCAGACTCCACTGTCCTGCACTTGCCCTCTTGGCATCTCAGAGCCAGCAGGCACCTCTGGACCCTGGGATGTATGCCTGAGATGTGTGCCTCGGCGCCAGCTGCCCAGGGATTGCACAGGATGTAGCAGATGAGGCCACAGCTGGAGGGAACGAGTGCTCAGACCTCCTCTCATCCTTGGCTGGGTAGCAGGTTCGCTACTTCAAGGGCAAGTTCACATTTTTAAGAAGTCGTGGAAAGTTTCAGAAGCGTTCTGTCTCAACCTGAGACCTGGGTTTAAAGGTGAGGGCCTCCTGCCCTGCGGGTCCCCAGGGCAGCTGGATTGTCCCTGGGGCCCGCCTGTTTGGTCATCGACCGTGGCACAGCCCTGACAAGGAAGTGTCCTGACAGGCCAGCTCCTCACCCTCCACCCCACTCAGCAGGGCTCGTACGTCTGAGCTTGCTCTGCCTTCAGATCTGAGCGATTCCTCCAAGTCTGTCTGCATCCCAGCCTGGCCCTCGGGGGTTTAACCGTCTCCCAGGTGGTCCCGTTGCGTAGCCCTGGGTGAGAACCTCTGATGCAGCCAGGCTTCCTAGCGGCTGCCACAGTGCCCTGGAGGTGAGGAGGTTTGCAGTCCTTGGCTCTCCACTGGGTCATGGCTGTCGGCAGGAGCTGGGGCGAAGCCAGAGGCCCGTGGAGGGTGAGGGTTCCAGCGCCGTGTCCACCACTGCCTGTCGGGCTTGGGGCACAAGGTTAATACTGTGCTTCAGTCGCATCTTGAGTGTGGTGCCGGCAGCCATCCTGTGCAGTGAGAGGATTTGTGGGGAGAGAGTGCAGTTCCAGGTCCGGTGGTTGGAGGGAACATGGTAGATGCAGGGTTCTGACGTCCTCCGCTGTCGCTGTGTTTGGGCCAGCCACACTCAACATGTCCGTAGAGGTCCGCTTACTTGCTTCTGTTTAAGGCTTGGATTAATTCCCTCCTAGGGCCTGGTTGTGCTCTACATGAGTACGCAGTGGTTGACTGCAGTCGGGACGTGGCTGCTGCCCCCGGGGAGTGGGGAGAGCCATGAGTGTGGAGACTGACACGGAGGAGAGGGACGGGGCTCGGCGTGTCCACCTCGGCTTGCTCTCCCCTGCTTCTTGCTGGGAGACACGAGGGACTCTGACGTCCCCTCGAGGTGACCGACACAGTGGCCCTTTCCTGCGTGACACACAGCCCCTCGTTCTGACCCTCAGATGCGTGTCATGGGGGATGCACGGGCCCTTGGGCGCATTTTTGCATCTTCAACTTTCGTGTCTGGTTTTCGTTGGCCACAGCATTCTGCTGTTACTGAATTTTGAAGATGACTCCTGTCTGTCCTCCTCTGTGAGTGGGGAAACTGAGGCCATACCCAGTTAACTGAATGGCCGAGTCCTCCTTGGACTGGCTGAAGAACGGGGTGGGGACCTGGGCTCTTGTCATTGTCCCTCACCCTCCCAGGCTTTCGGACGCCGTCTGCTGTGGAGGAATCCCGTGAGGATTTTGATACCACAGATTCTGATGTCGTCAGAACCACACCCCGTGATGTCACAGTGACTGCCCAGGGGGACTCCAGCCTCAGGAGAACCCACACGTACCTGGGCCTTACCTTCACCGACACAGGTACACTCGGGTGGGACTTGTCCTCTCCCCCATCCTCTGCTCTGAACCCCAAGTCCGCGCTCAAGGTCTCTCTCCTAGGTCAGTCTTACTCCTCTTCTCCCAACTCTTCCACACGAACACTTGGATGGTATCTTGAAGTTTGCATAGTTTGTGCAAGGGTTAGCTTCCTTACAGCAGGATTATAAACTCGTGCGTCTGAGCATTGAACCCTGCCTTTACACAGTGCTGAATACGAGCAGGCTGAGAGCGCCCGCCGTGTTGCTGGGGCTGCCCTGTGGAGCTGGGAATTGCTGGCTGCCGTTTGTACGGGCACGTCCTGAAATCGGACCACTGCCATCATCATCGGCGTCGGCGTGGCCTGTCCACCTTGCTTCCCCTGGCAGCCCGCTGGGTCTTTGCCCAGTGACGGCTGCAGACTTTGTGAGAAGCCATTTGCTTCGCTCAGTCAGGGTTGGACCCTGTGAGTTGTTGCTTAGCAATAGTAACGACACGTTGGGAGCCATCTGATGAGCTTTGAATGCCCTGAGATGAGGCTGGCCAAGGGCAGCCGGTTGGTTAATTGTGGCCTCCAGTCACCACCGGGAGACCGGTGCCAGGGAAGCGAGGGAGTGCTGACGCTGCTGCACAAGGCGTTTTTGGATCGCGTTTGGGGTTCACATGCACGTCTGAAAAATTCAGTACTAATACAACCCATAGCGCTCAGGCTGTTTCCATGTAAAACAATAGACCTGGAAGCTGGCCTGCAATACCGTGTTCTCTGCAGAGCCCGGGAGGTTATCTGATGGTGTTGCGGCCTGGGATTCCAGAATGCTCCATGAGTGCCGGAGGTGATGGCCGTGGCAAGGAGGGCAGAGGGGTCCTGAGGAGTGGCCTCTGGCGTGAAGTGTCATGTTCAAGCAGGGCCATTTGTGAGAGGTTTGAGTTTACGTGTGCTGCTCGTTGTGCAGCTCAGGGTGAGCTGATTACGTTCCCCTGCCCGGGGCGTTCCACGTCAAATGGAAGTCGACAGTGGCTCACATGTGCCCGGTTATAAACTCCTGAAAATGAGGGTTTCCATTGGAAACCTTGGAAGTGTGTGCTAGCAATTAGAGAGGCTGACTAAGGCTCCCGATGACCTCATCGCGTCTTTCTCCTTGGAGCCGCGGAGCTCTGTGGTCTTGCAGCAGCTAGTGAGGAGGTACACAGAACGTTGTCATCACAGGTGCTGCTTCTGTTGTCATCTGGACCCTGTTGTGCCTGCTTCTGAGAACACGAGGCCCTCACGTGTCCTGGGCCAGGGACAGAGCGAGTTCAGGAATCAGAGGATGCCAATAAGGAGAAAGGCAGACATGATCCCCAAGCCGGAAGAAGACGCTGGGAGTGCGGCATGGGTATTCCAGTAGCCTGTGGCCCAGGTGAGGCGTACAGGCGCAGACGGGCTGGTGCTTCTCTAAGATGGGAAATTCTCAGCTGGATCAAGTGTTAGGAACATGTGGGAGAGGGGATGGCTGGTCACTTGCTATTTTGGGAGATCTGGGGTTGGTTCTTTGAAGCACCGTCCCAGTTAGAAGCAGTTAATTCACACACAGGGAGACCTCGCTCCAGCGACTCTGCCCTGTGGTTCTCCAGCTTCCTTGATTTCTAAAACGAGCTGTAAGATATCTCAAATAAGCTCTGAGCGTTTGCCCATGAGCAGGCAGGGTTCCCCGACTTTGAACATGACCAGGGAGGAATGACTGACTCTTGAAAAAGAATCCCTAAGTGAACTTGAAGTTGGTTTTCAGCTGTGAGCCCCAGTGGGCTGCGCAGCGCTGTTGGCCGTTCACTGCTGGGGTCGGACCTGCTGCCACCGTGATCGTGCCCTTGTGCACCAGGCCTGGCAGTCTCGCAGGCAACACCAAAGGCAAGCGGGAAGAACCCTCACAAGGGGGAGAAAGATTGTTTGAGAAATGTGTCAGGAGGAAAACTTGGCCTTCTGTCTGTATCCACTGTGGTCAGCTCCGTTGCTTGGAAGTCGCACCTTTGTGAGGTCATTCTTTGGCTTGGACACCCCATCAGCTCCTCCTTCCCCTCGGCTGGGACAGGAGCACCGCTCAGGCCCTCGGGTCTCACCCTAGCTGGGTTACCTCTGTAACCCCAAATGCGCCACTGTGCTTTGTCCACACACAGGGTTCGCTCTCCTTGTCTGTCTTCACGTCTCCCCGAGGAGTACCTCCTTCCGAGGCGTCAGTTGGATCCACTCTCCTTGCACTGGGAGCGTGGGCCTGTGCCTTCCCTGTGCCTGTCTTGGGAGAACTGACTTCCGTCTCCCTGCCTCCTGGGACCAGAGCTCACCTGCCCTCTTCCCTCGCTGGCCTTGGCCTGGGCGGCAGCTGCAGGCCTCCCTGAGTCAGAGCAGAAGCTTAAGCCGTTGGCCCGAGGGCAGGCGGTCGGGGGTTTCCAAGCCACAAGCTCTCCCTGTCCAGAGTCCCTGTGTCCTGAGCTGCAGGGCTGCTGACCTGGCGTCCCCCCTGAGCCCCCTGATGCTCAAGGGCTGGAATCGCCCTGCTCCTCGCCGGACAAGCGGCTGCTCCAGAACCCCCCCCCCCCCCCACCACCACGCTCCTTGGACTTGACAGCCTGTTGTGACCTTGTCAGCATCCAGAGCTGCCAGGGCGGCCTTGCCTGGGGTTGTGCAGCTTCTGTTCTAGTTGCATTCTGGTCCTCCTTTTTTTTCCCCCAAGATGTATTTATGTGA